>JAWMRA010000016.1:380907-525053 GCA_035584735.1 Pseudotriccus pelzelni | reverse complement strand
GCGGGGGGGCCGGGGGGGCCGGGCCCGGGACGGGGGCCGGGGCCGGCGAGGGAAGACGGGCGGACTGAAGGAGGGAGGGGGCGGCCGGCCGCGCCGCTGCTGGTCCCCGTTTGTTGGCAGCTGTCGGGGAGCGCCGGGTGGGCGGCAGCGGCGCCACCCCGTCAAGCGCGGCCCGGCGTCCTGCCGCCCCCGCGGGCCCGCTGCCGCCCCCCGGCCGTGCCTGGGGGGCAGGGGCAGCGGGCCCGCCGCGGCGCGGGAGCTCCGCCCGGCACGGCCGCAGTGGCGGGGGGGGCCCGGCCCGGCCCGGCCCGGCCGCCGCCCGGTGTGTCGGTGCCGGTACCTGCCTGCCCTCCGGCCCGCCGAGTGCGTGGCCGGTCGGGGCCCCGCCGCTGTCCCGGGCCCGCTGTCCCGGGCGGGCCGGGGTCTGCGCGGCCCCCGCGGCAATAAACCCTCACGGACGGGGACCGAGTTGGGAGAACTCCGGTGAGTCTCATTAAATATCTCGTTATGAACAGCGTAGGCCAGGCACCGCCGTGCTCGGTGTGCGGGGTGAGCCCAGAGGCTGCGCGGGGTCTGCAGCAGGAGCTGGGCAGGAGCCGTGCGAGGCTCCTCTCTGCTCTGCGCTCTGGGTTTGCAGCCCTTGGTGTGTTCACCGTCACTGAAAATGCTGCTTGAACAGGCTCGACTTCAGCTTCCTGGCTGTGAACACCGTGAGCTTCTGTGCTACCAGAACAGAGGGATTTCTGTGATACACCACATCCAAATAGCTTTAATTATTAGCCCTTGTGTGGGGGGGAGGGTCTCTCCTGAAGCAATTAAGTGTCCATGATAAGAGCACAGCTGTCACCTTTTGTACACATGGAATTAACCTTAATGCAAACAGCCCTTGTGGCAATGGGAGTAACTCTGGGCAAAGGTGTGTCACTGGCCGTGCATGCAGAGGTACTTCACTGCTCAAAGTTTTCAGGGTTGGGTTTTTTGGGTTGGTTGGCTGGTTGTAGGGCCCACAGTAGTTTCAGGCAGTTCTACAAGGCAGTGCCAGTATTATTATTTTTAAATACCAGCTGTGTGTGTTTTCAAAGGTCATGATCATGCAGCTGCTTGACCTGGCCTGGCCAGGCTGTGGGTCTGTAAGCTGGATCATCCTTGCAACCTGTCTGCATGCTTGGGTACCCCAAATTCCTCGTGCCTCCTGCTCAGTGCCCCCTGGAGTGCCCAGGCCTGGACGCTGCTCCAGAGCTGCCTCTTCCACTGCCACCAGTGATATGGCCAGCTGTGTTCCCATCCAAGAGCCTGGCATTGCAGAAACTGCACCTGCATCTGCACATTTTGTTTCAAAGAGAAGATGAAACAAAAGCTCGACATCCAAATCCACTCTTTTGGTGGTTAATGCCACACTGAATTCAAAGTCAATACAAGACCTGATCATACCTTCTCTCTTAAATGCCTACTACCTCTGAAGTAGGGCACAAAGAGTCTCTTTACTCTGTGAACACCCTTATCTAAACAGCACCAGAATAATCTGCTGGGGAACTAAAAAGCAATTTACTATCTCATTTCTTATCAGTAATACAGGGCAGTCTAGGGAGCTGAATCAGTCCCAGGGCTCTCAGAGGCAAAGTGTACGGCTCCGTTTCAGGTTGTGTGTCAGCAGGTTCTGACTGCTGTTGGGTGATTACAGTAACCTTTGATATGATTGTGCAGCAGATCACAGCTGCCCTTCTTGGAAGTGCAGCAGGAAAGTCTTAACTGTACTTCCTCCTCTATCTGTGGCAGGACTGCCAAGCCTGAATATTCTGATTCAAAGCCAGAACCACCTTTACCTTTTTTGTGTGCATATGCCAGAGCTGTGTTAATTCTTTTGTCTCCCTTGGACAACACAACCAGCAGCACTAATTCAACACTGAATTTTCTTGCTGTGATAAGTGAAAGGTGAGGCCCATAACACTAGGCAACTGGGAACTGCGCTGAATGTGTGGCCTCCATGAGCAATTAGCTCAGCAAGCAACAGGGATGATGATGAACCATCGGCATTGTGCAGTTGGTGCCTCTTGTTGCTCTGGGTGTGATGAGGTGTGGGCTGGGTGGCACTCAAGACTCTCTAAGTGTTGTGTAAGGGCAATTGCCACCGTCCTGGCACATGAACCCCGTGACAGCTCAGCACTGGAGCTGGCCCAGGTGTTGTGGGCAAACCTCCTCTTACTGTCCTTCGATACCAGAATAGAGCTCCACTTGCCTGTTTAAGAACAGCAGTCTGAGTTTTCAGTGCTGTAGTTATACCTGTTGCTAAAAGTTCTGTTTCATCAGAAGTGTAGTCACTTTGTATAAATCTAGTCAGGTAAGGGATCTTCTTTTAAGATAAACTTGAAAAAGGTTTTAGTTAACCCTCTCGCCCTACCCACACCTGAGATCATGAGGCTTTCCCTGTTCATGCCACAGCTGTCAGGAACTCAGCTTCAGTGAGGCTCTGAGTTTTTACCTGGTTTGAGTGTGGTGTGTCATGACCTTGAGACACAGCTATAGAGCAAGGAAGAGGCTTTTCTTCTGGGATAGGAACAGGAATGTAGAGAAGTTGTTGCTTTGTTAGTTCTTAGGGCAAAGGTTTCCCTGCTGCTTGATCTGTTTTTATCAGGAGGGAGGGGAGAGTAAGGGATTGGAGAAAATAACTCTCCTCCTCCTCTTGCATGGTTTGCTTCACTTCATTAAACTATCAGCCATCAAGCTGATAGTGTACTTGCTAAGAACTCGTTCTGCACTGGCAGCAGGGCATAGGGATGAAGACAGTTCTTGAACATGTTGGGAATTGTATCTTGTCTCTCTTGAATTGGGAATCTTGTCCTGTGGAGATAGAAGGGCTACGTGGAGGACACAGTAAACATCTTTATATCCTGGTCTGCCAGCACTGTTGCTCTCATCAGCAGCGAGCACTGATGGTGAGTTACAGCTCTAACTCTCGCTGATTGGGACACTGCTGTGCTAGGTGTGTGCCATGCCTTGAGGCTTGTGTGGGAGCAGCAGGGGCCCGGTGCACGGGCATCAGTTGAGAGGTAGGTAGAGGAGATTGTCCTTGGTGTCGTAGGTACAAAGTCCAGGCTTGTTGTGTCCCTCTCTGGTTCCTGTTGAGTTGGTCAGCTGTAGGTCAGCTCCCCCGGTAGATCCGATGTGACATCTGATGGGTTTGTGTCCAGCCAGTGCCAGGCAGTGCAACTGCAGGTCCTTGTCTGATGTGCTTCTGCTCCAGCACTTTCTCTGAGCACTTGCATGTTGTGTCTCCTGCCGTTTCTGGGAGCATGCTGCCTTTCTGCCTGGACATCTGTGTTATTTTACCCTGACTTCCAAGGGGATTTCACAGACAGATGGATTGTTCTGTGTGTTTGTTTTTTTTGCATGTTCGCATCCTGCTCAGATTGATTAAGACAATCTTCTGCTGTTGTTCCTGGTGAGGGGATTCTCACCTGCCCTGGTGCTGTGCTGGCAGCAGGCTGACGGCCTCGGGGTGTGCCTCCTGTTGCTGCCAGAGGACTGGGAACTGACAGATATATGTGGCAGTTTGGTCTCCTGCAGTGTCCTGGCTGTAAGGGAATGCATCACAAAAGAGGAGGAAATATGGTAACTCTTAGTCTGGGGAATGCTGGAAATCATATGAGAACATGAGAGGCAGCTGCAGAAAGTGTCTCATGTCCGTTTTTAGGACGTTCTTAATATTGTGAGGTGTTCACAATGTCCTCTCCAAGGCTGCACTTACACAGGAGGAATGCTTCTGACCACTTTATAGTCGGGAAGAACACAGTGAAAGCCACCCACTTCACTCTTGTGTGGATGCAGCTCTGGTCAGAGGTGAACAGCTGTGTCCTTGGCATGTACAGGTCAGGGGAACAGCGTGTTCAGACTCTGTTCTGCAGCAGGCAGTGCTGCTACTGTAGGTGACAGTGCAGGACATGCTCCTTTCCTGGCCTTTCTAACTCATGGCATGTGTTCGCCAGCCAGTCAAAAGAGGCGATTGTCCTGCTCTGCTCTGCACTGACGCGAAGCATTTTGAGTTCTGGGGGCAGTTTTGGGCACCACAATATAAAAAACCATTAAGCGATTGGAGAGCACCCAAGGAGGATGTGGAAGGGTCTGGAGGGGAAGCCTCATGAGGGGTTGCTGAGGGCACTTGGTTTGTTCAGCCTGGAGGAGACTGAGGTCAGACCTTGCTGGGGTGTGACACCTTCCCAGGGGGCAGGTACTGATCTCTTCACTCTCATGAACACTCAGTAACAGGACTCAAGGGAACGACTGGAGCTCTGTCAGGAGATTTAGGCTGGATATCAGGAGAAGATTTTAAACCCAGAGGGTGGTTATGCACTGGAACAGGCTCCCCAGGTCATGGACCCAAGGCTGACAGAGCTCAAAGAGTGCTTGGACAATGCTCTCAGTACATGGTAGAATAGTTGGGGTGACCTGCACAGGGCTGGGAGTTGGACTCGATGGTCCTGATGGGTCCCTTCCAACTCAGCATATTCTATGATTCTCTGATTTGGCCATGTAGTGAATCAGAGCCAGCTTGCAAACCCGTACACCCTGACCTGCAGTCCAAACTGTTGCGGATGCTTCCTCTGTGTCCTCTTTCCCTGCCACAGAGTTGTCACTTCTTCCTTTTCCCTCCTCCCTGCAAACTCCTGCAGCTCTCAAACTGCTCTCTCTCTTACTGTAGGTCTTCTTGAGCTGAAGGGATGAAAATTGGCAATTGGAAAGTCACTGTCACTGTCCTGAGCTTTATCCGGACTTCTGGAGTCCCAGTTGATGTCTTCGGGCACATGAGCCTGTGAGAGTGTCCCTGTCCATGATTTAGGCAGCGGCTGGAGCATGCATCACTGTAAGGGTTACACGATTTCGGTGCTGGTGCTGACACTGTTCCAGTGCAAAGGGGTTGATTGCAAAATGGAGCTGCCTGTCTAAAATGATACAGAATTCTGGATCCCCTCCCACCCTGAAGGTCTCCTCCTGCTCCCTCCTTTTGTGCTGGGCAGCACCATCCCTGGGCTCCCTCGTGCCAGATCAGTCCCTGCCCTCCCCACCATCACCTGCATCCATCGCGCAGCCAGTGCCAGGATCACCCTGTGTCTGACTTCTCTCCTCCTTTCGCACGCTGTCGTTCCAGAGCGGGATGGTTGGCCACCGAAGCTACAATGTCGTCCCTGACGACCTCCAGTGAGGGAGAGAACTCCACTCCCAGGTTTGTTGTTGGTTCCAGAGATGATGAGACAGAGTTTCTGGGATCAAACATGAAGACAGACGAAACCGATTTCTTTGAAGATGATGAAGAGGAGGAGTCGGTAAGGAGGTCCCAGTGTTCTGGGCTGGAGCACCTGTGCAGAATCTCTGGGTCTCAGCCAAGCTGTGCGTGGTTCCTGCTGAGGCTGCGGGCAGTCAGGACTGCAGGGGACACGGCTCTAGTTGCGAAGCACAGCTGTGGGACGTGGCAGTGGCGTTTCTGACAAGGCACATTGCTGTTGTCATGCTGCCTCAGGAAATCCAGCATTTTCGCTTGCATGTCTGGTTCAGGGACAGTAGTGGATTTCTTTGTCCTAGAAACTTAACTCTGACACTCCTGTAAAGCTTTCTGTTTCACTTGGAAAATTTCTGAGGAAAACTCTGGGACCTGTGAAAAGGGCAAAGGTGTCTTTGCAGAAGAGAAACATTTATTCTTTTCTGTAACCTTCAGGAATATGAGAATGATCTCCAGCTCCCAACTGCTTTTGGCCCCTATTCAGTGTTATATTAAATTTTACTAAACTGATCTCTGTCTTCTCTTAGCCACCGGAACGGCAGATCGTGGTGGGAATCTGTGCCATGACCAAAAAGTCTAAGTCAAAGCCCATGACACAGATTCTAGAGCGTCTGTGCAAGTTTGAGTACATCACAGTGGTGATCATGGGGGAAGACGTAATTCTGAATGAACCGGTGGAGAACTGGCCCTCTTGTGATTGTCTGATATCCTTCCACTCCAAAGGTAACACATCTATAGCAGGCCTTAGTCTGCTTGAGTTGTGGGCAAGGGAGCTTGCTCTCAGCCTTCGCCTCTATCCCCGTGCTGTATTTCAGGATTCCCCCTGGATAAGGCGGTTGCTTATGCCAAGCTGTGCAAGCCATTTCTGATCAACGACCTTGATATGCAGTATTATATCCAGGACAGGTGGGTATCAGCCACTGAAGCCCCTTCTCTCTTCCTCTGTCTGATTCTCAGCACACTGCGCAGAATTCATCTTCCTGGCCACAAGCAAATGAGTGGGGTGGGAGGAAGGGGACCTTAGCTGTGGCTTTTTGGGGTTGTTCCTCCAAAACGTGGAGGGGAATAGCTTTGAGGGTAAACCATTGAGACTTGGCATATTTCGTTTTCTGGTGCAAATATCTTGTAAGGAACGGATGGGAAGCAGGAAGTGGAAGAGTTCTCATAGAACAAGGCTGCCACGACTAAAGAAAAAAGGTCTCTGAGCAGAAGAGCCAATTGGTAAGATGGGGCTCTGAGTCAGAAATTAGGAGCAAGGCCAAGTCAGAATCTGTGGAAGATGTGTTGGTCAGACACTTGAGGCTTCTCAGTCCTCTGTTGGTAGAGGCCACCTGCAGCCATGCACTTCAACTGTTACGCCCAGACTGTTTTGGCTGTGTGTGGGTAGGGCTCCTGTAGACCCCAAACTTCCTGCCCTGTCCTTGGGGTGGTGAGCATAGTTCTGTGGGTGCTGGCAAGCACCCCAAGGTGTAACTAGTGAAATTCACAGGATGAAAGAAGGCTCTGCTGTCTCTGCTTGGCTTAGGCACTGGGCAGCTTGGCATAACAGGGCACTCTGCAAGAGGACAGGTCCGGGCAGTGGCACGTACTGGGTGTGCTGCTATGCTTAGAGCACATGCTAATAATTGAGCACCCATGTTTAGGCCGGGTAGAGATTTACTCTGGGGCAGCTGTGTCCAGAATAGGACTGAGGCAAACCCCATAGCCCTTAGGTCTCATCCAGAGAGCATGAGCTGAGAGGTGTTTGCACTTTGTCTTGAGGTTTTTTGTATTCATTTGACTTTGTTTGTCATCAGTGGGAATGAAGTCTTCCCACTGACATGTGCTGAGGACCTTCTAGACTCTCTGACGCTGTTTCTGTCTTCTGCAGGCGTGAAGTGTATCGGATCCTTCAAGAAGAGGGAATAGACCTGCCTCGCTATGCCGTGCTCAATCGAGACCCAGACAGACCAGAAGGTCAGTGTCCAGGCTCTGCTGAAAGCCATTTCCCCAGGCTGTGCTATTTAAGGTACTCTGCAGAGAACAGGTACTGTTAGTCACCTCAAAGAGGCCTGACTCACAAGTCTGTAGGGTTTTCCTGTGAATAAAGGTCCCAACAGCAAAACTGGCTGATGGGTTGGGAAGGGGCTGTGTCTGCACTAGGGCTGTCTCACCTTTCCTGGTATGCTGCTGCTGTGCTCTCTCTTCAGAGTGCAACTTGGTGGAAGGAGAGGACCACGTGGAGGTGAACGGAGCTGTTTTCCCCAAGCCGTTTGTAGAGAAGCCAGTCAGTGCTGAAGACCACAATGTGTATATTTACTACCCGACATCAGCAGGTGGGGGCAGCCAGCGGCTCTTCCGTAAGGTGAGGAGGGGTCCCCAGAGCTGGTGTTGAAACCAACAAGTCTGTGGGTCTGAGACCCACATGGCTTCAGCAAGGAATGTTAGGACAAGTGAGGGGAAATAAAGGTTTTGTGTTATGGAAGTCTAGACCTTCGTAGAACTTTTTGTTTGACTCCATATACCTGGGAATCACAGAAGGACATATTTTACTGTTAGTGCTGACTTCACCTTCCCCACCCTCTGTGTGACCTGAGTCCCATTTTGAGCAGTCATGGAGCACTGTGGTCCTTTATGAATTGCATGTTGCTTTTTCCATATCACTTCCTGGGTTTATCAAGATGGTTTTTAAAAAAAACTTCTCTTCCTGTCCTTTAACATTATTCCTGCCCTTCTCGGCTTAGTGTAGCTTGCACATGTGATAAAGGCAGTATTTATTCCTAGATTCCACAGTAAATCTGCCTTCACTCAGTTCTCCCACTTTGCCAGTGCACAGTTATATCTGTGATGTATGTTTTTTCCAATCAGTTATGCATCTGCCATTAATAATTCTAAAATAATTGTTCCCTTAGGTAAGATTCAGGCATGCCACTTGAGATTGTATCTAAAGCCTTACTAAAAATGAAAACATTATCCTTGGTGTTGATAAGATCAGTCCCCATCCTGGAAGGAAGTTAAATGGGTTGGATTATCGCCTGTCATCGTTTATTTTGATTTGCCTTGATTAGCTTCTTACTTTTTATGGTTTTGTCCACTGTTTTTTTGTTACGTATCACTGAAGTGATTAACCTAATGGTCTGTAATAGGTTTTCTCCTCTTTAAAGCCTGGAAAATGACATACCTACTGCCCATGTTTTGTAGTCTCTTTGTCCTCTAATAAAAAAAAAGTGTGCTGTAACAGCTGGGGGTTCTGAGAGGCTAATTCTCCACTAGTTCCACTAATTCTTGAAACTTCTTAATTTTGTTGTTCTGTCTAAAAAAGGGAGGCTGGTGTTCTCCCCTGAAGTGTTTATTCTGTACTCACAGATTGGCAGCCGGAGCAGCGTGTACTCGCCAGAGAGCAGTGTGAGGAAGACAGGCTCCTACATTTATGAAGAATTCATGCCTACAGATGGCACTGATGTAAAGGTAAGGGGAAGCCTGGAACAGCTCCTTTCTTCTCCAAATCTGTGAGAGCTGAAGGCTGGGGAGTTCCTCTTAGTCCTACTTAGGCTGTGGAGCGTGTGTTTAAGCTGTGAGGTGCTAACTGTGCAGCTTGGGCCCCAGAGCGGGGAGTGTGTGCTCTGTAAGTCACACCAGGGGAATGTGTGAGACCGTCTGAACTCCTTCTCTGTGTCATCACAAGTACCTTTTGGAAGGTGCAGTTAGTCTAGGTGCCCATGTCGGGTATAACTGTGTCTCTTCCAGGTGTACACTGTTGGGCCGGACTATGCCCATGCAGAGGCTCGCAAGTCCCCCGCTTTGGATGGGAAAGTGGAACGGGACAGCGAAGGGAAAGAAATCCGTTACCCTGTCATGCTGACTGCCATGGAGAAACTCGTTGCTCGTAAAGTCTGTGTAGCCTTCAAGGTCTGTGTTTCCTTTCATGTGCAAGCAGGGCTCCATGAATGTCTGATCCACATATGGGTCGGAGTTAAAACCTGTCACCCTGGTGTGTCTCAGGCATGGCAGCCCTCCGTGCCCGATTGCCAGCTGCTGGTCCTGCTGGGCAGAGGCGCCTGGCAAGGCAGGAGGCCTGCAGCAAATGCCCTCCTTGCTGTCAGGTGGCTGGTGTCCCATGTACATCTGAGCATTTAATATCAGATCTTGAGCATGCTGCTCTCCATCTGACCTGTGCTCATCCTGCCTTCACTATTTCCTGCTTTTGTTTATGTGAAAATTTGGCCTTTTTTTTTTTTTTGTGGTGTTCTGGTACTTTTTTTTTTCTTTTTTTGTTTTTTTTTTTATCTGCCTCTGGTGCAGATTTATGTTATATTTTGCATGTGGGTGGAGAGAGTGTGTGAGTCTAGGTATGGTTCCATGACGTGTTCAGCAATGCCAGCAGAATAAACACTGGCTTATTGTTCCTCTCACTGTAATCAGTAGCCCATGTAGCTTTGCTGATACAAATTTGGGCTCTTTTCAACCTTGTAGCCTTTTCCACATAATGATGGATATCTTTGCCTGCACCACTTCTTGTCTGTGCTTATCAGTCTGGTTCAAAGCTGTTGGATTTGGAAGGAAGAGCAGGAGATCCAAGAGCTGCTCTGTTTTAGGCCACTAGAGCTCTGGGAGGTTCTGGGTCGGCTTCATCTAGGGGTTTGTGGGTCGGGACTCTGGTACAGCAATGGGGGGGAAAAGGTTCGTCTGAAGGGCCTGGTCCTGCATGGCTTTGGCATGTGGTGACACTTCTTGGAGACCTGTGAGGTGGGCACAGAGTGGAGGATGGCAGCAGCATCAGCGGGGTTGAACTGGGCAGCGTTGGCTGGATCTGTGTGTGCCCCACTGGCAGGGCAGCTGCTGTCCCTCACTGTGTGCCCATGTCCTCGTGCTTCTTCCTGCAGCAAACTGTGTGCGGGTTTGACCTCCTGCGGGCCAACGGCCACTCTTTTGTTTGTGATGTGAATGGCTTCAGCTTTGTGAAGAACTCCATGAAGTATTATGATGACTGTGCCAAAATCCTCGGGTATGTACAATTCAAATTTTGATAAGGGAGTAAGATGATTCAGAGCAAAGTAAAATGAACATGGAGTCCTGGTCAGTATGTCGGAGAAGTCTGCAGGTGGTTCATTTGGGTCATTTGTTCAGCAAATGAAAGGTTGGTTCCGTGAGGAATGAGTTAATTATTTTTAGCCCCTGGAGCTCCTGCCTGCCTTGGCATTAGCTGTCTTGTCTTTGTCTACAGCCAGATGTATCTTACAGGACTTTTCATTGTTAAACCCTCTTGCAGTACTGGTGAGGTGAGGGATACTAATACCCCTTTGGGGTGCCCTCATTAGTGTAATAGGTGTCTCTCCAAGGAAAGTGAGGGAACATTCTGTGTCTCTCTTCAAAGTCTTTCAGCTGGACTGCTAAGGAGGAGGTGTAGAACCAAGGGAATAGAATTTCTTGTGAGTGGTGTATTCTGATTTCTTCCAGAAACATAATCATGCGGGAATTGGCTCCCCAGTTTCATATACCCTGGTCCATCCCAACAGAGGCAGAAGACATTCCCATTGTCCCCACAACTTCAGGCACTATGTGAGTACCTGCCATCTTCTCAAAAGAATGCCAGTGATGGCTACATGAGGGGCAAAGTGCAAACCCTGTCCAAGGGCCCAACACTACTAGCAGAAGAGCATCCTCCAGCTGCTGTGCTGCTTACGAGCCTGGAATACCTGTGGGAAGGCTTTTAACCATGCACAGGAAGGCATGGCATGGCATGGCATGTAGGTTTGCTGAATGGAGACAAGCAGTCACTGAAGAAATTGCTCACATGGCTTTCAGAGGGCCCAAATTCTTGATCAGAACAGGAAACAGATCAGGGCAGTGCTGTAGCAGGCTGCTACTTTAGAGAAAGTGTGTGCTGCCAGTGAAATGGGTGGAAACAATTAGCTGAAATATTCTCACTACCCATACACTTGGCAGCCCCTCATCTCATACCTTTTGCTTTACTAGTTTGCCATCACAAAAGGCTAGAAGACCAAAGGCAAAAGTTTCTTTGTGATCCTCAGCATACCTGTACACATGTATGAAAACAGACGACCTGTTAGGATATGAAGAGCTTGACTGTTTCTGCAGCCTCGGCACTAGTGCTTGCTTTAGTCTGAGAGAATTTCTGACCCTGATGGGGAAAACAGCTGTCAGAAGAATGGAACTGAAAGACAAATGGGAAACTACTCCCTGGTGGCAGTTCTGAAGTGTAGGGGCCCATTTGCCAGGTGTACCTTATGTTTCCCCAGGATGGAGCTTCGCTGTGTTATTGCAGTCATCCGGCACGGAGATCGCACCCCAAAGCAGAAGATGAAGATGGAAGTGAAGCACGCCCGGTAAGAGCCAAGGCAAGAAGGTGCTGTGCTGCTGGAAAGGGAGGAGGGCCTGTTCTCTGAACCAGGAGCAGAGGGAGGAGTGTGTGGGAGGCAGAGCTTTTTCCTGGCTCCATCCAAGCAAATGCTTTCAGCCCAGTTGAGAAAGCCCCCTTTCCCCATAAGGATCCTGGCACCTTCTGTGTGAGAAGGGGAGAGTGAAGGTCTGCTGGGTGCTGTAGAGGGAAGTGTGCCACTAAGTTGAAAGCTAGCTAGTGACTGCTTCCTGGTCCTATATTGAAAACCACTTGTTTTTTTAGAATTTCTGAAGCACAGGGAGGAGCCAACAGGCTGCTGGTTCTCCCTGAAGGGCAGAGACTGAATGCATATGTAGGGATGATGCACCTTGTATCACTGAAACAGCAGAAAATGAATCAGCATTCTTTATTGTCTGTTCAGGTTCTTTGAATTATTTGAGAAATATGATGGTTACAAGACGGGGAAATTGAAACTGAAGAAACCAGAGCAGCTCCAGGTGAGGAAATCCGTTTTGGGGTTATGTGTGTGGGACATGCAGGTAATAGAGATTCTGGTGCAAGGCAATTCTTTGGGAGGGTAAAACCCCTCGTGAGGGCAACAGTCTGTCACACAGGTGCTCCCTGTCTCATTCTGCACCCTGTGCGCACTCAGCTGGGTGACAGCAGGAGAGCAGAATGGAAACTTCTCCGGGCTGATGTGCCCACTGTAGGATGGGGATGTAGGACCTGATGCAGCTTGCCCACCTGCTGTGGTTGCTTCTGGTGTCAGACAGGAGGTACCTGCTCCATCCTCAATGGGAGGAGAGCACAGGGTGGGAACGAAGCAAACTGCCACGTGAAAGTTTGTCCTGCCTGAGCTGTGTCTTATGAAATGACGTCTCTGAGGAGTGTCTGTCTGGACCTGATGCTGGGTCATGCTGTCAGGAGTGCAGTGGTGAGTGTGAGGCAGAATTGCTGTGTGCTTTCCAACAGGAAGTGCTGGACATTGCACGGCAACTTGTGGTGGAGCTGGGAAGCCACAGTGACTGTGAAATTGAGGAGAGGAAATCCAAACTGGAACAGCTGAAGAGCGTCTTGGAGATGTAAGAGTTCCTATCTCAGGGCACCATGGGTTTGCCTCAGAGCATGTGATACAGAAACAAACCGTGCTGCTGGTGTCCTGGCCAGATGGCACCC
The DNA here is from genome assembly GCA_035584735.1 of Pseudotriccus pelzelni. Classification (NCBI taxonomy): domain Eukaryota; kingdom Metazoa; phylum Chordata; class Aves; order Passeriformes; family Tyrannidae; genus Pseudotriccus; species Pseudotriccus pelzelni. The sequence goes on along the minus strand of JAWMRA010000016.1, from coordinate 512,265 downwards.
AGAGATTGGGGTCTCCTCTGTCCCGTGTTAGCAGCTGTACGTGAAAGGTACCATGACCCTAACTTTTTCTGCTTGACGTCAAGCCCCCTGCTGGTTCTTGACCTACGTGTGTCTGGTCTTTGGTTAAACAACTTGAGAAAATTGAGCTTTCGTTGCTGCAGGAGAGAAACGAGTCCTGAAGGGATCGCATTGATATGAAGCATTTTGATAAATTTGGAACAAATCTTGTTTTAAATAAGGTTGTTCAGGTGCCAAAAGTTTAACAAAAAGGAGCTCAGAAAACATGAAAAGATGTTTGTGTCCTTTCGGGTTTTATACAGTTGAAATAGAAGACAATATGGTAGTGTTGGAATCTTAGAAAAAACCCCAGGGTTTCTCTCAGGACTGCAGGTCGCTGTGGCACACACAGCTGATGTCTGTGTTCAGGTTGTGTCTCTGGAGCGCAGAGGAGCATTTTTTGCTGTGATCCCCTCCCCTGCTCTTTCTGCTCATTGGAGGTTAGTTATCCTCAAAGCATCTGGCAGAGTATTTTTTCCGTTGTGATTACATTAATTCACTTGCTGAAGATGTAGGTAGAGATTAAAGCCCTAGTGAGGAATGAAAACTCAGAGTGTTCTCAGTTGAGGAGCAAGTAAATGGATCTTGAATTTCATTTGGGGGACCTGTTTGGCTTTTTTGGGGGGGGATGTGCTCGCTCACAGGGAGATGGCAAAAGTCTTGATATTCCATGGCAATGGGTGTTGCAGCAGAAAGTCTCTTGCCTGTGCTGTACTTTAGCTGTGTGCTGCCTGGGGACCTCTGGGCAAAAGCTGAGTGGGATTGACTTGTTTCAGTGGTTTTTTTCTCCCCTCCCTTGTGACAGGTATGGGCATTTTTCTGGCATTAACCGTAAGGTTCAGTTGACTTATCTGCCTCATGGACATCCAAAAGCTGCAAGTGAAGATGAAGGTAAAGGAACCTCATGTTTCTACCCTGATCTTCAAGGCTGGAGTTCAGGTGTGCATGCAGCTGCCATACTTGTATAGGCCTCTGGACATGCAGGCAAAAATTGGTGACCTGTGTCTTATCTTTGCTCATGTCATAGGAAAGGTTGGAGTGATGCATAACGTGGTTACCAGTACACCCTGGTTTGTGCCACAAGGCTTGTGCTTCTAGTTTGGTGAATGTCACCTTATACCTTCAAAAAAATAGTGACCGAATTTCCTCCTTTCTGGTTTGGTTCCTGGGGATTTTGGGTCAGGCTTGTGTTGAGAACGCTGTGGGGTGCTGATGACAACCTTTTCTTCCTCCCCTCCTCTCCCTCTGCAAGCTCAGCTATGAGATTTGATGTAGTGAGTACCTGTTTGTCTCCTAGAAGCTCGCCGAGATTCCTCCCCCTCCCTTCTCCTGGTGCTCAAGTGGGGTGGAGAGCTGACCCCGGCAGGAAGAGTCCAGGCAGAGGAGCTGGGGCGAGCCTTTCGCTGCATGTATCCTGGAGGCCAAGGTGAGCTTTGTCCAGGTACCTCTGGCCCTGCCCTGTGGCTGCCAGGCTGCCCAGCCCAGCCCAGGGTTACTCAGGCTGTGGCTGTGTGTGTGTGGCCTCTAGGACTAGTTTTTGTTCTTCTGAGTTGACACGGCAGGAATAAATAATTTTGCACCCAAAGATGTGTAAGCTGTCCAGAGAGGCCTGCTGCAGTGGTTAAACTTCAGTGTGTCAGAGCTTGCTTTAAATAATGTGCCAGGATTCAAAAAAAAAAAAAAGCTGTTCTAATAAGATACATACTGATGCAGCAAATATGATTCAAAATTTATGGACTATTAAAATGAATTTAGGTCAGATGTAGAGAACGGAGGAAATCTGTCTTGGAACACAGATAATCCTACCCTGAGACAGGAGAATAGGAAGCTTCTCCATATTTTTTCCATCATAGTTCTGTGACACTGAAAAGCATCCAGTATGCAGACAAATCAACAAGAGCCAAAACCAAAAACAAACAAACAAACAAACTGAGATTGGAGATTGCCTTTGAGTCAGGACTAAAACACTGCTGCTGGATTGGCCCAGTGAGCCTGGTATTGGATACTGCTTGTCTTTGACTTGTATGTTTAATTAATTCAACTTAATTAGTTACATTTCAAATTAATTAAGGAAATTTAAATTGGTTTGGAGAAGATTTCCGTCTGGAATAAGGAAGAGTTAGTTGGCCCTGGTGGAAAAGGATTGGGGTCAGGGAACACTTAAGCCAGCTGGACATATGTGAGGTCAAGGGCCCTCGTGGGCTGCACCCACAGTGCTGAGGGAGGGGGAGGTGTCCCTACAAGGCCACTCGAGGTTCTCTTTGAAAGTCTGTGTGGACTGGGGGATGTGCCTGAGAACTGGAGGAGAGAAAATGTCACTCCTGGCTTCAAAAATGTGTAGAAGGAGGGCGCAGGAAACTGCAGCCGGGTCAGCGTCAGCACAGTCCACGGGATGGTAGTGGAGCAGCTAATCCTGGAGACCATTCCTGGGCACATGAAAGACAGGCCCGTGACTGTGAGCAGTCAGCAAGGATTCACCAAAAGAAGTCATGCTTAACTGATCTGATAACCTCCTACAGGGAGGTAACCACCTTCTGTAGATAAGAGTCATTCTGAACCACAGCTTTGAAGACTTCTGCTCCATGTGGTCATTCATCTCTCCATGAGAGTGCTGTGTTCTTGAGTAGCATTTGGTGCCTAGCAGCTTGGTCAAGACATATATCTTGCTGCTGGGCAGTGCTTGTCCTTATCTATCAGGTGTTTCTCTGAGTTGCGAGGTCAGAGCTGGCAGCAGTGTTCCTAGTGTGACTGGGTACTGTGCAGAATCACCCTGGGAGTGCACAGTCACCCTGGGATTCAAGGCAGAAGCAGCAAATAGTCACCAATAGTCACTGTCTTTGACGGTCAGGCTCAAGAGCTGCATGAATTGCTTTCCTTTGTTATTGATCTGACTCCTGTGGCTGACTCAGCCATCAGAAATAAACTGGCAGTTTGTACCACAAGGTTATTGTAGCTGTACAGGATATGCTTTGGAAACTATTCCCTGCTGAACAGCCTGGCCTGCAATTCTGACAGCAGCAGGGCTGCTCTTGTGCAGAAAACAAGCAGAAGAAAGTGTTGGGTTTTTTTCCCCATCTTTTTCTGCACCGGCATATGCAGGCTAGCAGGACTCTTACAGACTGTTTAGAGGGGTTTGCTGCAGAATTTGGGCAGCATCAAACTTGACTGTGAATGCTCACTTTTTCCCTCAAAATGAGCTTTCCCAAGTTAAGCAAAGCCTTCATTACGTTTCTAGTCTTCATGTATACCTAGAACTGTTGATTTTGAAGCAGCCTAAGTGCACGTGAAAGTGATTAATTCTCTAAATAACTTTGTTACTACAATAAAGTTTGTTGTCTAAACCAGTATATTCGGCTGATAGTTTTGCAGGTGTCAGAATATGAATTTTGAGTTGTCCTCTGTTGCAGGTGATTACGCTGGTTTCCCTGGCTGTGGCTTGCTCAGGCTGCACAGCACCTATCGCCACGATCTCAAGATCTACGCCTCAGACGAGGGGCGAGTTCAGATGACAGCAGCAGCTTTTGCAAAGGTCCTTCCTCTCTTTTGGGCGTCCATTTGTTCTGCTATGTTAGTCTTAAAATATGCTATTTCTAAAGGAAGACCTCTGGTGATGAGGAAGGAGCTGTCCTAGGATCTTCCCCCTCTCTGTTAGATGGACTGGGGTACACTGAGCTAACAGCAGGTGTATGGGGCAGGACTGAACTTCTGATGCAGCTGCACACATCTGTCACCTGTAGTGTTCTGTCCAGGACAAGACTCTGACTGGAGAAGGAGTTATGCATGGAGTGTTGCTGGTGTTTGGTGTTAGAGCACACCAAACCTGTTGCTGAGTGTTAATTGCCTAGGGAATGAGTGTTTCTGGGATGGCTGCCCAGCCAGAGGAGTTATTGCTTGCCTGATGGATTTAAAAAGGTAGTGAAATATCTGGTGGAGTGGGGAAGAAGACAGGTTCAGCCACAGCTAAGGCTTGAGCTAAGGGGAATCCTGTGGTGGCCTTAGCTGGTCTTCAGAGCCTTTGCTTTATCAACATTTTCAAGCAAACTGAGTTGGCTGCTCTGCATTTGCCTGGACAAATCGGGCTGCTGCAGACTGAGCTGTCTATTGCTTTAACAGCTCTAGGAGCATGCCAGAGTCACCTCTGACAGGAGGGGCTGTTGTTGTAGAACTGCTCTTCAAGGACAGTTGAGATTTCACTCAAGTTGGCTGAATTCTGGCCATGGAACTACCAGAAATGTTTGTTGCTTGGGTTGCACAGAGCTGAAATCTTGTCCTGTGTGGCTTTAGGGTCTGCTGGCCCTGGAAGGAGAGCTGACCCCCATCCTGGTGCAAATGGTGAAAAGTGCCAACATGAACGGTCTGCTGGACAGTGACAGCGATTCCCTTAGCAGCTGTCAGCACAGAGTGAAGGCACGACTGCATGAAATCATGCAGAAGGATGCTCAGTTCTGTGAAGAGGACTATGAAAAGGTAAAGCATCTGTGGGCTTCATTGCTCCCTGTACCTGGAAGGAGAATAGGATTGCTGTAGTGGCTTGATATTAAGTCTGTGGTACGTGAACAGAATTTGGTTAGTTTGAGATCAATTCTGGCCAAAAGTACAGGATATGCACAGAAGTGTGCAGGTTAATAGCCCCTGCCCTTCTTCGAGTGACAGTCCTCAGTGTTACTCTGTTGACCCCTTCAAGATTCATCGTGGTGCCTTCCTCTCTGAGTCCCAGTGCATTTTGTTCTTGTGAGTGTGCTAAAAGAGCTCTTGTGGTTTCCCACATGCTGTCCAGAGCAATCCCAACTGCTGTGGGCAGGGAGTCTGCCTCGTTGGATTCCAGATCCACGCGCTGTGTACGTGTGGACAGACCTTTTGGGTACAAATCCTTGTGTGTCCTCAGTCTGGTAGCTGCAGAGTACAGAGCTTGGGCTGCACCCAGCACTAGCTGTGAAAGCCCTGTAGCTGCTTCTCCAGCAAGCCCTGAAAATACTGCTTTTCCCACACTCTGAGATGTGATTACTGGACCAAAATCCATTAAGGAACATATTTATCGCCTCAAAGAACTACTTCAAAAGTCTATGAAGCCCTTCTGCTCAAGCATAGAAGCAAACGGAGACAAGAGAGGATGTTGCAGGTGGAGGGAGGTCCAATCTAATGGCAGCAGTTGTTTGCTCCTCTGAATTTGGTCCTGAGGAAGTTTTTAAAACATGCCTGACTACTAGGAATAGGCCAACTTACTGTGCTTAGCTGGAAACACAGCTTTTGTCCCGAGTCAAAAAGCAGATATTTTGCAAAAGGCAGATATTTTGTGATCCCAGTTTGTAAAGACACTAACTAATCTCTGCTGGAATCTTCTTGCAGCTAGCACCGACAGGCAGTGCTTCTCTGCTCAACTCTATGACCTTTATCCAGAACCCGGTTGAGGTCTGTAACCAGGTGTTCGCCCTGATTGAGAATCTCACCTCCCAGATACGAAAACGTCTGGAAGACCCAAAATCTGCAGGTGACCATCAGAACTGGAAAGAGTCTGGAACAAATTAATTTACTGTTACGTCTTCAGGGCTCCCAAACACCACGAGGGCTTATGTTTGTCTGTAGTAAAGAAATTCCGAAGTGAAATTGTCTATGTGCAGTTGACGTAGAAGGCTGCTGTTCCACTTTTCGACTGCTGTTAAAGAGGGCTATAATGTAAAGGAAATTATATGTGCATCCTGGTTTAGCGTGAATGTAAACAGCAGTAGGATAGCGTGGAGGGGTATGCCTTGTTTTTCAGGCATTTTCTGGAGACTGTAAACAGCAGGTTTTTCAGTCACAATTTGTTAATCTCTAAGAACTTTCCAAATTACAGCGCAAGAGTTTTAAAAAGCCATCTTGGGGACATGCCACAGGATTTATGGCAGACCTAAGCAAGCAGGCAAATGGTTTCACTTTTTCAAGTATTTCAGAAGTAGCTTGTTGCTGCAGGTTAAAACTTTGTGCTACAGGTCCGGTGGCTTTTCCAGACTAGGATTCCTGTGGGTGACACAATAATCATAGCCCTTCTATGCTGGGAGAAGTCCGTCACAGTTGTCCTTTGAAATCTCTGCAGCAATAGTCATTGTTCTGTGATTCTGTGGTTCTCGGGTGTGAATTTGTTTCAGGTTTGGTGTTCTCTGCTGTTTAGACCTGCAGTTGTATCACAGTGAGACTTTGGAACTGATGCTGCAGCGCTGGACTAAGCTGGAGCGAGATTTCCGCATGAAGAACGGGCGCTATGACATCAGCAAGATCCCTGATATCTATGACTGCATCAAGTATGATGTACAGCACAACTGTGCACTCAAACTGGAAGGCACAGCTGAACTCTTCAAGCTCTCCAAAGCCTTGGCAGATGTGATCATACCCCAGGTAGAGCCTGTGTGACAGTGCCTGTGGCACCAATTTCCGACCCTTCCCCTGGATGTTTTGTCTCAGTCTTCTTTCACGTTAACCCCCAAGGCAGTATATCGCAGTGGGTGTTTCTCAGATCTACCTTAGTGTTTGTGTAAGGCCAAAACCATTTACTAATGTTTAAAATGTGGCAGGGCTGGGCTCGTGGTTGAGGATTGTGGCAGGGTCAGAGTAATGACCAGCTGATGCAGCAGCATTTCCATGTTCGTTGTAACGTGTCACAGCACAGCTCTGAGCTGCGTGTGTGCTGCTGCGACATCCCACCCTCCACATGCAAAGTCACAATGGTGAAGAGAGATTTCTGTGTTAAAGTTCTGGCAAGTTTGTTATTCCTGTCAAACTAGGACTTGCGCAGTTTGCAAAGTTGACTTGCTTCTTGCAAAGTTTCGTTTATGTGGGATGAGCTTCTACCAGCAAGGTCCAACTGCCCTTGTGCCCCTGTAGAGCAGAAGTGGTCTTCTAAACTTTTTCAGTGTTGCTGGTGAGATGCAGTTTTCAGCATAGCGCTGTGGGGTTTGTCTTTGCCAATAGCAGTTGTTGCTTTAATGCTCACGCTAGGTCAGGGTATAAGTTTGCGTGTCGTAGACTGGAGGTTCGTTCATTCATTCATTGCACCTCTCAGCTATTGGGAGAGTACTGACAGTCACGTCCAGACATGAGTGGGGTTCTTGGAACCCTCTGGAATATGGGGGGAAAAAAAAAAGCGAGAGATGCTGAGTGACATCTCTCTTCCTGTCCTTGCTTAGTCAGTAGTGCTGCAAACAGGGCTGTTGAAGTTAAGCTGCCTTTCATCTGAGAATGTGGTGAAGAACCAAGGCTCAGTGTATCTGTTGTTTTGTTCATGCAGGAATATGGGATTAATAAGGAGGAGAAACTGGAGATTGCTATTGGCTTTTGTCTTCCTCTCATTAAAAAGATCCAGTTGGACCTACAGAGAACCCATGAAGATGAGTCTGTCAACAAACTGCATCCTTTGTAAGGCTTGTGCTGCATGCTGCTGGTGGTGGGGAGGGCAGCTATGGAGCAGTGGGTGGTTCCTTATGCCATAACAGTGAACAAGGTGTGGAAGGAGGTACTGAGCATACACTGAAGGACCTTCCAAGAAGAAGGCACGTTAATGCTCCTAGAACTAGAAGAGAAATGGAAAAGGCACATCGAGGCTGCCAGCCAGGAGCACAGTGCCACAGAAGCTTCTACCCATTGTAGCTGGATGGTGATGCCTCATCCCTTTCCCTGCATGGGGCAAGTGTAGTGTGACCAGTCACTGCCCTACTGTGTGTCTCAGTTAGGATTCCATGAAACTTTCTGCCCCATGCTCCTGCTGTTTGTTCTGTCCTGCTGCCTTTGACACTTCGCAGTGTGGGGTTATCTGTCTCATTCCATTAAGCGTACAGAAGCGTGGCTGTGTGATAGATGGCAATTTGTTGGCAGACTGAATAACTCTGGGCTGATTTTGGTTTAGGTACTCCAGAGGAGTCCTGTCACCAGGACGCCACGTTCGGACACGGCTGTACTTCACTAGTGAGAGCCATGTGCACTCCCTGCTCAGTATCTTCCGCTATGGGGGGCTCCTGGATGTAAGTGTCCCAGCAATGCTCACAGAGTAAGCCTCCCTGCTCTTTTTTCCAGTAACCTTTTCCAAGGTGAACAGTGTATGTTTGTAGGTTCACCCTTGAGCCAGCTCTCGCAGAAATGCTGTGCATCAGTGGCCTCTGGCCAGCTCCATCTCTGCCGTGTTTGTATGCTGCAGCTTCCTGCCTTTCCAGCACAGAGGACCTTTGTTCTTCCTCAGTGCCTGTCTTGCTTGCACAGAGACATGTTTTCTCCAAGAGCTGTTCTGCTGGTTTCAGGTGAACAGACCATTTACCTGTGTGGGAGGGTAGCAGTATGAGGCAATGGAGGTGAGGGAATTTCTCTCTCCCTGCTTCCTTCAGCCCTTTATTTCAAGAGCTTGGCCCTATTATTTATTGTCTTTATCTCAATTCTAAGTCAATAAAATCACTTTACGTACAGAGGAAGTGACTTAAGGTTGCAAACGCACAGACCATGCTCTCTATCAGAGAGGCGAATGACACTTTTTTAGGGGACTAATTCATCCAACCCACCCTTCACTTTCTCGCATAACCTGCTTGCTGAAGGAATTGGCATGCAGACCCTGAGAAAAGCTCTGCTCCAGTCTCCTCGAGAGGCTCTCTGATTTATCTTTCTATTTTTAAGTATGGGCTGAAACGCCTTGTGAGTTTGGGCCTGCTTAGCGGGCATGATTTCTGGTGTCTGTGGCAGCTCAGCATATCTGTAGACAGTGATCAGACAAGCACCTCTGAATCACTCACTGAATAAGACGCTCCTTTATTCCCTGACTCGAGTGTCTGAGGATGCCGTGTTGCCAGCGCAGGGATATTGGGCTGCATCTGGTTTTGTCTGTAGCACAGGGGGGTTCAGTTCATGTCCTTTAAGGTGGTGAGATGCTCTGCAGCATCATGAGTGGCACTTCAGGTGTGGCTGTTCTCTGGTGGTGTGGGGAGGCAGTGAGGGGTGGGCTGCCCCGCTGTGCGGAGCCCAAGTGTGTCTCTAGAGTTTTCATTCAGCATCAGGTAGAAGCGTTTCACTTTGTCCCTTATTTAGCACAAAGTCATCCCTTGTGGTCCATTCTGTTGTTTGGGAACCGCTGTGGGCTCTGCTTGTCTCCAAGTCAGCAAAGCACAGGGGCTTGCAGCTCAGATCTGCACATGGGTGGTGTGGGCAGCTGTAGTGTCCCTCTGTGCAGCTTCTCCTCGCTACAAGCACCCCACCTCATTGCAAGGTCATATCTTCATGCAAGCTGAGCAAGGTGGTTTTGTCCTGACAATGTTGTTACCCTGTGGAGAGAGGAATTAATTCCTCTCAGTCCCATTTCACTGAATGCTGCAAGGTGTCTGCTGTTGCTTACCCCATGCGACTGTTTATGTGTATATATCAGGAAAACAAAGACCAGCAGTGGAAGAGAGCCATGGACTATTTGAGTGCTATCTCAGAGCTGAACTACATGACCCAGATTGTTATCATGCTCTACGAGGACAACAACAAGGTGAGGGATAGAGCTGTAGGATAAAATGCTTCCTGCCCTGATGCCAGGCACAGTACCCAGAGATGAGTTCAGTTGGAAGTCTGTAACCTGAGCTCTCTACACCTGTGAACAAAGACACTGCTAGTGTTTGGTTTTAAGGGGAAGCAGTGACCCAAGTTAATGCTTGTTACACGTAAGCAGAATGTCACCCTGAGCAGTAACACCAAATTTATGTAATCAATACTGACTATTTAAAAGCATTTCCTAGTGCAAAATTATTTGCTGCTTCTCAATATTAATTGCAAATGAACAGTAGGAAAAAATAAGTAAAAACAAGTGATATTTGGCTGTGTTTTGAAATATTTCTAGAAAATATCCAGAAATTCCACATGCGTAAACTTTTTGTTATTTTAAAAGTGTACTGGTGTAGTTAGGGACGTGTATACTGGTTTCTTCAGGAAATAAAGGGAATCATTTAATAAACATTTGGAATGTGGGAGCTGATGGTGGTGACTGTAAGTAGGTATGGCACCAAATTGCACATCCTAATCCCCAGACCCTGTGACTCAGGTCTCTGCTGCAGGAGGTTGGAGTGGTGAGGGGACAAGCCCCTTCCTCACACCCCATAGAATTAGAGCCTTGTATTCACAAAGCTAGTGTGGGCTTCTAATGGTAGAAGTTCTGCTTGTCAAAAAAAAAGTTTGATGAGCACTCAGGAGTAGTGTGGATCTGTCCATCAGTCAAGATGGTGAAACTTTTGGTTTTACATAATTAGTGCCAGATACTGTAAAAGCTCTGGCTTCCTCAAAAAAATCTTAATGAAAAAATAATATTAGACAGTTACTTCACTCTTGGAACAGCCTGACTGAAGTTCCGGGAGGGACCCAGTTTCCCCCTGTCCCGCCACGTGCTGGGTTTACAGCAGGACTGGGTCGTAAGGGGCTGGGGTTTAGGGGGGTGTATATATATACACATAGAGCCCAGTTCTGTTTTACTGCTCTGTGGCTGTTGTTCCAAAATGACAACGGTCTGAATGTCTCAGCTGCGTGCTGAGCAGGGCTGTCCTTTTGGATGAGACAATTCTGGAGCCATTCTGCTTGTGGTTTCTTGTTGCTTCTGCTTTCCCTCCGAAGGATGTGCCTGGGGAACGTGCTGGTGGGCATGGCAGGGTGGGACCTTGGCCTGTGCGGATGGTAGGATAAACTGGGTTTGGTTATTTACCCATTCCACTGTGCTGTGTGTTCACAGGACCCCTCTTCAGAGGAGCGTTTCCACGTGGAGCTGCATTTCAGCCCTGGTGTCAAAGGCTGCGAGGAGGACAGGAACGTGCCCACGGGATTTGGCTTTCGGCCGGCCTCAGCAGAGGTGAGCGGACACCTGGGTGGGGCCACCAGCCCCAGGGGACCTTTGGGTGCTGTCCTGCTCTGCCCGACCCTACTGCAGCGAGTTCTTCGCTGGCTGCTCTCCCCTGCCCGCAGGCAGCTGGTAGGTCATGTCCCTGCTCCATCCTGGTTTGTCAGGGGCTGCTGAGGCCACGGGTGCCTCCAGAGCTCAGCAGAGATCTGAAGCTGGAGCTGATGCAGGGCAGCTCTGGCAAAGGCCACGTGCCTGTAGGCATCAGTGTCTCCTTATGGCAGAACGAGGACAAGAAGGCCAACCAAGGCAGCCTGGAGGACCTCTCCAAGCAGAAGGGCAGCGATGAGCCAGACCGTGCTCAGCAGAAGTGCCCCCAGCCCTCTGAGCCGGTCAGCATCCAGCGAAGGTCGCCGCTGATCAGGAACCGGAAAACGGGGTCCATGGAGGTAACCGTGCCACGGGCGCCCTTCCTTGTTCTGACAAAGACCTTTTGCTTGGTTTTGGTTTCCTGGCATTCCTTTTGACATGCCGGAGTCTGAGCTGATGCTGGGGAAGGATCTGCAGAAGGTAAAGAAGGATGTTGTGGAAAGCAGACCTCTAAAACTCCTCCCCACTGAGGAAGGGCAGGGGGAACACAGGCTAGAGGAACTGATGAGGAAGAGCAGGTAAGGAAATGCTTGAGAAACACAAGAATTGTTTGGATTACGTGCTCTGTAGAGGCACTAGTGTAGCCAGCTATGACATTACATGCAACCTCATCACCTAGCTGTGGTGACATCTCTGCCTTCCCTTAGGCTCCATCCTTTGTCTCTCACAAAGGCAGCTCCATGTTTCTCATTCTTCTCTCCCATCTAAGATCTCATGAGCAGGGGTCCCTGCTCACTGGTGGGTTCATCCAGGGTGTCAGAACTGTCAGGATTTACAAGTGTCCCATTCACTGGTCTGCTGGAGTAACAAAACTGATTTTACCATTCTAACCTCTCCCCTTCCTGGCCCTTCCATGTCACAAGGCCAGTGTCACAGTCAGCATGTGACTGTCACCTTCAGAGTGTTCTGGAATTGTCCCTCCTTTTAGAGAGATTTCACAGGCATTTTTGCCATCAGTTTTCTGAACCAGCAAAAGCAGAGTTCAGGTTTGAGATATTTGTTAGCTCACTTCCAGTGATGAGTGTTGTCACCTTTGTGTGCAGCACTCAGAGGCTTTTTGTAACAGGCTATGTTTAACATACAAAGTTGAACAGGATATGATTTCCTGCTGCTAAAGAGAAAGTCTCTGTCCCAGTGATCCCAGCAAGAGTCTTGGGAGACAAGGAGCTCACTACATGAGTCCCTTTGTGCTTTTTAAATCTCCACTGTTCCACAAGCCAGCGCAAACTTGAAATCAAAATTGAGCGTTCACTATCACAATCTTAGCATATGAGTACGTTTGTGCTTCTTCAAAATGGTGTTTTTATGGAAGAGACATACCTTTCTTTACCTTCAATTGAAGTATAAAGGCTTTTGAGAGCAGTGGGTAACTTGGAGCACAACGCTGATTACACTGTCTGTCTTTGCAGGTGCTGTCCGAATCTTCTTCCAAATCAGGAGGTTATCGCCTCTTCAGCACGTATTCCAGGCAGTCTTCTGAGATGAAGCAAAGTGGCTTAGGTACTGTACCTGACCTGTAACCAGCCTGCTCACCTGTACCTCTGTATTTCCGTGAGCATCAGTCTCTCTTTCCACATACACGTCCGGCTTGAGTTCCTTGTATGTCTCCGTGTGTTTTATGTCTTCTCTCAGTGTTACTGTTGAGACCGTTGTAGAGACTGTCTTAGTGTATTTCTTTTTGTGCACGATCTTCTCCTTCAGCTGGTAGCAACAGAAGATGCACTTTTCATCCTTTATAGTATGGGAGGAGCAGGGCAAACTGCCTGTCTGCAGGCTGGCCTTCTGCTTCTCTGATGTTCTCGGTTGTTATACCATTTCTGAACTTAGTAGGAAGAAATGATTTTAGGTGAGAACTAGCATGCTTTCTGTTCTGCAGAACAGCAGTTTATGTGCAAAGCTGCTCTTCATGTGGGACTGTTCTGTTTCTACCTTTGCTTCATAAAGATCCATTGTATGGAACAGATGTGTCGCATGCAAGGTGTTTGGCAGCCCTCTAATTGAGCTGAAGTCCCTGGTCACCCATTCTTCTCATGGTAGCCAGTGGAAGAGAATATTTTGGGGCACTTGGTATTCCGTGCCTGTCCGTGGTAGTTCCATTCCCTGTCATCCTAACATAAACTATTTCCGAATAGTTGAAATTCTTCCTGAAATATTTTTGCTAAAGCAAAGTCTATTTGGAAACTCAAAAGCTGTCTCTGCTGTCATGAGGTTCAGAGATGCTGTGCAACCTGAGTTTTGCAGATAGGAGGTGATAATGCCCGAGTCATGCCCACTTTCTTTTTCTCTAAAACCATCTTAGCATTGTGGCGTGGCTGCAGACTTGCAGCAGTTCTGAGTCATCAGTTCTTTACTCTGTTATGTGGACAACCTGCAGCCAAGAGCCTTCTTAAAGGCTGGTCATTTTTTTGTCGCTTTTGAACAAGCTGCTTCTTTGGAAGCTAATTCTTAACAAGGAAAGCAGATTTTCTTCTGAGTGGTTAGGAATTATGCCTGGAGTCTGACAGCTATGCTCCCAGCAGGCTGGAAAAATCTAAATAGGAATGACCGATGCATATTTTTTTCATAAAGGGACAATAGCTTTGGCCATGGTGGGTTTTGAATGTGTTATTTCACTTATTTCTGCCTTTCCCAGCCCCAGTGTGGGATTCAGTGAGCTGTGACAGACTGCCTTGCTTAGACTTGAAGGAACCTGTGGGTATTCTGTGAGTCCATGTGGATCAATATGGGAATTTCTGAGATGGCACACAGTCGAGGAGGTGCATCTGCTTGGAGAACAACCAAGTACATCAAACTGTTTTTACTGTTTGGATGTGTGAGTACCGGAAAGTCTGTGCTCTGGAAAGCAGATATTACAGCCCTTGGACTGCAGCCTTTTCCATGTTTCAGAGGAATGTCTGTTTTGGCAAGAGAGAAGACCACTGCTCTTCTGCACCTTTGTACAGTACTACTTTTTCTTGACAACAAACTTTGAAATGTGAATCCGGCAGCTTTAATTTCAGATTCTTGCCTGACATGTCTTGCTGAGGAGCCTGTGCTGGTCAGTCTTCTGACTGTGAAACTCTGCAGAAACCTTAAGTAGGAATTGATAGTCCTGATCTGTGACACAGACCTCCAGCTGGATACTCGGCCCAGCCGTCATTCTCCCCTGCAGAACCTTGTAGCTGCAGGCACAGAAGGATTGAGCAGGAGAGACCTGTGGTGCCACACCAGCTTGCACAACCCTTGGTGATTTAGGATGTCTGTGTTTCTGTGAGTTTCTCTTAACCTGAGGCCTGTTATGAAGAACGATGCCTCTTTACCTGCACAAGTCAAGCTCTTCAAGGAATCTTCCTGATTCCTTTCCTGCCTGTTTTTTTAGAAATCTAATTTCTTCTGCATTTAGGACTTGAAATGTGTTCTGTCTGTGAGAGATAATACAGAACTCACTGGAGCTTGAACTTTTGCTTTAATACTTGTCTCAGCAGCTGTGCTGTGAGGGACTTCATCCAGGCACTACCTGCTGTTTTCTGAGTTTTCTGAAGTTGAATATACCTCCTGTTGAACGTTGCCTGACCTTGTCAATGCCTGGCTGTCGTTATCTCTGGAAAATGGAGTGTCTGTCCAGATATAACCTCGTATGTGTAGGCATGTAGGAACAAGGAGAAGGACAGAGCTCCTGCAGTAGCCCTGCTGCCATACCTGCCAGAATGGTGCCTCTACTGTCACTTAAAAAAAAATGCCCTTGAAATCTCTGGAAAAGGGGTGACTGCAGCTTGCTTTGTCTGTGCCTTGGAGTGTGCCACGTTCTCTGGGCAGCATCAGGTGCATTGTTGTGGATTGTATGCCATAGTGTGTGTGCTTCTAGCTTGAGAAGCCCAGGGAAGTTTCAGGGCCTTTCTTTGCTTGCAAGAACGCTTCAAAAGGGGGTAAAATCATTCCTGGCTGAGCACTGCCAGTGGCTTTATGCTGAGACTCCCAGAGGAAAATCAAGGATGTCTGTTTTTAAACATCTGAAACATCAAATGAAGGTGTGAAAATTAAATGCACAGAAAAGATCCAGCACATACAGTAATTTCTAGCAAGTGCTGATACATTTAAATCCAAATGGCCTTTGTGTTCTTTAGGGTGTGTGTGTGGGGAGGAAGGGGTGTGTGAGTGTGGGTATATGTGTGTGTGTGTGTGGTTACTTTGGGTACAGTGGTCTCCTGGAGTTCCCTGGAGATGATTGCTGTTGTCCATACAGTCATCTTTGTAAATTCTCTTCTGGCTTAAGGGCACTGGCAAAATGCCTCTGTCTGCAGCAGGGCAGCAGAAACACTGGGGTATCCTCAGCTTAATGATTAGTGGCGCGAGGTTGCTCAAGATAGAAAGAAAGTACTAAAAATCCGATGTTCCATTTTTATCTTCAAGTAAATGAGTCACGAGTGAGTTTTGTTGCTGTTGTTTGTTTTTAAGCCATGGAAGAGCAATTAGGAGCATTATCCTGGCTTCTGCATGACAAAATTTCATTTGCATTCCGACAGATTCCAGTTCATGCGGAGTCAGCAGTCAGCATTAATTTAAGGCATAAGGAGGAAATTTTCTAAGGCTTGTGTATCCATGACCCTGCAGGCAAGAGTTCTTTGTCTGTGCTAGTCTGTGCTGTGCAAAGCTACCAGCAGTGTCACCGTGTGGGAGCAGCTGCAGTTTGGTGCTGTGAGAACACTTTCGGTCATCCCGGGAGCAGATGGTCAGGCTGAGCTTAGGTGTGAGCAGCTCACTGCTCAGGATCTCCGTGTTTTCTCCTAAGAACTCTGGCTAAAAGGATCTTTGCAGAGACAGGGCTGGGGGCCCAAAAAGCAGTGAGTGGATGTGAGTCAACAGCATGTCCTCACACCGGGGAAGGCTGATGGCATGCTTGGCTGCATCAGTCATCAAGCTGAGGGGTTTGGCTCTTTCCTGCTATTCACCTCTTGTGAGAGGCTGTGCCTGAAGCTCTTCTGTCCTGCCCTGGGCTCCCCGGGGTGTGGAGGGTGTGGAGTGTCAGGGTTGTGAGCCCACTGAGGGCCAGTGGAGGTAGATGGGGCTGGAGCACACGACATTGGAGGAGAGGCTGGGAGCAGGGCTTGTTCAGAACTTGTGGGGAGTGGAGACCTTAATGCTGTTCCACCACCTAAATTGCAGGTTGCAGAGGGGATGGACACAGCTTATCCCCAAAGCCCATGATGGTCAGTTGAGAACCAACAGATGCAAGTTGCAGCAGGAGAAATTCCAGTTAGCTAGGAGGAACAAATTTTTCACCTACCATGAATGTGCCAGATACTGGAGCAGGGGCTGAGAGAGGTTGTGAAATCTCCTTTCTTGGGAATATTGACAACTCAACTGGACAAACACTAGCAAGATGATCCCGAGTTAGTCCCGCTGGGCCATTGGGAAAGAAGCTGCAGGCTCCTTCCAACCAAAACATGATGCAGTATTTTAGAACCAAGAGCTGCTTCCAATGCAGGCAGAATCTCTTTCACAGTAGTAATAGTTGCACTGTTCCAATCAATACTAATAAGCAGTGTGGCAGGTTTTTTTACCTTGGCAGACAAGGTGGAACCAGGTCAACCTGCTTGTTTCTGGAAGCATTTTATATGTAGGAGTGATTAACGTTGGGTTTAGCAGCTGGTAGTCTCAGTAGAGAATGCAGCAGCAAGACAGTTTAGGAAAGAATTTGCAGCCAATCAGTGGCTGTATCTGGCCCACAGTAGGGTTTTGTCTCACTTGCAATTGTTTTCCTCAGTCAGTCTAAAGAATCTTGTTTCAAATGCCGGGTGTTCCTTAAATATCACACAAAGTCAAGTCAGTCTACAGAGCACTGTGCTGGCAAAGCCACAGGGATTAGGTTGCCGTCCCTCTTGCACACCATGTTCCTTGGCACAGGGTAGGTAAAATTCCATGGTGTGTGCACATCTGGTGCTTTGCAAGGCTTGTTCCTGGACCAGGTGGACCTATGCTGAAGCAGCAAGACATGACTGAGCAGCTGTGAAGTATCAGCTTGTGAAAGCAAGCTTTCTATTCATGATGTTTTCCTTGCTTGTTCACAAGGGGTTAATCCACATTGGCTGCTCCACAGATCAGACAGTCCTTTCCTCTCCTTGGTGTCCTACAGGAAAAGGAGCTTTCCAAAGAGAAAGGGCAGAAGAGCAGAGCAATAAAGCCCTATGACAGGAACATCAGCAGTTTGGCATCCTGACTGCTCTGACATAAGTGTGTAGCTTTGCTGACTGAAGGGAGTAAAGGTGTTTCTCCTAGGTCAAGGCAAGAAAGCCAAACAGAATTAAACTCCCGGATGGAGTTAGGAACTTTCCTGGTGTTGAGCTTTGGGCTACCTGCTGTACATTTGGCACTATGGAATTGAGAACTTTGCCACCCTGTGCTTCTCAGCATCATGTTTTTTCCTGAGATTGCTTGCAAAGTGGCCAGTTCGTTCCTCATCCTTGGACTAACCCTGCTTTTCTGTAGTTGCATGCAGTGGATATGTGATACTAACACCTTCCCTGCCTTTCCAGGGTCACAGTGCACCGGGCTGTTTAGCACCAATGTGCTGGGAGGCTCCTCCAGTGCCCCCAACCTCCAGGACTACGCACGCAGCCATGGCAAAAAGTTTGCCAGCAGCCTGACATACAAAGACGGTATGTGTGTTCCCTGGCAGCAGGGTGGTACTTTGTGGACATTGGTATCTCAGGGTACTCCTGCGGCGCAGACTTGGGCTGCTGAAAATATTGACAGCTGAATGTGTGTGTTCACTGCATCTGCAGTACTGAATTTACCATATCCCAAGAAATTGTGATGCTTGCTAGGACAGACAGGGGCTGACATTGTGAGAGGAGTTTTAGGCTGATGTGTGTTTTTGCTAGAGTCTGACTTTGGTCTGACATTTTAATACTACTCGCTGTTGTGAATGGGGATTTATTGGCCCAGATGTTGAGTAGGTTTATCCTGGTACGGAAATCCAGCAGATCACATCAGCTCGCTTACCTTGATGATCTTGCTGATGCTAAATGAAGCTCTTTTTGGAACCGTAATCCTTGCCCTATAGAAGGTGGAGCTGTCCCAAAGGCAGAATGATATACTTGGGCTGGATAAGATGGACACTAGAGTGAGGCTGGGCACGCAGCAGAGTCGGAGGTAGCTGTCAGGAAGCAAGGGCAATATACCTGAAAGGTTTGAGCTAAGTGGGCTGTTTGTGTGAAATACTGCAGAAGGACTGGAAAGTGTGGTTTCTGTGCAGTTGTGCAGAAATGGCCAGGAAGGTCACCCAGTCTGGTGAAGGCACTTGGGCCGTGGGTGTGCGTGTTACCCGGTGCCCGTGGGTGCAGGTGCTGCAGCTGTGCCCTGTTTTTCCCAGCGCTGGTGCCACGCACAGAGAGCAGCAGAGGGTTGTTACTTGCAAGGAAATTGGGGCACAGGGAGAGACTGAGCTGTCCTGGAGCAGCTGGAGGGTGTAATGCACAAGTCCAGGTGTCCATTGTGGTCCCAATAGGAAAGGCACTCAGACTCTAATTACTGATTCACACACCATTTGTTGGGACAGCAAGCTGAGGAGCTCTGTGGACAGGGTGTGCACAGCATGCTGTGACCAGACTGGCAATCCACCTGATGTACCACTGATCTGAATGGATGTAAAAGCATCTGTCTTGGATATCTCATCTGTTTTCTTTTGGTGTTTTAATCAGTACAGAATGTGAATGCCTTTCTAATTAAGATCATAACGGACACTAACACTGGTGGATTACAAGGTGGGGAGATGAGTAGGGCAGTAATTTGGGGAAAACAGGAGGTTTGTTCATTTGAATTTTTGTCCAGTTTTGAGGCAAGGAAAATGGCCTAACAAATCAGGGTGGAAAGATGTCCAATTCTCAGCCCTGTTGGAACCCCCTGAGTGCCTGTATGTACACTGGCTTCCTGTGCGGCTTTACTTGTGTAAGAGAAAATTGAGCTGGTTCTCACCTCCTCAGGGCACTCCCTGGCATATGGTGGGCTGGGAGTGCCAGTGACAGGGAGGGTGACGTGGGAGCAATCTCAGCATCACTGTACCAGTCTGAGCTGGCCAGGCATCAAGTGCTGGCTGCTCACAGGTCACAGAATAAGCTCACGGTGTTTAGCATAAGACCAGGATGTGAGTCATAGGGGAGCTGCTGGAAAGGCCAGCAAAGGACCTGGCTGCTGTACTTTCTAACTCTGCAAGGAGGGGGAGCCCAAGGCAGCACTGACTCTCAGGGAAAAGCATCAGGGACTGCTCTTTGCCCAGCTGGGCACGGAACAGAGCTGCTCAGTCCTAGTGCTGGGCTGCCTGTGCCTGTAGGCAATGTAGCAGGATGTTCCTGCAGCTGGCTACGGCCATTCATGGTTGAGTGTAGTCCTGCTGCATTAGCCTAAATGCAGTGACCAGTGACAAGGTCACTGTGTGCTGAGATGTAGCTGTACCCTCGAGTACCTAAAAGACAGACTTGGTTAACTGCCATGTGACTTACACAGCCCATAATTATTGGCTTGATGTTACACCTCTGTTTTCATGTTCCTTGGCATGCCCTGGCACCCTGTGCTACCAGCGCCTTGCTGCAATAAGGGCAGCTGAGGGGTAGGGGTCAGGAACTTGGGAAAATAAGTAGGAGGCAGAAGAGCATTTAGCTGCTGGGTAAGGTAGTTTGGAATGTGAAATGAGCCCTCGATTTGCATGTTCCTGCTTAAATGAGCACCAGTGAAATACTGAACAAGGGAATTTAAACCAAACGTCACTAGAGCTGGATGCAGTCTGTGACGTAGCAGCTACAGCAGATGCTTGGAGTTCATTTGTTTCAACGCCTTTTCCACGCTGATAATGTTGAAAAGCCTTCAGATTCTGCAGCACAGCTTTGCATGAACTCTTTGATAGTTTTTCATGGCTGTGATGCTTCAAGGTGCAGAGTGTGGCTAATAGAACTTCACCAATGCGAACTTGCCTTGTTCCAGGGAAGTTTCAAGGGCTCTTATTTCTAAAGTCTCTTTTGCTTGGAGCTGGAAGAGGGCTAAGGAACACTTCAGCAGAAAGGTGTCCCAACCTCAAGCTGAGGGAAGGTCTGTGGATGGTTGTGATTTGAAGCTGGCTTGCTTGGAGCTGGGTCCGTGCCATTTCAGTTGATGTGCCCTGAGGGCAAGGGGAGGTGTTGGGGTGGGATGGAAGTGGTCAGCAGCTGACTGCAGCTCCAGGGCTCGGACACCTCTAAGGGACTGCATGTGTAGGGGAAGGTTGTTATGCTGTTTGTTGACTTTAAAGAAAGAAAAATGGTTTTTAGGGCTGTTATGCTGGTGGATGAAATTGAAGCAAGTGTCAGAGTTGGCATAGATACATAATTTGGCCAAGCCAGTGGACGTAGCTAGAGGAGTTGGGTTGTGTAGCTAGAGCAGTGGGGTTGTGGAGCATGAATTGGTACACTGATGAGGGGGGATAGGCATACAGACCCTATGGACTAGAGAGAATGGATGCATGAAACATGAAGGAGAAATTAAAGGGTTTTCTAATATTTTCTAACAACAGCAAAAGGTATGATTGGCTGAGGTCTCACACTGATTCTCAGATACAGATGGTCTGATCCAGGCCATTCTTTTCCATGATAGCTGAGGAATTTCCAGAGTGGGGAAAAAAATTAAGTTTCCAGCCTTTTACTTTTTTTAGTGTCCTTATGGAGCCTAGTCCATAAAGGCCATTGTTTGCACCCCATTAGATGCACAGCATCTGTCCTTGCACTGTCTTTCGGGTGTGTGATTTGTATGGGAGTGCTTGGCCTGTCGTGCGACATGGCCAGGAGAAGCCTGAGGACCACTCTGACAGGTGTATCCCAAAGCCTCTCCTGTACTGAAATGCTTTGAGCAAAGAACTGTTAGAGGCATGTCTTCATGGATCTTCTGTTTCTTCCCTAGTCAGGTGATTTACCTTTAAACTCATAAATAGCTCTGTGTAACTTGCATTAAGAGGATGTTTTGAGCTGTACCTGTGCCAGAACACTTCAGGCCCTCTGCAGAATGGTGTTTGTTTTCCTTGGACAGAGGTAAATCCTGAGAACAATCCTCCTGTGGTGCTGCTGCTTGCTTAGTCGTGTGCTCTGGTGGCTGCAAGTATGGCCTGGCTGCATCCTGCTCTGGACTGAGCCTGGTGTGGTGGGAAGGTGTGAGATGCTGTCTGTCACTGAGAGTGTGGCTGAGGTCACTGTCAGGGGAGACCCTGGGCATGGGGAGATGCAGAGTGCGACGAGGCTGAGCAGTTCAGTCAGACCCGCAGGTGGAGTATCTTGGGTGTTACCACAGTGCCAGTGGGAGCAGCTATTGTGGAGGTCAGGAAGGTGAACCTGGAAGGATAGTTTGCAAGCATACGAGGGTAGGGAGATCTTTCAAAGCAGGCTGTTAACTGAGATGATCTGTTTTTATTTCCTCAGAGCTCTTGTCTATGCCAGCCGTAAAACGATTTTCTGTGTCGTTTGCAAAGCATCCGACTAATGGTACGTTTGCTTCCTTGACTTGACGTTCCTTCACACTTCTAACCCCAGCTCACGTTCAGTTGTCTCTGCACGTGTTCTCCCCTCAGCCTTCTTGTGGTTTTTTTGTCTGTTTATCTAGTGTCCAAACATGCTTCACCTTCCCCCGTTGTCTCATTGTGACTAATGTGTTCACTCATCACGTTACTGCTCTGCTCTCCCCTGAAGGGTGTTTGTGTGCCAGGTGAAAAAGCAAAAGCTGTGGCTCTGTGAGTGGACTGCTAAAGCAGCTTTTGACTCCACTGCTGACATTAAGGCCTTCTGTCATTCTCCCTTTCAAGGAGGGTAGGGGTTCGGGGCAGACTGTCGCTGGATTAGGGTGTGATATCCACTGCATATGCCAGAGCATCAGCAGCTTTGGTCCTTCATTTCCACACTGCAGGTTTGCAGGGTGAAAACAAGAATAGCCTTAGCCCAGCTCTGTGTCACCTGGAAGAGTCCACTGTAGGGTGGGGAGAGAAGGAGGTGCCAGCAGCATTCCCTCTGTGCATGGTGTTCCGTGTCAGGAGTACTGGTAGCCTCATGGCCTCCTGTTTGCAAAGCTGTCTGTTAGGCTGGTTGTGTGGTTCCTCCAAGAACGGTGATGTTGATTACAGGTAGGCTCACCTTTCCTGCACACCTCAGCATGGGAATGGTTTCTCTCCAGAGCTTTGGTCTGCTGTTGGCGGACAGCGCTGGCTCGGGCCTGCCGCCTTCCTGAGGTGGGAGGGAATCAACATCCTGCTGTCACACACTTCACCCCACCCTGCCCATAGCTCTGGAAAGGCTTGGTGAAGGACGTCTGCCAGTGCTTCTGCTGACTTGCTGTCTCTGCTCCATGTTGCTACTAACCTGACACTCAAAAGTGGGAGTCTGTGAGGTTACAGACCGCCCTGTGCAGCAGGTGCTTAGAACTAGTGTTCGCTCTCCAAATCTTGCACAGATACTTTTAAAAGGGCTTCACAGCGTGGCTCCTCCCCTCATGCCTCCTGCTCTTGAGACAAGTTGGAACCAAAGCAGATCACTGAAGGATACCAAGTGAAGTATTTTTGCCCTACGTGATCAAAGCAGCTTCTGCAATCTTGTGAATATGAAGACATCCTGCTCAGTACGGTCTGGAAGATGAATGAAATTCAGAAGACTGTTTTGGGAAGGATGACAGGGGAAAGGGCAGCTCACTGTGGTTCTACTGTTTCAAATAACTGGAGGGAATCTATTCTCTGTTTGCTTGGTTTTGCCTTTCCCAGAGTGGCCAAAAAACTGCTCTGTTTGTCTGTATGTCTGGACACCATCTGAGCTCCCGTGGCGTGTGTCAGCAGGGTGTGTTGTTCTATCTTGCCTGCAAAGCTTTCACCCAGCTCCATCCTTTCCTAAGTCACGCTGCAAAGCAGCTGCTCCTGCTCCAAATATAATAGTGTGAAACTGGGCATCAGGTTTCTCCCAAACCCAATGAACATTTCTAATGGAAAAGTGGTCCTTAATCAAGAAAACAAAGATGGGGTCCAGCAAGTACTAGCTGGAAGTCAGGGATATTTGATCTAGGCTTGGGATTGCTTTGAGTAGAAAGGACGTTTGACCACATGAACCACTTACCTGAGGATGCAAAAACTGTTCCCAGCTCTGAGTCTGGATTTTCTTTCTGGAGAGCTGCCTCTGTGTGGTGAAATGGGACGGGTGAACCACGGCAGTGGCCAAGCACAGTGTCAGGCCAGGTGGTTTATGCCCTGGTCCCATGAGTCTTGGGCGCATGATGTGAGTCCTGAGGTTGTGCATGTGGAGGAGAAGACATGCCTGCCTGCTGGTGCCTTGTCTGCCATGCGAGGATATCACAGAAGATTGCACAGGGCTGTTCTCAGAGTCTAGAGGGAAGGTCAGCGCTTCTGTAGACCCCTCTATTCTTCCACACTCTCAGCACTCTGCTCTCAGCCAGACCTTGTTGTCCCCCATGTCCCTTGCACAGTCTCTGCTGGTTTGGTGCTGGGCCACTTGCTCTCTGTCCGACGTGCTGAGGTGCCTGGCTGCACTTGCACGCAGGACTCGAATGCTCTGTTGGTGTTTTGGATTTCTCATCTCAGCTGCGGGAGGGCGAGTGTGGACCTGAGCCTGATCTTCTTATGTAGCCATACCTGAACTGTATTGGACTTGGAATGTGTCCTAAAATTTGTTCACTTGTCAGACTTTCCCTTACAAAGATGAAGCCTCGCTGTTCAGGAGTTGCCCTGCGCTGCAGCCAGGCGAAGGCTGAGCCGGAGGAGAGGCTGGCCTGCCCTGCTGTCACTGGGGGAACACAGCTCTAAGGGCATTCCTGACCTGCTCGCTGCGGGAGGGATTGGGCTTACTGTGTGTTGTGGGTCCTTCTCACTCAGCAGCTGTGGTGCTGACAGATACGTCCCCACATCTCCACAGCTTCTCTGTCCCCAGCTGCACCTGCCCCTCTCCTCTCACTCTCTATGGCCCCTTTCCTCCAGATGTGTTGGAGCACCAGCACGTTGCCCAGTTGCTGCGCCGTTTTTCCTCTGACTGTGCCACGAGCCGGACCATCTCCCTGGATGCCACCCTAGCCCATCACCTGCAGCAGTGCTCCTACCACCTGCGCCTCTTCAGGAGCTGGCTGATCTCAGGGCAGGATGACTTGGAGTGTCTTTACGGTACTGCACGCTGCAGCTGCCTCCGTCCCATGCTCTTGTAGCTGAGCAGGGACCACTGTCTGCTTGAGAATGCAGAGTATGCTTTGCTTCTAAAAAGGAAAGCCTTTCCCTCACTGCATCCCCAATGTCTCTAGGCTGCTGCTGCAGCAAGCTGTGGGTGCTGTTGTACCAGCAGTTTTGGAGCCTTAGGCAGGAGCCTTTCCACACGGAGCCAGTGCTGTTTCACACAGAGCCCACGCTCCTGTGTAGCTGTAACAGCTCTTTCCATCTTTGGCAGTTGTTGCCTCCTTCCTTTAGCTGGGGTAAGCCCTTAAGTTCCCTTCAGGGTAGGTGCTAAGTTCCTACCGACGGGATGCCCAGCTGGCAGGATGCCCCATGCAGGTCTTGGTGGGATGCCACGGGGTGTCCCCTTAGTAACGGAGAACTAAAGTGAGTAGTGAGAGTATGGGAAGGAGAGGTTAAGTAGGTGCTGCAGCTGGTCACATGCTGAGTGAACTTGCTGTGGAAGCTCTGGGGCAGTGAGTGCTTGTGGGTGTGTTGTTTCTAGAGAAACTGAGACAGGGTAGAGCTGAGCTTCTGTGGCTGTACTGCATGGCATCTGTCCTGCCTGAAAGGGCCTCTCAGTGTGTCGTGTCTGGTGGGAAGAGGTAGGCGACTTGAGCGTTGAATCCAGATGTTATAAATCAAAGCTTGCTGCTGCTTCTCCGGTGTTTTTCAACCTCTGGCACAGATTGGAAGTCTGGTGCGTGGAGGCCTTGGTGCTTCTTCCGCCACACAGGTGGAAGGATTGCTGCTCCCTGAGTGGGGCAGCAAGCTGGGATTGGCTGCTGAGGTTTAACTGCACCAAAGAAGCTGCTCAGAGCATGCGGCTTGCTGAGCTGTGTGGTGTGATGCATGGACCCCATTTTCCCTTCAAACCCACGGATGGAAGAGGCACAGACAGTACAGCCTTCTGTGTAGTGGAGCAGCAGGACTTTACAGAGCCCGGAAGATTAGAATTTTTCTTACGCAGTCTGTTTTAGCTTGAGGCAGCCCTTTCTGTCAAGCAGGCAATTTGGAGACAGCAGTTGCTTTTCATAGGTAATTAGGACAATCCTTGGTCTCCTGGCAACAGATACTAAAGAGGAGCAGTAATTGCTTCAGGAGAAGAGATGCTGAATCACAGCGGACTGCTGTGGCTGCCTCAGCCAGGGCTGAGCTTTCCCTGCTGCAAGTCTCGGCCGTGTGCTGTGAGCTCAGGTGGGGAGAGGAAAGGAGCTCAGTGCTTTGGGCAGCAACACCCCGAATCCTGCAGCAGGGTGCTGGGAGGTGCAGCCTGGCCTAATGCAGCCAGACACAGGAGTTCCATACTCCTGACATACCCAGCACAGCAGCCGTCCCAGGTAGAAATCAAATCTCTGCCATCAGGGAGTTCATTCTTGTGGTTTTCTCAGTGTTTCATCAGGTTCATTGGCGTGTTTGGAATCCTGCCGAGGCCCTTCTCTGAGCAGACATAGCTGACAGCCCAGGTGTCCTCCTTGTGAAAACTGCATTCTCCTGTCCTCTCTCTCTTGGCTTTCCACTGTACTTCTATCCACACAAAGAAAACATGAATTAGATAGAATCAATGAGTCAAAAGTGTGCAGTTGGCATCTGTAATTGGAAAGATCAACTGTGGAGCCCTGAAGTAATGTCTGGGAACCTGTGTGGTCATAGCTAGGAAAAAGAATAGTGTGAAGTTCATGTTGGTAAGGAATTACCATGGTACCAAAGGTCAGCTGTGGAGAAACAGAGTGGCCCTGGGATAATAAGCAGGTGATGTCCAGTGTAAATAAATTTAAATGACAAGGAGAAACAGCCCCAAACTCTTATAAGAGAGGGCTCTGATCTGACCATCACCACTTGGGACAATGTGAAAAAGGTAGAAATTTGCAATCTGGGAAGGATGTTTGTAATAGTGGTCATAGTGGCCTGAGGGGCATGGTGGGGATCCACAGTTTCATGGAGTTCCAGGAGCAAGGAGTTTTCTAATGAAGCGAATTGAGGCACTTCGGCCAGAAGTGATTTGTTCCACACTCCCTACCGTGGTATCTGGGGGCACTGGGAGCTTAACAGAGTTCAAGGGGAGGCTGGAGAATATGGAAGAGACACATCATGTCCAGAGCAGTTCTGAGCTATGGGTCAGTGGTGTTTGGGGCACTGCCTGGGGAAGAGCCATATATGCTTTCTGGGCTTGCCCTTCATTTGAGCCACTTCTGGCATTGTCGACAGAGGGATGCTGAGCTAGGATAGACCTTCAGGCCAGCTGATGGCTTAAATCTATGCTGGCTAGCAAAAATCCTTGTTCATGTACATACCATGTGTGCATATATAAACATGCATCAGCATGCATGTGGCATGTTGGAGTCTTCCCAGCAGAACAGAGCTGGACTGGCCATGCGTGTCAGAGAGGAGCCTGAGTGCTTTCATCTGTGCTGAAACTGGGCAAGTTCTTCTTCACTGCACAAGAGCTGGCATGCAGAGCTTTGGAGTACAGACCTTTTGGGGATCTGCCACATGCCATTGGTCTGCCTTTTGCTTCCAAGGTCTCCAGCAGAAAGGAAAAGGCACCCTCTCCACCCCAGTGTAGAGTTCTCAACTGGAGACCTGAGTAGTTACTACTCAGCAACTTCTGCTAATCAAATTGTAGTAATGTCCAATAATGCCTTTTTTGAGGCCATCTGCTGAGAGGTAGCTGTTTGCAAGAATTTTGTGTGTTCCTGCTGCCTGCTGGAGTCTCCTAGAAATCTGGGATTCTCTGATTTAGCTGGATGATACGAGACAGGTGCAGGTCTCTCTTTGCTTTATGTGGTGCAGTGTGCTAGATGGTCTCTGCCAAAGGGTCCTTCTACCCAAATCATCTTCTTAATACTCTTATGAAGTGTCAGTATGAGGCAGCTCCAAAACAGTCTTATTCTAAGGGGAGGGTCACTCCTTCCTTGAACATCTGGAATTCTTCCTAACCCAGGGTTACCCCAAGTAGACTCTCTGCCTGTGCAGTAAAGCGTGCACATGCTGAGGACATGAAGCACTGGGGAGAAGAGCTCAGACTGGATCATGCTGTAAAGTGAGTGGGTCTTCAGCTTTGGCATCAGCATGCCTGGGAGAGTCAAAACAAGCCTTGTGACTCTCTGCCTGGGTCATACCTCTGCTCTCACCTTCAGAGCAGCTCTTCAGTCAGTACTGTTCCCACTGCAGCTGCATCAGGGTACTGCTGCACTATGATTCAGAGGGGAGATTCCCCCATAGCTGCTCCTTCACATCACACACTCTCCTTGGACAGCCAAAATAACACATACTCGGCAGACTTTTCTGCCTTGTGTGTCTCTAAATTTTTCCTGTAACCATTTCTTGCTTTCTTTAACAGATGGTTTCTTCTTATTACTGAACAAAGATTTGGAAGACATAACTGTGGTGTACTGTACTCCTTGCCCAGAGAAGGTGACTGTTGACTTTGGGGTTCATTTTAGCTACTGAGCTGTGCGGACCCCTGGCACATGCTGCTGCCTCTGGGGCAAGCCCAGCTCTGGAGGACACAGATTGCCCTCTGTGCCCCTAACGCGGCTGGCGTACTCAAATATGAATGACATGAAAAATGAAACTTGGTGCAAAATGGGTGGAATTCTGTCCAATTTCTCATGCCGTTGTCCGCATTGCAGACTCCTGCCCTGCAGGCCCCAGGGAAAGAGTTTGGGGGAGCATCTGCAGTAGCCCTGCAGAGAGCACAGGGTGACTGTCAGTCTGGGATGGTTCCTGTGGCTTGCCCTCACATTCTGTTTTTGTTACCCCTTCCCAAAGGTGTTGATTCTTTGCTGTCTGTGTGTGGTGCAGCAGTGGTCAGAGGCTTCACTGGGGACACATAAGGATTGCAGTCTGTAGCAGAAGTTGGTGCCTTGGCTGTGCCATGGTGGCATGAAGCCCCTGGTGGCCTCTCCCCATCAGCTCAGCAGGTCCAAGGAGGTGCGCAGGGAAGTGGACTGTCATACACAGAGGAGAGGGGCTCTTTGAATACAATAGTGATCCCTCTTGAAAAGGGAAACTTTGGCTGTTTTCTCTGCTTGCTCAAGAGCGGTTCAGAGCTGTGCAAGAGACACCTGGCACTTCGGGGGTACAGGTGTATCATTTCACATCAGCTGTGTGTCGGTGTCTAATGTTTCCTCTAATGCGGGACCTTTGATCCCCTCATCTTATTAAAGGGGCGCCCAAGCACTCAGCTCCCCGTCGGTGTCCACGGTGTATCTTGTAAGAACGTTTCTTGG
This sequence comes from Pseudotriccus pelzelni, assembly GCA_035584735.1. NCBI lineage: Eukaryota > Metazoa > Chordata > Aves > Passeriformes > Tyrannidae > Pseudotriccus > Pseudotriccus pelzelni. Next base: position 483,827 of record JAWMRA010000016.1, on the reverse strand, counting down.
CCCTGTGTTATATTCAAACTTCTTCCCTTTTTCTTTCCAGACCCCAACACTTGAGTCAACTTGACTCCTCTCAAACAGATTCTGTTGTGAAATGAGAGTAGCCTGATACTGGACTGCTCCACAACCATCTCCCGTGACTGTTTAAGTTTTGCCCTCACCGTTTTTCTTTAGCTCTGTCTCCCAGGAGGCCTGTGAGAAAATAATGAACATACATTCTTCCTTACTCAGCACTTCCACTCCCAAGACTTCTCATCAACAAACAGAAGAATATGGTCTTTTTCCCACGTCTTATAATTCCTCATCCTAGCCAAGGATTTGTTATCCTGCCTGTCTTGAATTATGTTGTTAGGTATAGGGGGTTTTATCTCCAGCAGTTCCTATGTCAGTGAACGTCTCCACTGGCTCATGTTCCTTGCCTCTTGTAGAACTGGGTTAGGTGAGGGGATTGGAACAGCCTGTCCTGGAGGTAACTGGAACAACTGACTGCACTTTCCAAACAGGTGCTCCAGGGCTTCTCCTGAGGTGCTGCCAAGCTGCAGGAGTCAGTTCTACCCTGTCAGTGAGCTGGACAGCAATTGTGACACAAATTGGATCAAGAACTCTTTTACTTTTTGCATTTCAGAATATTTTCCCTTCTTTGTAGAAACAAACCCAATTCCTTCCCAGGGTCTTTTTGAGCTCCTTGGAGGGAACTGGGGAGTCACAGAATAGGAAGCCCAAGCTTGAGGAGTTGAGATGCCTTTAAACGAGAGGTGCAGAGCAGGAGGAGGCCTCATTCCGTACACCTGTTGGTATATGTTTTTCCTTTGGTTCTCTGACAGTTCGGGTTGGTTTGGTTCCACAAGGCATTTCCAGGAAGCTGGGATGAAGAGGAAGATACTTTGCTGTAACGCTCTGCGGGCTTGAGCAGCAGAGGATTTATTGTGAATGGTTGTGTTGCAGCTTAGCTCTGCTCAAGCCCGCAGAGGTGCCTATTTCTGCTCATTCCGGGTTTGCTGGCAGCAAAGTCTGGTTAAGGGGACAAAAACTTCATTGCCCATCCCCTCCTTGGGACACAGCCTGTCAGGGATGCACAGAGGGCTGCTATGAGAAGGAGGTGCCACAGCGAACACTCCCTGCAGTGGGGAGGTGGAGCTGTGCCAGGCAGGGGGTCACCAGCACTGGGACCCCTTTAATGGAAATTTTGTCAGCATCACTTGGTTTCTGTTTGGCTTCCCTAAGTGTGGGCACAGTGCCGGGCTCTCCTCACAGCCACGTCTTATAGCAGAAGAGTCACAGGCTCTGCAGCAAACGCGGCAGCTGCCAGACACATTTCCTCCTCTCCCCTCCATGTGTGCCCAGGTGCTTGCTTTCAGGTCTGTTATTGCATGGGATTGCCTTGTGGTGATTTTCTTGGCCTAGAAGAGGTACCTGAGGCCTGAGTGTGCCTGTTGTTTGATACCCAGAGTGCCCAGCTCCTTCAGCCATGAAGTGCTCCCGCATGGATTTACCTTGCTGTTTGCTCTATTCATTTTCTGATTGGGTCTCTTTCTAGGTTTTGAAGGCTGTTCCATGGTTCCCACCATTTATCCCCTGGAGACCCTGCACAACTCCCTCTCTTTGCGACAGGTCAACGAGTTCCTGACAACTGTGTGCAGGAGTTGCAGCGAATCGCATGTCCAGTCCACTGCAGGTACTGGTCGGGTGGGCTTGTCTCTGGAGAGGCAAGGAGCCCTCCTGGTCTTTTACATTCTGGGGACAGATCAGTCTGATAGGATTGGAGATAAGCGCAGGCTCTGGAACCTGTTCCAGAGTGCTCAAGCCCAGGGGTGAGCCAGTTCAGAGCCATCCTAGGCCACTTCCTTGGGAGACAAGTAATCAGTCAGGTCTGTCTGTAGCTGGTGACTACAGTGATGTGGATACAAACTCCAGCTTGGGAAATCTTAGTCTCCTGTGTCCAGGAGCTGACAGGCAGGCATGGCTCTGATTTGGCCAGTCTTGAGCTCTTCCCGAAGTACCTGATCGTGGATGCTGGGCTGCGAGCCGTTCCTTTATGTCTGTCTGAATATTACTGATTGCGTATTTCTTTTTCTTGAAGCTTTGTTTGACTCAATGATTGGTAGCCAGATACCAGGAGACCCCTTTATGTCCCAGCGAATCCTGTCATCATCCTCTTTGCCGTTGCGCCAGCGTTCAGATAAGCCCCCGTGGTGTGAGTGTGCTACCTTCCTGACTGGGGTGAACGTGGTGGGGAGGGAGGGAAGTTTGTGAAGGTCAGGGGAACTAATCTGGCTGAAAACAGTTGTTTAATCCTCCTCCTTTATTGGATTAGATATAATCTATATCTGTTCTCTAGTTTTGCTCACTGTGCAATATAAGTGAAGGATAAGCATTAGTTGAGAATCAGTGTTTCTTTCTCCAGTGTTGATTCTTGCTCAGCATTCAGGGATTGTGTGTCAGGAACAAGGAGGAGCAAGTTGAAGCCGAGACTGGTCCATAATAGTGGTCCATAATAGTGAGGAAATGAAAGAGAATGATTTTGTTTTCAAAGCCATCACACTTCACATTTTGCTCTGTGACAACAGAATCCACTCTTGGTTGTATGCCACTGGATTACAGGATGGAACTGTCCTGTGTGTGATGGACTTTTCATCAGCTGAGCTGCCAGAAACACCCCAAGGCCAGCTGCAGGCTCCTGCCAGGTTGCCTGGCATGTAGACAGCCATCACATGTTGGTTGTAGAACTGTGGGACTGTGACGGTTTGGGTGGGGAAATACCAGCTACGTGTTTAAGATTTTTCTTCCTCTTTGCAGACAGCAGTGGCCCCTCCAGTACTGTCTCCAGTGCAGGCCCGTCCTCCCCAACTTCTGTGGACAACTGTGCTCATTTCAGCTTCACTGAGAAACTTTCCATGAGCCCCCCAAAAAGTGAGGAGCAACTGACTAGAGAGTCCCCTGAGCAGGAAGAGAGTCAGCCTCCAGGCAGAGGGCTTCACATGGAGGGGGAGTTGTTTGGGCTGTCAGCGGCAGAGCCAAGAGTTTCAGAGACCCTGAGCTGGAATAAAGGCCTGGAGCCAGGCAGGCTGTGCAAGAAGGAATTGGCAGAGGAGGACACTAACCCAGAGGAGAAGAACATGGAAGAGCTGGATGAAGAATCATCTGGGGAAATGTTAGATCCAAGTAACACAGGAAACCCAAAGTGTGGTGTAGGGTCTGACCTGAGGCTGGCTGGGGAGAGAGTGAAGCCAGGTAAGGGGTGTGTTGGGGGAATGAGTGGCCTGGATCAGGCTGGGCTGTCCAAAGAGATCCTCGTGCCCTGTGAAGAGGAGCTGCTGGGAGAGGTGTTGGACCCAGAGCATATGGGCAAGGAGCTGCTGGGGGACAGTGCTCTGTCAGACCAGCTGCTCTCTGGTCACCTGTGCCAGGTGCAGGCACTATCTCCTGAGAAGAGCATGGAGGAACTGCAGCTGCTGTGTCAGGAGGATCAGCAGAATTAGTGGCTCGCTGGACAGCACACTGCAAGCGCTTCTAGCCTGGAGGTAACCCAGCTTCCTGCACAGCACCTCATGCAGCTGGCGGTCCATAGCACAGAAGAAGCCGTGTCCCAAGGCTACAGGACTCTGGAGTGTGGAAGGATCTGCTTTGCTCCTCCACAAGCCAGCTCTGCCATTCAGCAAGAATGCTTGCCTCGTTAAATGAACAGCAAATGCAGTCCTGGTACTGGCACGGCACCTCCCCGGAGCAGGGACACAGCGCTGCACTGGTGTCCCAAGGTCTGTGTGCTTGCTGGGACAGCAGCATTAGAGGACTGGTACAGCCAAGGCTTTTGGGGTGGTAAGTCCAAGGGGACAGATACTTCCTTGAGGCTTTTTGGCCCATAGCCTTCAGAAAAAGGCATTCTGGGCCCAAATTAATTGGATCTGTCACAACCACCAACCTCCTCTCTGTTTCTTCCTTCTTTCTCTCTCAATCCCCACTGCTGACCACCCAGGTCCAGGGAGCCAATGGCAGGAAGACTAGGAAAAGCAAAAAAGCATTCTGAACGTGGGAGGGAGGGTAGTGAGGGCATCGAGTTCAAGACTGCCACTCGCAAGCAAACATCTCTTTGGCGTGGCCTTGGATGTTTTCCTGCTGGGCTGGGGCAGGCAGGAGTGTGGGGATCCAGCCTGAGAGAGGTATGCAAGGAGGACACACACGGGTGTTTTTTTTCTCGTCCCCAAGGGTCAGGCAGGGTACAGCTCTGAAGTCTTGGTGACAGAAATTAAAAGAAATTGCTCTTTGGACAATTCAGGACTATTAGAAACCATTAAGGAGAAATCTTTATTATATAAAAAATAAGAAGTATTTAATACATATTTATGTAAATGCCTTGTGAGCACAAGCCTGAGGGCAAGATTGATACGGGTGTCCCTGCCGCATCCCAAGTGCCGGCCAGGGCTGTGCTTCCCACTCCTCCTATATTTATACCCAAGTCTGCGTGTCTGTCTGTAGCTAGAATATGTGTTTTTGTGAAGCTGTGCCCAAAGATCCCTATGCCGTGTTGTGATGACGTGTTCGCAGTAAATCTATGCTGTGGGTCCAGCGTCTCTCTGTCTCTGATGCTGACTTGGGAGCAGTGCATGTGTGCCAGAACTTGCAGGTGCAGCTCTGCTTGTGGCCGCTGTTCTGGGACAGCTGTGGCTGAACTCACACCCAGAGTGAGTGCACAGGCTCAAGGCCAGGTACCTTTTTTTCTATATAGAAGAACTGGTCATACTAGAGGTGGCTTGTGATAGAATGAAGACGCTGTGTGTTTGGCCCCTTTCACTTAGTCCACACCTTCCGGTCGCTTCAAGTGCATCCTGGGTGCTGTGTCTTCTTCCTCGTGCGCAATAATCCTGAGCTGCCAGTTTGGGCATGTAAGTAAGGTCACATTTATTTGCACTGGGAATGTAGCAGTTGTGCAGCTGCCCAGAGTGCAGCTGGGGATCCAGAGCGTGCTGGGGGAGCCTGGGCCCCCTCATGCCAGGCTGTGCCAGCCTGAAGAGGTAAAGGGCCTGCCCTGCCCTCTGCTCTCCCTGTGTTACAGTCCTGCACGAAGAGAGACCTTGGCCATGGGGCTGCAGGCGCCCTGCAGACTGAAGGACCGCACAAGATGCCCCTTGGGCACTGCCCACAGCCCTCACCCTGCACTGCATGGCATTTGCTGCCACCAGCATTGCTGCCATAGCCAGGTCCCTGCTGGGCACCAGCGGCATCTCCTGCCAGGACCTGCATCTTTCTGCCAGGGCCAGCGCCTGGGCACAGTAGTCACCCTGATGGACCTGGCAGCACCTGCCATAGGATGTCACTGCTGAGAGGAGCCTGGAACAGGGCCCTGAGGGGAGGGGGCCTGGATCTCAAGTGTTGCCCCCATGTTTGTCACTGCACACCTTTGGGAACTGCACTGCGATGGCAGCACCTTGGTTACCAGGAGCGTGGCCAAAGCCAGTACTCATTTACCTGGAGTGTAGCTGTGGAAATAGTTCTGGTTTATGGTAAGTTTGTGGTTCCTCCCCTGTCAGCACCAGCTTTGGCAGCTACTCCGAGCTCTCCGTCAGGCACTGCACAAGCTGTGGTGCACTCCATGGCCATGATGGCTTCTCTCCTGAGGATTGTAGCATGGAAGTTGCTTTCCTTTTCCCTTGCATCCACCTGTGCTGTTGTTCCGCTGTGAGGACAGGCAGGCAGCAGCAGGGCTCACTGGGCATCAGCCTCTCTAGACTGTATCACCACCCAGGCAGAGCAGCAGCCATCCCAGTTTTCTGCTAACTGAAAGAGAGTTCCCTTGTGTGAAGTCAGGTGAGTTCTGCAGAGGTGCAAAAGTCCTACTTCTGCCGTGGGGACAGAGGGTGCGGGATCCCCACCGTGCCCGGCCCCAGCCCTCAGCCAGCAGGTGCTGTCTGCCACAGGGCCAGAGATCTTCCCAAGGAGTGCTGGCAGCACTGGGCAGAGCTGCCACTCCCAAGAAGTGCAGGGACAGGTACAAGGCCACAATGGAAAGCATGATTCGGGAACTGTGAGGTGTGGCAGCATTCCCAGGACAGACAGGCTATGCCAGGCTCCTTGCTGGACTATCAGGGGCTGGATTATGCCACCCCCCAGCCCTCAGCCACCTGTGCAAGGGTCCCAGATGTCCCATAGAGGGACCCACCAGTCACCCTGCTGGGGCCACTGGGGCAGTGTCCCAGACAACCTCTGTGTCTCTTCCCTGAGACTCGGGCAGTTTTAGCAGCTGCAGGTAAAGGTGGAAAAGCTGAGGCTCACCTGAGCTGGGAGACATGGGAGGGTGACACAGCAGCCGTGTCTTGTGCCCCGGCCTACAGTGTGGGCTCACTGAAAGAACACTTTGAAACTGGTGATGTTTTTTTTCGCAATTAATGTGGCTTTATTATTAATGTGTTGGGCTCCTCTCTTGACAGCAGTTAGTTACAGAGTGTTTCACATGGAAAATGGGCAAAAGGACAGAACTTAAGGAACTAAATTCAAATAGAAATATGATGCTGAAGAAAAGAATCAGGGCTCTGTTCTTAAAACATTTAGCATAGAAGAAGCTAGGAGCACAAGTTGCCATTTCAATACAGTTAAGACGTTCACTTTTTTAATTATAGGTTTAAAATAGTATTTTTTACCTATTACATACAGAAGATTACGCGTTGTTGCCCACATGCAGAAACAAGCAAAAGCAGAGTTTAACTGTTTCTCTCTATAGTGTTGTATTGCCCCTGGCTCCGAGTAGGTCCTGCTGGCTCCTGTGGCCTGAGCAGGGTCAGGCTTTTTACAAATTGGCATCTTCATAAGCCTTTTTCCCCATAGTTTTTTAAGATGGAAGGTGGGGCAGGTGGAAAAAGACAGGGAGCGAGAGAAGCTGAAGGCAGAACAGACTGCCACAAAAAACTGAAAACAAAATGTGGAGCCTTGAGGACAGGGAGTTGAACTGGTGTAGGATAAAGCTGTCAAAGCAGCAGAGCTGCAGAAGGCAGGAAAGGAGCGCGGAGGGCAGTGTTCCTCCTGGAACCCACTGCTGGCCGCACTCCTGCTGGAGGACGCAGGCACCTCACAAAGCCTCACTATTACTGCTGCTTAGAATTGCTTCAAGTTTAAAATTGAGAAAACATTCATATGTGGGACTATCTAAAATTAGTGCATTAGCTTTTACATCTAGCCACATACAGGGATCCTGGGAGCCAGCGAGGGCCACACTTGTGCCTCTGGTACCTGGCATCCTGCAGCTGCTGCCATGGTGGGTGAGCCAAGGTCTCCCCAAAGCACTGCAGGCGAATTCCCCCGGCATTCTAGGGGGGAACAGGGCAGATGATGTACTGCCTGCTACTGCCAGAACCAACATTCATGGATGCTGACCCCTCTGGGAACAGAGAATAACATTTATTCTGCTGGCAGACACAGGGTAATTCCATGGTTAAAATGAACACAGCACAGGGCAGGGATTTGCTAAAGCCCTGAGTAAGCTCACATGCTCCTCCAAAAGGGTTGGCTGTGCCTTGGAGAGGCTGCTGGCCTCAGGCCTTGTCCTGCAGCTGCTGGGTTTTAGATACAGCCTTGCAGAGACGTTTTGGCTGCCAGCAAGTTCTCTATGGTCTTTTTATGTTGTTATTTAAATTGCAGCATGTAAGTATTTGTACCGAGAAACCTCTGAACTGACAGTAAAAGCACGTGGTATGTTAACGTGTATAAATTAAAATACTAAATCAACAAAAAATGCAGCTTAACATAAAAAAACAAAAAATAAATATATAAATTAAATGTGAGATAGACCATTTCCCTAGAAACTCCATTTTTATCCTAGGAGCAGGTTTCTAAGCAGCATTTTCTTTCTGCCAGAAAACTAGCACTGAGACTGAAGTGTCCCAGGCAAGTGCAACACAGGGCCTGATGATGCTCATGGTGGAGTCAGCCCTTGACTCGGGGCCAAGCACAGTGGGTGACACAGCAGATAGAAATACTTTTGTGCTGAATATCAAGCCTTGCAGCACTGCTTTCTCTCTCATTCCTCCTTCCCCAGAGGACAGCCTGCTGCCACTCTCTTTGTCTTACAGAAAGATAAAAGCCATCTTTGTGATAAGACCTTCTGTCAGTGCTCTTGGAGGTGGCAAAGACGCTGCTGGCTCAGTGCACCTGAGCACCCACACTCCTGGAGCTGCTCTCCCTGCAAGGAGAATGGGTCTCCCACACTGGAACAGGTATGCACGCCAAGGAGGTCCTGGGTGACTGCTCAGTAGCCACGGTGCACTCACGACACACAACTGTGCTTCTGTCAGGATGACCAGAGAGCAAGGACAGACGCCCACAGTGGTGTCAGGGAATGAGCTGCAAGGTGGCACTGCACGGACTAGCAGCACCTCACCTGCACTGCCAACACATCCCTGCCGTGACGGGGGAACTGAGCGTGACTACACTTGCTACACTACTCTCTCCCGAGTACTTTGGGAAGGGGATTCTTTTTCCTCACACCACAGGTTCTATTCCCCACATCCTGGACACTTGGGGGGAGAAAAAAAAGCTTGAACACCACTCTGAGGCTTGGACCCTGGCACATAGGCAGCGAGGACATGGCTGTTGTGTGCAGAGCTGGCACACCCAGCGACACCAGCCAGGCACCAGCCTCCCCCGCAGAGCCTGTGTGCTCCCAGCAGCCTCACCACAGTCCTCCAGAGCCTTTCAGTTAGGGACAGGAAGGTTTCTCGTACATCTTGGGCCAACAATGGCCAGGGTTGTTTCAGCCCTTCTGCTGTTGAGGGGGCTGTAGTTGTGCGTTTGGATGCTCTTTTTGTGTGACTGTTCAGGCCACAAACCCCCCTGTGCCTCCTGCTGCCACACAGCTGATGTGCAGGTTGGCCACTGTGTGTGCAAAGCTCAAGTTAACAGGTTAGGAATGTGCTGAACCCTCCCCTCCCAGCATGTCCTTCATCCTGGCTTCCTGAGCACCCAAGCAGGTGCTGCAGGATGCAACAGGCAAATATTTGCGATAGAAACTTACCATGCTGGCATGCAGTGGTCCTGCCTAATTGGAGTAGAAGTCCCCTTGGTCAAAGCATCTCCTGTATGGGCTCAGGATGGGAGATGGAAGAATGACCTTCACTGTCACATTACAGTTGAAGGGTTTTGCCTTCCCTCATCTCCCCGGTGCACTTTCCTTGCAAATTAGATTTCACCTTGGCTCCCTGGCCCCCCATGCACTCCCTGCATGCAGCAGCAGCACCTCATGCCTCACCAGAAAGATGAGGGTCATGGTGCTGCAGGTTAAATGGTAAGGCAGCCAGCAAGAGAGTAGAACAAGCTCTCACAGCAGCAAGGCAGCCAAGATAGTCTACAGAAACTGTACAGGTAGCAGAATAAAGCAGGGAAAGTGAAAGTGCCCCTGGCCTGCAACTGCTCTTGCACAAACTCTTTGCTCAGTCCAGAAAATTACAGAGCCCTGCACTTCTTCCTCATGGCATCCAGTGCTGAGCTAGATGGATACCCGACTGCCTGACAAATGGGAACCATGTAGAGGACTAAACCAGGGAAGAACTGGACTGTGATTAGATGGTGTCTCTGATGTTGCATCGGTGATTGAAGAGTCAATGGATGAACACAAAGTGTGAGAGATTTAGAATTCAATCTTACAGGCTGGAAAAGATTCGTCCTGCATCACAACAGTGCTGCTGCTTGCCAGTACCATGATGTTTAGCTCCTGCTGTTTCTCATGGGTCTGTTGGTACCATTCTCGTGTCACCTCAGTATCATGTGTTGGAATCAGTGTCACCTGGGAAAAGAAAGCAGCAGAGATGATTGAGAACAACCACAGTGACAAACAATGCCCATAGGAGCTGAGGCTAAAATTTCCTGTTAATTTTGGAACACCGTACCCTTGGTACTGCTTGTTCTATTTAATGTCTTTCAGATGTCAGGTTCTTAGGCAGAGCTTTATTTTATACAGTGCCAGCACAATGGGGCTCTGAACTGGCTGCAAAGTGGCAGCACTGACACCATAATTATGAGAATGGCTGCAGTGCAGGGGAGAGCAGTGTGCTTGAGAGCCCCAGAAACCACCTCAGAAAGATCCTCTGTGAAAAGGAACAGTGCTGGCAGTCACTGTTAACAGGCACGAATGACCAAATGTGCAACTCAGGGACCTTGAAATATGAGGCTGCTTCATCTGAAACATGTACCTTCTTGTATGTCTTGTACATCTTCAGGAGTGCCCACTTGGGGGTCCTGCAAGCCTGGCTAAGCAAGAACTGTGTTTAAGGACATTCTGCCTTAAAAGCACTATTAGGAAGTTGCTATCAGAAATACCTTCAGAAGCCAGGCAAGCAACAGACGATTGTGATGGTGCTTGATTTTGCTTGAGGATAGGCTGATCCTGCAGCAGGTAAGGAGGAGTGTATGATCTTTAAATGCTTTCTCCCCTCAGAGGAATGTGGAAGAGAGGACATATCTGCTTCCACTCACACCATTTTGTGGGTGTCCTCCTCCTCCTCATGGGTACAAACAATTACTCTGCTAAAACTGCAGAGCAGGACATGCCCTGTACTCCTTCAGGTATGTTTGGGATACACACCTTCCAAGCATTTGTGACATTAAGAGCATCACACAGCCCTTCACATTTTCACGACCTACCTGCAGGTTGTCTCCCCACTGAGACTTCCCTTCGAGAAGTGCATCCAGCACTGCACGGCTTGGTTCTCCATTGGCTGCATCATTCCCACTCACAACATAATATGATGCTCGAACCCGCTTGAAGAACTCTGGGTCTGTGTTCTTCCCACTGCAGTGGTTGGGGATGTAGGCCAAGTCCACGTAGACGGGTGGACCCACAGGCACAGAGAAACTGCTCTTAGGACTATTGGAAGCTTTGGAAAAAAAGAAAACAAGATGCTATCAAAACCCTTCCAGAAAGGACAAACACTCAGATTAACACAGAAGGACTTGAATTCCAGAAAGGTTTCTTTCCCTGCAGCAATGAAGTTAGGACTTATCCAGGCTCTGCTGCTTAGAGGTGACCTCGGTGCATTTCTGGGCCAGTGCTGTCACAGGTCTTGGGAGGGAAAGGGAGTTCTGCTGTTCTTTGGGGAGGGACTGGAAGGCTTTAGGTTCAGAAGCTTTTCCTGGGGAAGGGAATCAAAAATCTCCGTTATCAACTTTTGCAGATTTGTTATCCCAATCAATATTTCATCCTAATCTTTCTTGTTTAATAACCTACATTTCCTAAATGGCCTTTCTATGCTATTCTAGAGTATTACAGTAGTCTTTCTAAAAGGTTCATCCTAGCTTTCTGCCATCCCTGTGAATCGCTGCTACTCCTAGGACTCTCTTGCCCTTTCCTAACAATATTTTGTACCTCAACCTTATCACTGCTTGTAAATTTTTATGTCTGACTGGGAAGTCCTGTTCTCTATTCTTCTATGTTTAACCTAGTGTTTTTCTCTTTTCGATGTATAGATACAGTGCATGCTTCTGGAAGGATTTCTTACCAGGGTTTGTTTTGATGCCATTAACAAGGCTCTTGCCAGGATTGCTGTGACTACTTCGAGATAACTCATCCTCTGGCATCAGCACACTACGTGGTTTGGGCTTTTCTCCTCCATCTCTTTCTTTTTTGGCAGTGACAGATTTTGGAGATTTGTCTGATGGCTGTTTCACAGGAGTGGGCGATCGTTTCCCTTTCACATCTGATTTCCGCGCAGGTGAGGAAGATTTGGGTTTGTTCAAAGCCTTCCTTACACCTTTGTTCTTTTCTTTTACGTCCTTCTTGGAAATTTTATCAGTTCTGCTCACGCTTTGCTCATTTACCAACATATCAGGGTCTACCATGCAGACATCAGGGTGAGGAGGGTGGGGATGGGGATCTACCATTGGAACAGGCTGAGGATCATGGCTGGGCTTAGAACTGGCATGATGAGCATTCCCCACAGCTTTGTCCACTGGGAGGAAATCAGCATCTTCATCCGAGTCCATGTTGGCATCTGCTGTGATGGATGGGCATTCTTCAGTCTCAGGCGGGACATCCGAGTCTGACTGGGAGGTTCCAGAATCACTCACTGATGTTGGAGGAGTTTCCTCCACTGTGGCACTTTGCATGGGGCTGCTCCCAGTGTGGGGTGGTCTCCCTTGTACTGAAGGGTGACCGTCCTCCTGTGAAAGGTCACTGTCTTCAGAGAGCTCATGGGGGCTCGGGTTGATGAACGAGGGAGAGAGCTCTCCCTTTCTCTGTTTGTATTCACATGAGGAAAATTTCTGTCCACAATCAAAACTGCTTCCTAAATGTGGCTCCACGTCATGGGAAGCATCTCCGTGGTCCTCTGTTTTTCCACCTCTCTGCCTATCTGGGATAAAGTGCTGGAAACTCTGTTCAGGGGACATCAGAGAGGAGGGGCGGCTTTGCCTCTCTGTATCCTCTTTGCCTGTGCATGGAGAAAAACTGCTATCAGAATCAGTACATGTTCTTTCATCGTTTGCCTCCGCTGCATGGTACGTGCTTTGGAAAGCTTGCAGACTGGTGCTCACCTCTGTTGGACCATTGGCTGTGGTTTCATCTTCGTGCTGATGATGAGGAAATGATGTCAACACATCAGGCAGAGATGTCAATGTCAACAGCTGTTCTGCAGATGGTGCCTTCTGCTCTGGACTGCTGCCACAGGGCTGCCGCTCTTCCTTCCCAGAGGATGGCGTGGGCTCTGAGACCTGGCACTCCTTTCTGCATGGCAAGGTGCTGTCACCCATGCCACAGAGGAATGGAGAACCGTGTTCTTCAGCAAACACAAAATCTTTGGTTTCAGCTATATGTGTTTTCACAGCATTATCTGGAATCTGTGGAGACACATCCCAAGGACTCCTGGTACCTGGTTCCACTCCTGCACCTGTGTACGTGGAAAGCATATGGGAGTAGAAACTTTCTGCTGTAGTTGGTATCACAGGAGTGGTGGCTTCAGATGAAGGTTCCTCTGACAGGCTGGAAGAGTCATCTTTCAGCTGTTTCTGGGGCACAGACTCTCTCTCCACACCTTCGGAGAACAACTTGTCTTCATATGGACTCAGTGGTGAGAATTTAGGAAAAGATGAGTCAAGGCTGCTGATTTTCTCAGAAACCTCCAAGTACTCATCCTTCTTCCCCTGGTCTGAGAGCAAAGCACATGGAGACTTTAAAGAAAGAGAGATATCCCCTAAACGGCTTGCTGAGGTTTGCTCAAGTCTGAACATGCTGGCTGTTTCACTCTTTCCTAGCCGGGAGCTTTCAAATCCAGAAGAGTTATCCATCCCTCTGTCCTCTACCCTTGGGCCCTGTTTGTATTCCTCTGTGTGTTTTTTGGAAGTAGATTTCAGGTATGTGGCTTGCTCTGGGCACTTGGAGACCACTGCTGCACTTGGATAATCTGCTACACAAAAATGAGATTCCTCTGTGTATTCTTCAGCAACCTCTCTCTTTTGTGAAGAATCTTGTCTTCCATGCCAGATTTCCGAAGCTCTGCCCGTGTCTGGCATGTCTGTGTAACCAGCAACATACGTCTCCATGACAGCAGCTGATGCAGTTGTCCTACTTCCATATTCCTCCTTCCAGCCTGGACCAGAGGGAAAAGAGGAAGTGGAGCTGGGGGAGAGGGGATCCTGACACTTGCTCTGTGGAAGGGTCTCTGAGACAGAGAACTTGCTGATGGCTGAGGTGTGTGCACAGACAGTACCTGCAGCTTCAGCTGGAATGTGTAGTTTAGACTCCTTTTCAGACTTCTCCTTAGCACCTTTTTCTAATTCTGAGTCACTTGTGCTTTCTTCCCCACGACCTGCTTTCTCATAGTATGTATCTTTGGGATCTGGGCTTTCAGATTTCAGGGACAGAGATACCTGCTCCTGGCTAGATAAAATAATGTTCTCATCCGGATGACCAGCATCAATATAGGCAGATGACTTCTCTTGATAAAAGGTGTCAGTCTTGCCTGTGGGAAGGGCAAATACTGTACTTGCAGATGATGGGTGCAGTGCAGAGTCCAGTTCTCCTGGCAAAGCAGAAGACACATTCAGTTTTTCCTGTCCTCCTGCTATCCTAGGCTTCCCTGTTTCAGACAAGGGCAAGTATCTTTCATGGGTATCTGTATAGTCAAAGACTGAATCTGCTTTATCTTTAGGGGATGCTGGAGATGACAACTCCTTCTCAGCAGAGGTATAAAGGCAAGACTCCTCTTCCTTTGCAGAGACTTGAAAACTTTGACCTTTTTGCGAGCTCAGTGCTGCTACTGGCACCTTGTCAGTGTGACCTGGGCTGTCTGCACTCTTGGCTGTGAAGGGGGAGGGTCCCACTCCAGACACAATTACCTTCTCATAGATGTCAGCATACTTGAAACTTCTTTCATCAGGGTAGGGAGTTGGTTCTCTTTCTTCTTGCTCTTGTCTTGTGGAATTGTCATCATTTCTATACGTGCAGACCCCTTCCTCATAAGAATAAGGCTCAACAGAGCTTCTGGAATAGGTCTCTGCAGGATACAACTCTTGGATGGCAACACCTACAGCCCCAGCATGCTCCATGGCAGCACTGCTTTTTTGACAAAGGCCTTGTCCTGAAGGAGAATGTGCACGCTGCCCTGACACCACAGCACTCTCTTCTGGGGATGCTGCAATATATTCTGCTGGTCTTGAGGATTGCAACAGAGTAGATGCTGCTGCTGTCTGCTCTTTCCTTCCTGTAGAGTCATACAGACCCTCAGTGGATTTGCAGTCATCCTTCTGCCTTCTATCTGACTTGTATTTGCAGTCTATTTCCTGATACAAACCACTGATGTCTGATTTCTTCTCAGCCATCTTTGATGGGACATCCTCCCACAAAGGTGCCTTGCACTGATCTAACTTGCAAGGCCTCTCTGCTCCTGGTGCTGCCTCAATCTCCTTTCCCATTGCAGACAGGGGAGATCCCGTCACTGCTTGGTCTAGTGACTTTGCATAGATATCTAGGACAGCTTTCTCCTCATCATCTAAGTAGGAGTAATCTTTTTTAGATGTCAACAGTAATTCTTGCCTTTCTTTGTTTCCAGTTAAAGCTTTGGCCTGGTTTTCCTCACCAGAGACATACTGAGGAGACAGAGGAGAACCTTCCCCTTGTGTTCTTTCTGGCACGGTGATGTCAGCAGGAACAACATCCACTTTCTTTGTTTCTGATGTAAATTGGGCACTCCTCTGTGTGTCTTCTTTGTAATCACGTGACTCTATCTTTAAACAATCTGTTTCTTCTTGCTGTAGCATGGGTTTGTCTTCAGCATGGTAGACCCCCTTATCCTCCTCACTGGGTAACTGCCCTCCTCTTCCACTCTCTCTCCCTTCCTGAAGATACCCAAATGCAGAGCCCCATGCTTCCCTTTCTGCTCCTCTCCAGGTGTGGCTGCCAGGCACTGTAGGAGGCAGGATCTCCTCCTTTCCCATTTTAGGAAGGGATTTTGTTTCAAATTCTGGTACCTCATCCAAGAATGTGCTCTCTCTCTCTTTGTCATATTGCTGCCGCCCTCCCTGAACAGGGATCTCTTGCACCTCTTCAGGAAACCACACTTTCTTCTCATAACTTAAATCTTTCACATAAAAGTCTTCCATTTCTGGAGATTTTTCTTCTTGAGCTTCCTTGAACCTGAAAGATTTTACACCTT
The DNA here is from genome assembly GCA_035584735.1 of Pseudotriccus pelzelni. Lineage (NCBI taxonomy): Eukaryota > Metazoa > Chordata > Aves > Passeriformes > Tyrannidae > Pseudotriccus > Pseudotriccus pelzelni. The sequence goes on along the minus strand of JAWMRA010000016.1, from coordinate 468,204 downwards.
CAGTAGAAATGTGTGAGGATTTTTTATCCTCAGTTGGGCTAGATTCTGTAAGCTGTAAGGCCTTTGCATCTGGAGATACTTCTTGAGACTCCAAGTCTGCAGTTCTTCCCCTGAACAGGTCCTTTTCTGATGCAGAAAATAAACTGCTGTCATCTGGAGACATTTCTTCAGTTGAAGAATCTCTGGGTGACATGTCTTTAACTGAACTACTTTCTGGGCAAGGAGAAGACTTTGATGCTTCTTTCAGTTCTTTGGCAGAAATTTCCAGTGATTTTTCATATGTAGCTGGGCTCTGGTCTGTGAAATCCATAGATTTTACAGCTTCTGCAGGGAATTTGTCAGTGAAGTTGGACATAGTTTTTTCTTTTGTAGGTATCTCTTCTGTGAAACTAAGGGATTTGATGTCTTCCAGAGAAATTCCTTTAACAAAAAGCTCTGAAGAGATTTCCCTGCTGGGACTCTCAGTGAGAGAGATGGATTTGTTCTCTTCTGGGGAAATGTCTTTAATGGAAACATGAGAAAATTTCTCTTCTGAGGTGTCTCCTGTGAAATACTGTGCTCTTCCTTCTTCAGCAGTAACTCCCTTAGAAATATCTAAGGATTTTTCTTTACCAATACTTTCTTCTATAAAAGAAAGTGATTTGGTGTCATCTGGTGAAAATTGCAAAGATTTATCACTTTCAGATTTGCTTTGGCTTGTGAACTGTGAAAGATCCACATTTCCTAGGGACGCTTCTGTGGTTGCAAATGGCTCAAAGGACAGGTGTTTTGAAAATCCCATTAAACTTTCTGTCATGGTTTTAGTTCCTTGCTCTTTTTCTGGCTCTGTGCTGGGACAGGGCATTCCAGGATGCTCCTCCTCCTCCCTGATCACCACCGTGTCCTGCTTGTGGTAGGAGAGCCAGTACAGCTCCTCCTTCCTCAGTGGTTCTTCCTGCACCTCCTCCCCAGGAGACACTGGAAATTCACTGCCCAAGACCAGTCTGTGCTGCACAGGTCCAGTTACTTCTTTTTCATGTCCGGATTTAACTGGAGATGCTTCATCTTCCCTGAGAGGTTCACCCTTGGCTCTCTTCACCACAACCGAAGTTTGGCCTTCCAGTTTCTTGGCAGTAGCATCTGTTTCTTTTTCAAATAGGTCAGAATCTACTGTTTCCAGCTTTTCCTCTACTGGAGACTGGTGGAAGGGTGTGTGCCCAGCACTGGTGGGGCCAGACGGGGTGGGAGAGGCCATTTTGACTGTGCTGTCATCAGGACTCATGCATCGTTCTTCAGCCTCTGCAGAGTCAGCCTGGGAAATCGGTGCTTCTTCAGCGGATAACGGCATCACTTCTGTGGGAACACTGATTATCACATTATCAGGGCATCCTTGAGGAGCAAACATGGGGGCATCGTAATGCCCTCTGAATTTCTCAGGAATCTCAATATTTGGAGTACCATCTTCTTCATCCTCTTCATCTTCTGCCTCTTCTTGAAGATTCTTTTTTTGAGATTCCAGTTTTCTCTCTCCTTCTGCTAATGCATGGAAATCTTCAGGGGGTGGAGATTTAAAGCATTTGTCTTCCTCCAAGGATGATGTGGGAGAGATTGTGCCAGCTGAGGGAACGTAGTCAAGACCTTGGGTTGCTTCAGTCCGAGAGGAGGGCATGCTGTTTCCTGTGTCCAGAAGTAAAGAGCTTTTTCCAGTCTCTTCCGTTTGTGGTGCTGTTATAGATGCAACAGATTGATCTTCTGCTACTGAAGTTGCAAAAGATGAAAGCTTGTCACATTCTGTAATGGAGGTGGCAGAGGATATGTGTTCCTCCTCAGCTAGAGGTGCTGCCACAATGTTGGTAGGATACGCCAGGATTTCAGACTCCTGGCCAGCATAGCCCTTGGCTGAAATGTCAGCAGGAGGCATGGCCTGTATTCCATGTACTGCTTCAAAAGAGCCTGGGTGGTCAGGAACAGAAATGTCATAGGCGTTGACATCATACTTCAAGTGTGGGATCCTCTCTTCCTGTTCGTCATGTATTTCTTCATCAGAAATGGTCTGCTCTGTTTCTGAGTAGCCGGGGATAGTTTCATCTTGGATATAGGAAACATGTTCTGCTGCTGCTCCTGGTGGGACTGGCAGGCTGCTCAGATATGACTCTTCCTTTGTTATGTCCTTTACAAGTAACTTGTTTTTCTCATCCACGTCACTTAACTCTTTTTCCTTTTCTGTACTGGCAGACAGTTTGTCCTCCCTCTCATCCTGATTCAGCTCATAGAAGTCTCTGTTCTTTTCCACCTTCTCTGCTTTCATGTGCTGTTCTTCCTTTTCTTCCAGTTCTGCCTTTTCTATCACATCTTCTCTCTTTTCCTTCTCACCCTCTTCCTGTGCCTCTGTCCCCTCAATATACTTTTCACAAGTCTTTGTTTCTGCTTCCCTCTGTTTTCTGTCCAAAAAGATTTTCTCCTCTTCCTCCTTTTCTTCCTCTTTGAACACTGGTGGCCAAACACCCTTTGCCAAGAAGTCTGTCTGTGATGGCACCTGTTCTTTGTCAGGAAACAGCTGAACGTCCTTGCTCTGCTCAGCTTTTCCCTCCCAGTATCTCATGTCACGGTTTTCATCTATTGTTCTTCTTTCATCCTCTGTTTTTTCAGCACGACCTCCCCTCAGTTCCAGATGATGGACTGCCTTTTCCTCTGCTGGTGATTCTTTTTCCGTATCAATAGTAGTTATTCCCTGATCAGGAGTCCTTGTTTTCAAAATCAGATCTGCTTCAGGGCAACTGTGACCAGACATGTCAGCAGAGTCTTTTATCTCTGCTTCAGGTGCTCTCACGATCTTATCGCTAACCTCCATATCAGGCAGTTCTTGAGTCATCTGCAAGACCCCTTTCTCCTCATGCTTCAGTTCCTCGAAGTCCTTTGTAAGATCTTCTGGTGAAGACAGGACTAACCTCTGTTCCACTATAGAAGTCTCTCCTGGCTCCACCTGCACAGCTGCCTTCTCCATTGGTGATGTCTTCAGGTCAGCAGGTACCTTTTCAGGTTCCTTTTCAGGTTTGATTTTAATCTTCTCAGTTTTGAGTCTGCCTGGAAGTTTTGCCTTGTACAATGTTTTTCTTACTTCTGGGGTAAATGGTTTCAAGTCTGGTTTAGGAATTTTTTTGGGCTCTGGTTTGTTTTCTTTCTTTTTATCATCTTTCTTTGAATCCTTTTTTTCCTCTTTCTTACCATCGTCTTTTTTTAAGTCCTTTTTCTCCTTCTTAATATCTTTCTTTTCTTTGTCTTTCTTCTCCTCTAATTTGGACACTTTCTCTTTGAGATGCTTTTTTCCAACCTTGTCTTTTGCCAGTTTTCTTTTCTCAGCTTTGAGAGCATCACTTATCTTTTCAGGTTTAACAAGTTTCTCAGGAACTTTCTCTGTGTGTTCTTTAATCTTTTTCTCAATTTTAGCATCCTTTACAACTTCCGGTTTTACTTCCTTAATCCCCTCCTCAACTGCCTCTTCTTTTTTGACTTGCTTTGTCACAGATGGCTTGGGGGAAGACTTAAGACTCTCTTTACTGTCAGTTCTTTGTTTAATTTTGGTCTGCTTCAGCACAGGTGGAGGTATTCCAGAAGTGATATCTTTCTGAGTAGCCACTGGGTACCTCAGAAAATCCAGGTGCTTGAGTTTCTCAAGACCTTCCAGTATCTTATTTTGAGGAGCATTTCCAGGAAACAAAACCCTTACAATTTTCTCTGTTGGGCTGGCTGGAAGCCACACCACTAGGGCTGTGATGGATGTGAGATAGGGAACAGAAATTTCACCTTCTTTCCCACTTGCGAGAATTATGCCAGTCTTTGCTTTACTATTACCAGCCCATTTCTGCATTAGAAACTGCATTTCTTTACTGTCCTTGACAGGGTTCAGTATATACATGTCCAGCTTACCCACTCCCATTTTGTGGAAGAGTGTGATGGGCTCGATGGTGCTGCTCACTACCCTGTAGAGAGGCTCTGATTTAATGCCCAGTCTGTTAAGATACTGCAGTGTCAGACACGCTTCTTCAATGCTCCTCTTTACTTTCATGGATGCTTCAGGCATCTTCAGCTTTTCAGGAACATTAAAAAAAACCACCCCTAGCTCTGGAGAAATTAGGTTCTTCATCCAGTCACTATAGTTGGTAGAGCCCTGGGATTGTTCCTCCTCTTGCTCAGCAACCTTCCTCTGCAACAGCCCATTGATGCCGGGCAGGTTGTCTGCACCAATGTGAGTGAGCAGGATTGAGTCAATCCTATCCAGGTGCCTTACCAGCTTCCAGAAGCAGGATTTCCTCTCAGAACCACCATCCACAAGGATGTTAAACCCATTGACAGCAAAGAGAGCGGAATCACCTCTTCCCCCAGGGAATATGTAGCAGCAGGGCTTAGAAAGCTTCAGAAAACCCCCTGAGGTGGGTGGCTCCAGGAGATCAAATGGAGACGGCACGTCAACTGTCTCAGAGACGTATTCTGCAAACTCAGACACCCCATCCATCTCTGGCAGAACTGGATCAGGATTCAGTTTCAGATTAATAATTTCCTGAAACTGAGGATGCCCAAGGTTGCTCCAGGCTCCTTCTCCCAGGCACGACACAGTAAGGGAGGCCTTGGTGTCTGAGTCAGTGTTGCTGAGAATCTGGGTGACCTAATGAGATAAGCACAGACAAATAAAGGTCAAATAGAGCTCTGAGAGCTGTACAGTACTTAAAAAAAAAAATCCAGTTAGTGCAGAAATACTGAAAACACCATAAGCACTTTACTGACAGGAAACATTGGGGGTCCAAAAGCCCATTGAAAATCAATGCATGGGGGCACATCTTGATCTCTCTTGAAATTCTTAATGTTGATGGGCTGTTGTGCTTCCTGACTGCTGGAAGTGGACTGTGCCAAGACCTTGGGAAAGAAAAGCAAAGCAGGAACCACTTTGTCCTCTTTACTTACTTCTTCCTGTTTAACGTGGGATATCAGTCCCTGTCTTGGGCTCAAAAGTTGCAGGTTGGGGTTTTTTGTGTCTGATTTGGGAGTTCTGAGACAATTTTTTCAGTGCTAAGCATCCTTGTCTGAACTTACTGTCGCTCACTGGCTACTGAACCATCACAGAGCACTCTGTGCAGTTCTAGTGCCACGGGGCTTTCTTTCTTAATTTTCTTTCCTGGAACCTACTTTGAAAGTCCTGACTCCACCTCTGCTACACATACAGGGTTGGGGACACGCTACACAATTAATAAGTAGAACTAAGGTCCATGTAATTTCCAAGGCTCCTTACATGTATCGAGCAAAGAAGTATTACACCTCAATTTCATAAGTATCTGCAATGAGATTAGCACACTGTATTCGCTTGTTTAGACAGCCCTTAACTGATTAGTTCCTGTCCAAATAAACAGATACCAGAAATAAATGAGAACAACCAGCTTTAAAAAAATGAAGGAGAGCATACATGCTGATTTAATTACAGTAGTAATAATATCAATTCTCAAAGTATCACTCAGCCATTCCTGTCAATCAGATGGAGGCATTCTAAGCATCTGGCACATGATCAGTGGAACTAGGGCTTCTCAAAAACTGAAGCAGCATATCTGTATTGACAATGAGCGCCAACAGAAACACAATGTAAAGTCTCTCAGGGAAGCTCTAGTATGGCTAGCTGAGATAATAAGCACTGGAGAAGTGGTCCAGGAATGCCCTATAAGGTTTTCCAGGCCTCACTGGACAAATACCTGAGCAAGCTTGCCTAATTTCAGTGCTGACTCTGTTCTATGCAAGAGGTTGGGCTACAGACCTCTTGTGTGCCTTTTCAACCCGAATGATGCAAGAATTCTGCAATTAAACAGTGACATTTGTAGTTATGTAATCATCATGTAGTTACTTAATTGGCATTTACTCATCCCCTCATCATCTTTACATACCCCTGATGAACACTCTTAATCTTCTGTGAACGTACTTGCTGCACTGACGATGACTATACCCACACTGACCAGGGTGATGATGGCCTCTGTTGGCTGTTTTCGGAAGCTGCCCACAGTTATGTTAAGACCCGCTTTAAGAAATTTTGAGTGTCTGCAGAGCTGGTCTGGAAGGTTATTTCTAGCTGAGCACTTAAAGGAATCACCCATGCCTACACACTGGCAAACTTAAGCCAGGGAGTTCAAGCAGGATTCCCAAGACAATAGCATGAAATATTTATGGTGTACAATTTTTTTCTGGATTTCAAACCCATCTGTCTGCAAATCTGTCACCAGAAGGAGGGTGCAGGCTGTGTTGCTCTACCATGCACTCTGAACAGGAGGGGTCTTGCTGGATTATGGGTCACACTCACCTCTGGGTCTGAAAGTATCTCAGCAAACTTCTGGTAAGTGAAGGTCCCCGTCTGCAGGACCAAGTCTCCTTCCTGGTCTGAGCTCTGTCCACAGAGGATCAGTAGTTTGTGGGCTGATGAATCGCACACCAGCGAGCGGACCTGTTACCATTAGACACAGTGCTGCAGTCAGGAGTTGCCTGTACTCCTCATCAGCACCCAGAATCCTAATCCCATGGACAAGCAATACTCATGTGTTATTCACAAATAGCCAAACCCTAAGTTTTATACATACAAGAAGGTTGGTTACTGAAGAGGAAAGACACTGCTACTGTCTGCCCAACACAGCTGCATGTCACATCATAGTTACTGCACCTCCTGGTTACTGGCAAGACACTTGGCCACTTCACCACACCTTGGGGCAGATTGGCAGCACATTCACACTCTCTAGAGGGTGCAAGGTGTGATGATCATGACCTCTACGTCAAGCAAAGTCAGGAGAGCTGATGTGGAGAGAACTCACTGACACCTCATCTTTACCTCAGACACGATGCTGTCCACATTAGGATTTACCAGGATCACAGTCTCCAGGGTATCACTCCGGTGATGGAGAGTTCTTTGGCCTGGGGAGACAAAAGGGATTAGACAGGATGAGAGAAGCAGATGAGACAGCATCCAGTTACTGATATTTTAGCCTCAAAAATTCCACTTCAGCATGGGTTTGATTGCAAGGCTTCAAGTTGCATTTGAGACCCTATTTAATACCTGGGTCTCATAGAACCGAGCAAATTCTTTTCAGCAACAAGGAAAGAAATCCTACTTCTGGATCAGCACAATTTGCCACTCAGCTCCAATATGTTCTGACGTCCACAGAGCCAGGCACTTTGAGCTAAGGTTGGACTCGATGATCTCAGAGGACAGAAAGAAGTCAGAAAAAGGCCAATACTCAGCAATCAAACTCACTTTACTGGAATGTTTTACTCACTGCCAGCAACTAATCAGACAGATATGCCCAGAAGGCAGCTTTCAGCCCAAAGTGAGAGTGGCTCTAAGCTCTCAGCAGAACTACTTGCATTCAGCATCTCTAGCTATTTTCTGAACTTGTGTTCTTTCAGTTTGGCTAAAAATATGGTCCGTCTAGACTAAAAACCATCACTGTGCAAAATGCACTAAATTCAGGGGCATTTCTGCCACTTGATGTGGGATGGGTGTACGGCTGAAGACACTGGGAAGCAAGTCCCTGTGCATAGAAGGGATGCTGCAAGTGAGCCATGGGGAGCAGCATGGGAGAACAGGAGAAGGTGAGGATGAGGAGGGCCCAGGAGGTGTTCCAGGGCGTTCTGTGCAGCTGCGAGAAGCAAAACCTCACTCATCCTTGAGGCAATGGCAATTGTGAAGGCACTGCTGGTGCCTTGGCATTGCTGAGGTCCCAGCAGTGCTCACAAGGAGCACCCTGGTTCCACACTGATTTTTTGTGCAGCGTTCACACAGCTCCCCACCACTGGGACCCTCCACGCCTGCTGTTCGGGGCATCCAGAACAGAAGTGATCTGCTCCCATTTTGCAACATTACTAGTGGGACAAAGTGAAACCCCCATGATTCTCCAGGCTTCACCCTCTGCCATCTTGGTGCCTGTACACCCCAGATACTGCTCTGGCAGTGCTTACTCACATCACCTGGGGAACACAGCCTGCTGCACGGCACCAACACTACCAGCCTCGTTCATAGGCATCCCTCCAGGCACCGCGGGTGCCCAGGCGCTGTGGGGGCAGTGCCAGCCTGCATGCTGCCAGCCGGGCAGTGCTGGTGACAGTGCCAGCTGCAGAGGGAAGGAGCCCGTCTGCAGCACTAACACGCATAAAAACACTGCTGCTTGCTGCCAATACTTCGATCTGAGCCCAGGCAGCTGAGTTGTCCCCCCTGGGGCTATGAAGAAAGCCTGGCTTTTAGCATTCTGCTGGCAGCCCCTCACCCCTTGGAATGTCCCCTGCACATCAGGAAGAAAGAGAAGGCTCAAGCTGCAGGGCCAGCAGCTGCTGGCAGATGGGAGAGATGAATGGGGAAGGACTAAGTCTTGCGAAAGGCTGTGAGGATAACAAAGGGACTGAAGTGTTTTCATACAAGGCAAAGTTGAGCATGGAGTAGAGATATTTTCAACACATATAAATAAATACCTGATTGGATGGAATGAAGAAGAGGAAGTCAGAGGCTTTTATCAGTAGTGCTGAATGACAGAGTATGGGGCACAAATTAAGACACAGGCAATTCCATTCGAACACAAGAAAACACTGTTTTTACTGTGAGAGTGGCCAAACACTGGAACAGATTGTACAAAGACGTTGTGGAGCATCCATTTTCAGAGATACTCAAAAACTTGAATACTGGCTTGGGAAACCTGCTCTTGCTTACCCTTCTTGAACAGGTGTGACTGGACTAGACAATCTCACGAGGTCCCTTCCAACCTGCAATTTGGCACTTCTGTGACTCTTTGAAGCAGTGCAGGCCCCCAGAACTTTGCTCCAGACCCATTGTGGGGCAGACTCTTCAGCTGCAGCAGTTGGTTCTCAGGAGGCCATTTCCAGAAATACTGACCTACTGCACACACCCATGCACATCAAAACCCCAAACAGTTTTTTACCTAAACTCAGAGATACAGCAGAACAGCACATGAACTCCAGGCTGAACTGCAAAGTGTGAGTGAGACAGCAACACGGTACCCTCGACTCGGCCTGTGCCCAGCCCCTGCTCAGCCCGAGCTGCAGCAGTGACCTCCCCAGCCCAGTGCAGCAGCACCCCTGCAAGGGCCATGACCAGCTGAGAGAACACACCATGCCCAAAGCCTCTGTGAATCCAAGTGCTCATCAGGCAGAGGAGCTTTCTCTACACAGCCTGACGGAGCAGCTGCACAGACAGAGGATTTAAACACACAGCCTGGTGCATCCCTCCTCTCACTAACCAAAACTACGTGCACCAGAAACACACAGCGGTGTGATTGACACTGCAGCCATGGTGACTGGAAGCATGCTGTGCAGGTCATTGCCAGGTATTTGTCCTTACTAGAGCTCTATCACAATGAAACGCATGCCTGGAAACAGCACTGCAAATGGCAAAATCCCTCAGTTCCATTGACCAGTACAAGGAATCTATTCTCAGGCTCCTGAAGACTGTTGTCTTCAACTTGCCTGGAACAAACATATGGGCAGACCTCATCTTCAGGTGCATTCTGAACACAGATCCCTGACCCTGCACAGCCCTCTTTAACTACACTCAGAAGCTGTGACATTAAATAGATAAATATCCTCTCTTCAGCACTGCATTTCTCATTTTGTATGAATCCTCACTCTGCACGTTCAGCCCCATTCTGATTTCTGCAGTCAAGTCTGTGCCTGTGCACTTTCCATCCACCATGTCCCCACCAAGACAGAAAGCCCCTACTCTTTACCAACTGTTTCTTAAGAGAGGAGTTTCTTTAGTCCCTTCAGAACTGCTGTCATCTACCCCCACAGCCACTGAAATGAGTAAAAAAAGTATACAATATGAGAAGAAACACCAGAGATTCACAGGATATCATTATTGTATTTTCTGTATTATCCCCCACCCTAGTTTTTTATCATAACATATTTTATCATAACATAACCTAACACTAGCTTTGCACCAAATAAAGATCGTCAGTTGGAGTACAAAGTGACACACAAATGTCACCCTGTTATGACTATTATTTAAGCTCTTATAAGAAGTTGGAAAGTTCAACTTTTCTAGTGGGGTTTTTTGACAATTAATTTAGTGGGAGATCATGATGACTGTGCAATTTAGTTGCTGAAGTTCCTTACAGTTTTTTCTAGATCTCAGTAACTGAGTCATCTATAAATTTAGCCACCTCCATGTTCATGCCAACCCCATTCCTCATCACTACTGTACTGATCAGCTTTATATTTAGTGGAAAATCATGAAGCCCTTGTATTTTACCTCTGGATGCTGCACAAACATGACCATATATTTGTTTGCTAACTTGTTTTCTGCCTTTTAAGTAGTTTTAACTCGTGGCATTACTTGCCTTTAACCCACAAAAGTGCCTGCTGCGTAATATACAGAAATATTTAATATACAAATGCACCTCATTCACAACCTCAGTGAAGTTTCAGAAAAGAGAAAGGGCATTCCCCTTCTCCTTCACATTACTTATCATTGTGCAGAAGTAGCAGCACCCTCACCCCAAAGGGCCACAGAGGCTCACACATAGCTCTTCCTACAGAGCAGCCACCTTTGGGTGTTGTCAGCAGCACCTGATCATGGAGGCACTACACAAACCGTCCCTGAGGGGGTGAACAACAGCTACTCTGGGCAATACTAGAGGATGGATTTCCATTACTAATACTGAGGCAACATTTCAGGATGCGCAGCTGCACTCCTGGACTATTAGTGGGAAGGGAGGAAAAATCTGATTTTTTTTTAAAGAGTATATTATAGTTGAGGACCTCATTGCTGTTCACAGCATTCTCAAGAGGGGCAGTGGAGGAGAAGGTGCTGATCTTCTCTCTTTGGTGACCAGCACTAGGACACAAATGGAACTCCATCAGGGGAGTTCAGATTGGACGTTAGAAAAGGTTCTTCATCAAGAGGGTGGGTGGCCCCTGGAACAGGCTCCCCAGGGAATCGGTCACAGCACTAAGCCTGTCAGAGTTCAAGGAGCATTTGGATGATGCTCTTAGTCATATGGTTTAATTCTAGCTAGACCTGTGAGGAGCAGGGTGTTGGACTCAGTGATCTTTATGGGTCCCTTCCAACTAACATATTCTATGATTATGTGGTTTGTTGAGTGTAGAATTAATTTGGTTCTGGTGGAGGATAGCAAGTGGAGAGCAAAGCCACACAAACTCTGGAGTGAGTGTGAATTAACCATCCAGGGCTGTCTGCATATGCAAAGAGACAGAGGGAGAGAGAATGGAGGAGCAGACACTGTGGGTTTAGTGCTCAGCAGTCAGGCAGACAGGGCTCTGCAGGGAGGTCAGGGTAGGCTGAAAGAAAGGACAGTGCACTGGGGTAACTGTGACAAACAGGATGCCCAAGAGAGATGATCCTACAAGCAGACAGATGGCTGTAGAGGCAGAAAAGGAGGTCATGCTGCCAGAGCAGATCCTTGTGTTCTGCTGCTTTAAATGGAAGCACCTAAAACCCTTGTAGCTGCAGAATAAATTCTGGGCTGGTCTGAAGGGCTGACAAGAACAGCTACACAAGCTGCTGCTTGTTATTTTCTTTAGTCTTTCATACTATCACACCTCAGAGGCCTTATTATTCTGTTGATCAGGACTGGAAGAAACACAGTTACAATGCACCATGCTGAAAACAGAGACCAAGTGTCAGGGTAGTGGGACCCAGATTCTCACCTTTGTGAAATGATGCCCTGGGCCATAGCACAGGGTCATCTTTCGAGGGACTGTGCTGAAATCAGTTATGATGCTCTGTCTGGTACAATAAATCAGAATGAATGTAAGGGTCAAAAGACGATTAAATGACTGGCACATCTTTGAGGAGAGGAAAGGAGAGGTGAGGTGGGATTGTTTAGCCTGGAAAAGAGAAAGCTCAGGGCAGGAATCTCACCAGTGTGTGCACCTGTCTGATGGCAGGTGCAAATCTGGGCTGCAGAGCTCCCAAGACCTTGCCATCCAGAAGATGGAGACTGCTCTTCTGACTGTAGCTTGCCAGCGTGGGAAAGACCTGAGGAATGTTCAGATGACCTTGTGTTGTTTTCTCTAAGCCATGATTTACTGCCCTGGGAAAGCTTTCCCCATCCAGGGTGCATTCTTTCTCTCATTACCTCCCTTGTCCTTCCCACACCATTTCCCTCCTTTGTCCCTAAGATTATTTGGGCTTACCAGGCCAGATTCTACCTGTAGAGTGAACACCAATAGTGCATTGATAAAAAATAACAAAGTTTCACAATCTGAAAATGTTATCAAGGCACACAAGCTACACTGATTAAAAACGGACTTCCTAACTCCCTGCTGTTGTACCTGATGTTATGAACATCTTTCTTCAAGGGGACACTTCTGAAAAGACCCTTACAAGAAGATCCTAGATATCACTATGGCTCAGCACCTTTTGCTACACTTCAGCAAAGAGCTGAGCCTGGGATCACACAGTCTTCCTGATGCTCTACTGAACAAAGTCTACCTCTGGAGAGGTCGGCCAAACAGTGTATGAGGGTTCTTAGAGTGCATATATTTGCAAAATTAACCTGAGCTAGTGCAAGCTGAAAGACTGCCATTTCTTTCATTCTGAAACTGCATAATAACCCTGAGATAGTAACTGACTCTCTTATTCTGAGGCTGTGAAGCCTCAGAATGCAGCTTCTTCGGTGCCAATGCGAGAAAAAGGATCCAGCCCCAAATGGTGTCCATTCAGAGAAAACAAAACAATACAGTCATTCACAAACACTCCAGGACTGTACCAAGTATGGCAAGCCACAGCTCCTTGGGAGGGAGATTGTAAAGACCAGAGGAAAGGGAGAAAAGATTCTGCACTGAACTCTAAGCAGGGTTCTGCCTCTCATCCCATCTGTGCAGATACACTGCCCTGTTTCCCACTGCACTGTGGTCCCATCTCTCTGCCAGACCAAGGCTGCCCGTGGGCATTGGGAGAGGAGTGCCCTGTTGGAAGCAATGTCACACTCCCAGCATCCGAAGGGCACAGAGCTCCTTCCATCAGCAGGCAACCTGAAGAGTGTGCAGCTGGCTAATGGGACCAGTTCTGGCTGATGGAGACTTGGAAGCTCTGCTAGCTAGTCAGATGGGCTCAGGAGTTTAAAATAAACACAAAGATTGCTTTGGCAGCCGGTACACAACCAACAACTCCGGATTCACTATTCAGATCCTCCTTACCTATAAGACTTGTGCATCTCTGAAACATTTCTTAGCTTCTCTGTACCTGGGCATCCTTGCTGCACTGTGGGAGGAACAGCTCTGCCCTGCTACAACAGATCAGAGGGGTATATCAACCCTTGAGACATGCTCATGTGATTCCCTAGCTGTGGGCAAAAGGGGAGGCAACCCGTGGAGAACCCCAGCACCAGTGCATGAAGTGGAAAATTCTACAGCACAGCACAAGGGAAGTTCACACACACCTTCCTGCAACAGCTCACGCTGTGCAAGAGCAGAGCCCTCAACAAATGTACAAAGAGATGGCTCCATACAAGGGTGGACTGGAGAGATTCTGAGAAGGGGGGAGGGCGGCATTTGTGGTGGGTTCTAGAAAGGAAAGATTATGGTCTAAGTTCATGTCAAAGGAAACGTTCATCTTCTCTTGGCAGAGAAGCACCTGCCTTAGGCAGAGCACGTGTACAGGGCCCAGCTGCATGGAAATCAGGCAGCTCTGGCTGCCTCTGGCCTGACCTTTGGAGGTAAACAGGAATCTACAACATTAGCACCCACATACACAGAATCCCAGGCTCTCAGTTCTGACAACAGCTGTACAGGGTTCAGCATATGTTAAGATATGATCAGGTCTCTGCACTCCCTCACTTTAAACCTCTTTGTTCTTACTTGCTGTGACCACTTTACTTGCTGGGCTCTTGGGATTATATTTTCATTCATCCTGACTATTCAAAGCACCTTCCAATTTGTTATTGTGCATGCCTATGACTGACATGCTGTTTACATCCCAATCTTGGTCTGCCTTCAAGGAGCATGGAGAAAACTGGGAGAGTCTATTTTGGGGCAGGAGGCTCAGTGTTGGCTGCCTCAGCTCTTGTGGCCCGACTGGAGGCTCCCGCAGGGCAACTGGCCCAGTGGGGCCTCCACAGGCACTAACTGGCCGAGTGGCTGCAGAGGCAGCCATCAAGAAACAGGAACCAGACCCCAGCCCTGCACCACCACGTCCACATCTCTAAGTCAGGAGGTTCTCACCTGCAGCTCTTCTCTCACATCTGGATGGAAAGCTGGAGGCCTGTATCCAGTCGCCAACTTCTCAGAGGACAAGAGAGAACCCAAAGGGTGATGGCACAGCGGGCCACCTATCGCATGGGAAACCCCCAGCTTGCTCCCTGCCAGACAGAGTACGATTGCTCCCACCCTGCTGGCTGGATAAAGCCTGTGCTTTTGTGCAGAGAGACAGGAACGGGATCTATCCACATCTGCATCCTAAACACTGTGTAGCAAGTGTCTTTGCTCCCTCTCCCAACAACTCTAAGGAATAATTAGCTAATTATGCCAGCCACAGCTATCTCAATAGGGGCACAAAGAAGGCCTTGGATCAGCAGCCCCTGCAGTCAAGGAGGCATCTGTGCTTCAGTGCAGTCCTGAACTCATGTGCTGGTTCCAGCTCAGGAACTCAAACACGATCTCTTACACCCCAGGGATGCACTTGGATGGGTTTATCAGGTTGACAGGACAAGTCCCACTCTGTTCCTCCTTATCCTTTAATGCCAGTGTTGTGCCAGATGAGAGGAGACTCTCAGGCAAAATAAGTGGAGAGACAGCAGGTGAGGAATACAGCTGGAGCTTGGTGTAAACCCCAGAAAAGCCTAAGAGAGATTCTGAGTCCAAGGGAGGAGGCTGCCATGCACACTGGTGCCTAACTGCTGCCTTCCAGAGCCTGAGGAGATGCAGCAGTTGCAGGCATAGCCAGCTCTGTTGCTTTACCAGAGATGAGCAAAGCAAAGGGCTCAGCCAGCCCACTGCGGATCACAATAAATGGGCTGTCCCATAGCAACTACTTATTATCATAAAAACATTATCAGAAAAGTTGCTGTAGCTTTAGCTTCCTACTGTATGATTCAGCAGCTGAGAGTGATGAGGACCTGGCTTCAGACAGTGCTCTGCAGTCCACCAAGTGTTCTGCCTCCCACGGCCTGAGTAAGGATTTATTTCATCCACTTTCTAATTTTAGGTCTTCAAACACTGTGCAGAAATAGATAAATAAGTATCTATTTGTCAATGGCTAAATCAAAAAATCTACCTCTTTAGAGGTTTTCTCAGAGGCAATCATTCTATACCAGCAAAGGGAAAATACATTTTTAATAGGAATATGAAAATCATCTGAAAATTAAGAGGTAAGAAGCTGCAACAAAGTGCTGAGCACCTGACAGGGAGGGCCAGGGCAGGGCTGTGTGCTGGCTGTGGAGCAGTGGAAGGGAGTGTGCAAACCATCACCTAACAGGTCATAGATAGAATCACACAGGGCATATAATGAGGAATTTTAAACTGCACCCAGAAAAAAAGGGTAAGCCAATGGTATTTGAATAGGAAAGTATTATTGTATGTATGGGGTTTTATTTTCTATGAAAATTTCAAAATAGCATTTGATGATTTTTCATCTTGACACACCAAATCACACAGTTAAAAACACAGCACCACCAAAATAAAGCCCCATGGATGCACAACAGGAGATGTGTCTTATCTGTAGAAACTGAATAAACAAAGCACAGGAAAGCACAAAGCAGTGTGCAGAGAGAGGGAAGGTAATTCAAACCTCAATTCTCTACCAAACAAAGGATTTCCCAGGGACTGAAAGCACAACCAAACCAACTTTTGCTTGTTAAAAAGGGCAAATCTCCGGATACCGGCTTTAGCTTTAGTTAATATCCCAGTCTTAGACTGAGGGAATTTGGTGTACATGTGGTACATTGACCACTACTGCCCATATTCCAGTTATACTGAAGCTGAGCAGAAGAAGAGCATCCACTGCAGAACACAACCACACATGCACTAAGGATCACCTGCTGTGTGGCTCTGTACCCGGAGAAAAGGGTGACAGGGATTGCACCCAGCCCTGACTGGGGGCTTGGCAGTGCAGCGCACAGAGGACTGAGCAGAGAAGGAGATAGCACATGCAAAAGCATCAGGTGAGCCTGAGCAGAGCCGATGACACAATCTGTGCTCCTCTGGAGACTTTAGCTTGAGCTTCCAAGCAGATCACCCACCCAAGTGTCTTTGGGAGGACAACCAGTCACAGATACACTTCCACCAGATGCTGGCACAACCCAACACTCTGAGTGCAAAGGGAACCCTGCACGAGGTGCTAACATCAGGAAAGAATAGAGCATCTGATTTGGGACAGAATAGGCACGAATTTCAGAACAGCTTATAGGCAGAGCAAAAAACCTTAAAAGTTGCAGAACTCCGCAAGCAGAGAACTTAGTGTAAAAAGCCACAGAAAGAAGACAGCATCAGCAAGACAGCTCCAATAGGGAGAAAAATTGCTCAACAGGAACAAAGTAAGAGTGAAATTAATTGAGAACCATACTAGGCAGGACAGAGGAAGGAAAAATACAGCAGTAACGAACAGAAAGAAGAATACTTCTGGGAGGCCCAGGATGCAATAGGTTTTAAAGAACATGGGAAAGCACAACAGATGAAATTAATTGCTGTCAAAAACAGCAGTGTATGGTCTGGGGACTTGCCCAAAGGCGGGGGTCAGAATGGCACCGAATGGTCTGGAGCGAAGGTGAACAAGGTCTGGTTTCTAGAAACATTGCTGAGCCTGTCAGGATGAAGAGGGCTGAGGAATCTGAAGGTACGCTCAGGTTTCCTTTTGTGGATCCAGCTGGAGATAACTCACCTTACCATACTGTTACTGCATGCCAGTAGAACTAATCATGCTTTCAGGTAAGAGCAGGCTCTGCAAAGTAACTGACCAGCTCCTGAGGATTTACTACAAAGGTGAACCAGCAGCAGGGCAAGAGGAGGAGAAGAAATGTTCTTTAAGGTGTGGGAGGTTGTGGGCACTTGCCACATCCCAGGAGATATTCTTCCTAACCACTTGCTTGTTTTTCCCATCTTCCCTCCTCCTTGTGATATTTTCACGCCATCTACAGCTCTTCTCCCAGGCAACCTCTATTTCTATACCATGTCAACCATAGCAACCATCTCATTGCTCCCTAATTTCACATACTGCTTGACTTTTATGCTAAAGAGCAACTTGATAGCCATTTTAGAACTACTAACTGAAATTGCAGATGTTCATTTTGGAAACAGCGATATATATTTCCAGAAGTTACTGCCCTTCAGCTGGAAGTTACAGCACTGAGATAACAGATAAGGTGAGCATTCCTACCTAGCTCGCCAGGTGCAAGACTGGCCGTGCAAGGTTCTGTTCTCTGCAGCAGCTTTGCTGACTCACGCAGGCCTTGCATCCTTCTGCTGTGGAACAGCATGTAGCATTAACTGAATTAGGAGGGTAGTCCTGCACAGAGACATGGCCTCCAGCTGTGAGGAGCTTCTTAAATGTCTCCATCTAAATACACAAAAGGAAACCTAAACACACCTTAAAACACCCTCTTATCTGGTGCCCTCACTCCATCAACCCCTGGCAGATTTATTATAGCTGGTCCCTTTGGACACCAAATTAATGTTTCCCCTTCCCATGTCAGTGGTACTTCAGCTGGGAGTTGCTGCCAGTCACTGAAAAGAGGTGCCACAAAAGTGCTCCCATTGGCACTGAGGCAGATGCCTTCATGCTTCAGGGATGAAGACTCCTGTAAGATACAAAGGTGGACAGCTTATGATCTCTTAATTTTAGTAAGAATACGCACCCCAGGACACATCTTCTTACCACCGGAACATAGCACAGATTGAAGAAAAATGTGCATTTCTCCTGGTTTTGAAGTATCTGGGTAATGGTGACTGACTTGGGAGGTACAGCTCATGATCTGTCCTATTTCTCTCTCTTTTTTTTTGTTGTTCAGACAACTGATCAATATGACACGTGCAAGCAAACTGCCTGAGACAGGGGCAATTTAACAGTATAAAAGACGGGATGGCTGAAGGTACAAGGAAATAATTCTGAGGTTTCCTTCTGTTTGCCCTCTGACAAGAGGCTCCTACCTCTGATTTACAGCAACTGTTCAGACTACTCAAATCTCCTTCCTATTCTGTACCGTTAACAGTCTCATTCCAAGCTGCTTTTCTTCTCTCCTTGCTTGTTTTGAGGATGACCTGCTGAATGTCACCTCTCTTTAAGATACAGATATTAAACCAGCTATGGACTCTGAGTGGCTGGAGTGGTTGGTAAAGTGCAGGGCTGTATACTGCCAGCCCTTGAAAAAAAGCAGTTGTCCTCTGCCAACAACTTTCTTTGATGCATCTTGATTTTGCACTCTCGGATCTAACTGCCTCTTGAGAGATCCTCTGCATGGGCTGGGTTCCTGGGATTTGGTTTACAGTGCGGACTACAGCGATAATGAATGGGATACAGAAAGTTATTTCAAAGTGCAGAACTTCAAGGCCTCCTGACCCTTCTGCCAGCAAACACAGTGCCTATCCATTCAGCATGAAAGGCAGAGGCATTTGGCAGCAGCCAAGGAGGTTTCTAGCAGAGTAGCCTGTTTACTTATTACATGGCCTAGCTGATGTCTGCATTTCAGTCTAAGTACTGCAACTTAACTTACTCCTCTTAATTCACTTTAGCAAGCTTCTCAGAACATAAATCTAGTCACCCAGAAGGTAAATCATTGGCTTCTTGCCAATTTCTCCTCTAAGAGAGCTATTAGCATCTTGAGTGCCTGATGACAGACCCACATTCCTCAAACAGCTTTCAAAAGGGAGGTACTAATGGCCTTTTCCTTCTAGATATTTTCTCCCTAATTATTTAAGAATTTGACTGGAGCTTAATAGAGAATGGACAGGTGAGATGTCAGTGAAATAAAAGGTTAGCAAAGTGCAAAAGGAATTAACTGAATTTCTCAACTTGAAGGTCAATAGAGGAAGCCAGTTTTGCTGTCATGTTTTTTTAAGACAATCTGTTTGTAGCTAGAGCACATTGTGAAAAACAGCACCAAACTTTTACCCTGAGTAGGTTCTAGGATATTGCCAGGGACTTCAGTGCTTTACAAGGCGGCGTATGAACGACAGTGACACGTCCAAAGAGACACACAAGTTATTCAGTAGCACATATTGATAACAGACACGCATATTGAATCCTACCCCTCTGTGACTTGTCTCCTTCCATTAGCAATTCTCAGCTTTTATTCACTTAAGAGGAAACATGCAAGCCTTTACTTTCAAAAGCAAAGAAAGGGCTCACTAATTTCTTTCCAAACACAGACACTTGGATGATGACACTTTTCAGAAAGGCAGAAATTAATCAAAATTGCATTCTTCATTAAAAAAAACCCAAACCAACAACCCAACCCAGTACTATTCTATACATTTGAGAGATTGGTCCAGCCAAGACTTCAAGGGCAGTTTCAGGAGAACTAAGAACCTGCTGGCCAAGGAGATCACTGTTCAAGTTAATTTTTGAATAAACTCTCAGAAGGACAGAAATTTCCTCAAGAGCTGGATATGCAACTAATCTTGCCATTAGCACTGACTTTTGAGATCCTGGAGAGGAAGGCAGGAGAGAAGGAAAACTGATCTAAAGTTAACAGATTTCTACATGTAAAAATTTATCTCCATTTCTTGAGTGTGAAGCAAAGGTAAAAACAAGCCACGGAGCTTAGGCACAGCAAGGCCTGAACTGACAAAGACTACTTTTTGTGTGTCCAGCCTGCACTGTTCCGCTGTGATTCCCTGCAGTCCACTGCCATATTCTCAGCTCCATTCATGAGCCAAAACTACCAACTGTGCAAGAGGCAGCATGCTCAGAGACAGCCATAGGCTGATGGCCAGTTTGTGATCAGGGACTGCAGGACAAACAGATCTGTGCTGTCCCACTGAAGGCTCCGATTCGATCACTCAACTGCCCCACCAACCTTCACAAAACTGGTAGAAACTTGGTACTTTTAATGCTTTAGTAGAAGGAAAGTGTTTACTGCAGACAAACACAAAATGTGTATGTGTAAGAACTCATATCATGCAACCAAACGCCTCTAAGGGGATGGAGAAAAAAATAATATAAATTGAGAAGTTAGAAGCAAAGTAGCTCAAAATACTTGCTCTAGTCTTTCCTGATTGGGCTGATTGAAAGTTTCTGTCATCTCTTCTCCTTTTCTTCCCCAGGTACTTTTGCCTAACAAACATTTCATAGGCTGGCAGATAGATACTCCATGTTTTGAACTACTGTCAGACCACTGTGTGCTAACCAGACAACTTCAACTGCTTTGGGCTCCCACAGCATCTTCTCTCAAGGGCCTGGAGACCTCTTTCTTCTGCCCGTAAAGGAGCAGTGGAAAGTCTGCAATAATGCCAGTAGCACCCTGTGCTAGAAGCAGCACCCACTAAGATCTCTATATTCAGATGCCTATCACAAGGATGTATTACTGGATCCTTACCTGCTTCTGAGTTTCTTCTTCCTTTGCAAGATGCAGCTATCGCAGGAGTTACCTAGGAAGGTCTGCATATGAACATGTACAAAGAGCACAGACCGTGTCCACAGAAGCTCATGCCGAGGGACGCCCCTTCTGCCCTTCCCCTATGTCCAGCTATGCCCCTTGGACTGAAACACGCTGCACCTCTTGTTCACACACACGCAGCTTCCCCACTCTCAGCAAAGAGCTGGCAATTGCTCACCATGCTCCTGTGGTCCATTGCCCATTTACCACCATATCTGCTGAGGATGTGACTCAGGTATGCCAGCACCACAAACATGAGGGAGACTGGCAAAAAGACACGTCAGGACATAGATTGTTTTGTCAGGAAAGAAACTACTGCAAAGCTACACTTCTCTCAGTCTGCATAACAGGAGTAGGGTAGAGGATCTGACTGCCTGGCCTTGCCAGAATGCAGGAAAGGAAAGGAGAGGAGATAAAAATGAGTCTCAGCTTGCATTCAATAACTACTTGCTGGAGAAAGTGTAAGAAGGACAGACATGCAGGCTAGATGCAGCCAACCAGTATGAAGCCATCAGGGAGGGTACTGACCTTACACAGCAAAAGGCCCATGCCCCATCAGAAGAAAGAGGAATCCCTGTCATCCTGGAACAGTGCCCAGCCTGCAGGGCTTTTCACAGCAGAACCAGAGCTACTTGGAATAGAAACAGCCTCGTCTCTGAGATCAGAGAGTTTAAACTGGAGCTTGTTTTTTCTGCAGTCATAAGCCAGCAGGCACCAGCTGCAGAATTTGCCGCAGTGTGTGTGCGCGCGTTTCTGTGTGTGTGAGTGTGCAGCAGCCACGCTCCTCCCCTCCAGCCTCACTGTGTGATCAATGCCACATTGATCACAGCTCCCTCCTTTTTCCCCTCCCTACATCACTGACAGTCCCAATCTGATCGCTCTCAGCCCCCTCTCTTCTTTATTAAGAAAGCTTTTGTTGGCCTCACTACTGACTGCTTTTCATTGCTCCCTCCCTGGTTAATGAGGTTTGCTTCTTCTCTTTTTGCCTCTTGCCCAAAACAGCAGAGCCTGACAGATATTCATGGTTACATACCCTGGTCTGTTCAAAGTGCTTCTAGCTCCTGTTCTAGCTCCTCTAGCCCTGGACACCGGAAATAAAAGGCCCTGTTTTGAAATTGTTTCAGAATTAGCATACAGATAATTTAACACTTTTAGCAAGATGTTTACTGGTGGCAACACTAGCAGATGCTCTATGAAAATAGACTCCTGTGTGTCTGTGAATGCAAAGGTCTCATCGTCACACGGTACCACTGGCAATGCAGGAGAGCTAATGATAAAGAAACCGCTGGCTCCTTATCCCTCTGTGCATGGGTAGTACAGCGACATGAAGGATGACAAAAGACCATTGCTAGGAAAAAGAAAGCACTTTACTGTTCTCATTTCTTAAGCACAAAGTCTCTCCCTATAGCCTACTAGGACGAAAATCAGCTCCAAGCTTGGCCACATCCCCACTCTGCTGCCCTTGAAAGGCTGCATCACTCACATTTTACAGGAACCTTCCTTTTTCCCTCCCCCACTAACAGGACCAATTTGGATGCTTTTTGGCTTCCTGCAGTGGAAGAATGTAGCGTTGAGAAGCTTGAAGCCAGACTTCAGCTACTTCAAGACTACTCATGTGTGGGTGTGCAGCACCAAAGGAAAGAGAAATTGCAAAAGGGGCCCGGCCCTGTCTCTCTCCTTCCATTGAATCAACAGCATGACAGTCCACCTTAACAACCCTCCCCCCTCCTGCCTGGCATTAGCCTCATTCTAGCATCAGCACAGAGCGGAACAGTGATACAGACATTAATAGTCTTTCACCAAGCCTTGCCCAAAGGCATCATCTGTGAGGTGCCTTGTGCCACCTCCTCCCTTCTCCAGCAGCACACTATCTTGAGGGAAGACCATATGGGGATAAACCATAGTGCTGCAGGACTCCTTAAGTCCTTGATGGGCAGAATATTTTCCCCAGATTCTTCTCTAGACCTATCTTCATACATCATTCTCTGTGCTTGAGCTAAAGACACAAGTGCAACAAACAGCTGAGCAGCTGGAGAATTCGGGTTCTGTTCCTATACTCGGGCACAAACAGCTGAGAAGGGGCAGATCATAAAAAAAACAAGCTCCATCTGCAGCCACCTTCCCCTCTTGCCACTAGTTCCCCTGAACCGTCAGTCGCCCCTTACTCCAACAGTATCAAATTCCAAGCCAAGAAAACCGCACCCGCTATTACCGCTCCTCGCAGGTGCGTTCCCTTCACCTGCGCCTCTGCCAGGGCTGCGCAGCCCCAACAGCTCTTGGAGAGCGCAGAGCCCAGCCCAGACTGAGTCCGCTTGCCGTCACCGATATCCCCCGCCACCTCCCCCGAACAGCCCATCCAACCCAGCCGACCACCGTCCTCCAGAGCAATGAGCAGTATCCGACCGCGAACAAAGCGCTGCCGCCTCCGTCCCGCACCTCACGGCACTGGGGACTTCTCACACCCGAACGCCCCGGCGCCCCCGGTGCCCGCCCCAGGCCAGTGGGGAAGGAAGGTGCACTCACCATCCTGCCCGGGGAGCGGCCGGGGAGCGGCGCCGATCGGCTGCCCGGAGCGCGGCGGATGCGCCGGCACGGCCCGGGCTGCGGCGAGCGGCTGCCTTGTCACGGTGGCGGGGAGGAGCTGCCGCGCCCCCACCCCGGTGCGCAAGGCGGTTTAACCCTCTGCGGGCCGCGGAGCGCCCGCACCGGCAGCCCTGGGACTGCCCCCGGGTCGCTCCGCCCGCTCCGCTGCCCCGTGGCCAACCCCGTGCGGCTCCGGCGGGGTCCGGGACCCCCTCCCGTGCTCCGAAACACCCGGCCCACTTCAAACCCCCACGCGCGTCCCGAGATACCCTGCAAAGGTGGAACCCCGACCCGCGATTCGAATACCCGGTACGGATCAAACCCTGGCCAACACGCGTGCCAGTGCTGGCTGAACGTTTTTTCTCAACACCCTACCAGGCTGCTCTCCTCATGGGCTGCCCAGAACGGTGCTCCCCATCCCACCTGGGAGGACTTCGGCTTAAGCGACTCTTCAGCTGTAATCTCACGCCGCGCTCCAGCTCCAGAGCAGCTCCTCCAGTTAAAGACGAGCGACACGAACCACCCGGCACAGTCCCGGCCAGCCGGGTGGGAACAGACGTGCCTGGCACCACACAGCACCACCCGGCTGCTGGTGCACAGGGATGGGGCAGCAGTGACCTCGGCCCCCACTGGACAGACAACAAACTCGAATGAGTGAGGCAAGAAGAAGAGACCAGTTTCCAGCACCCGTTTCCATTCAGATAAATGTTTGTTTTCCAAGAATTTGCAAACTTGTTTCATAACCAGCAGCGTCCAGCCCATTTGATCTCCAAGGCACTGGCAGAGAATTATGCCTCCTTGTTCCTGCTCTGCTGGGCTCAGGTCTCCTAGTCCGGCATCAAAATTACTCCATGGCATGCTAGTTGGCAATAGTGATTTTTTTTTCCATAACAAGAACTGAAGCCACTCTCAGTGCCCTGCTTGCCTTACACATGATCCCAGTTTACTTCTAGGTTCCAGAATTAACTGTGAAAGCTGGAGATGTCCTGTCTGCTCTACAGCAAGTCTCCCACTCAGTGATTTTTCAAGGGCTGTCAGACACAATGGAATGCTCAGGAATAAAAATACCCTAGAATTTGTTATAAGATTTAAAAATTAAAAAAAAAAAAAAGAAAGAAAGAAAAATCAGAACCTTCTCTTCTGTAGCTTTCAAATAATCAGTGGCAAATATTTGTGAACCTCAGGAAAAATTATCACACTGGAATCAAACATCATAGATTTCTGTATGTTTTGGACAGGTAACACATCTCCATCTTAACACCCTATTTAAGAAGACCAAAGGTTAAAAAATCTTCAGGGGACAAACTATTAAAAAATAGCTCCACACTATGGGAGCTGTTAAGCTTCTTCACTACATCTGTCATGTCCCAGACTTCTGCCTGACAGTTCTAACACTCAGGCAGTGACACCAGCAACTTGCTGATGCCAATCTGTCTGCTGTGATGACTGGGAACCCCTCCTAGTGGGCTGGAATGTGCCCCACACAGATCTGGAGCACGTTTCTTCTAACAGTCATGCTGGTAAGAACCTCCTTCACCATGGTAAAGAACAGCATCAGGATAACATCTGCCAGCATCCACTGAGAACACAAATTCAACGTGAATCTTAGTGGTGCCCAGGTCCCTCCAAGTCCTTTTAAAAAGTGTTGCATGTTCCAGGTTGGCTTTTTTTTTTCCTTTGGTAGCCTGAAGACATTTATGTCGATCTTTAATATAATAAGTGTGGAATAGCATATTCAATTTAGATTTAGAAAAAGTTTTAGCCACCAGTTAGCAAAAGCTTTCTGATTTCCATGAAGTCACAGACAAGCATATATATTGTAGTGTACACCCTGCACATGACACAAGAGGACTGGATCCTCCCTAACTGCCTTTTTTTTTTTTTTTCAGATGTATACAGGCTGTATTTGCCCCTCTCTTACCCCCTTAAAATGAATACATGACCTTCACTGTCCATGCTTCCAGTGTCCTCTGCTCATCATCGCTTCAGATTCGTTTTCTCATCTCCTGTGCATCACAACAGACACTCTTCAAACAGGGTCATTGTCACCACCCATTGTGCCTGTCATCCCACTATAACCAGTATAACACAAGCTGGACAGACTTGCATAGTCAAAGTGAATAAGGAATCAGAAGTAAAGAAACAAGTAAACAGGCAGGGATGCAGATGACTGCAAGCCAAACAGGCAGTCCCCCTTTTCAGCTTAAAGATGCACAAGGTGAGGAAAGGATATCACCTAGAACGTGCTGCTATGCAGCAGTGCTGAAGACAAAGCAGGTGGATGTATTTGCTACTCCTGCTTCATACAAACCAGATTTTTATGTAAGAACTGCCCAGGTGGTAGCCCAGGGACAACTGCATCCATTGGGCATTCTTCGGGACTTTCCAAATAAACCCACAACGCTGAGACATGTCTGTCACTTCAGAGAGCAGTACCACTGGTGCAGGAAGGGAGGGAGGGGGGTAGCATAGCATTGATCTAGAACTGATCTATGATGGAAATTGCACTGCCACTAGTAGATTTTTCAGAGCACTCCACGATGACAATTCACACTGCACTCACAGGAAGGGCACACATCTCAGGCCATTTCATACAGTGACGTACAACTCTGCATCCTTTCCTCTTCTATACCCGTTGCAACAGTGACCAAATTTCACCCTTAGCAGGATATTTAGAGCAGTAAGATCTCCTTCTGTATTTTTTATATTGATACAGTCTATTTCAAGCCGCAAAATAAGATTTTACTGTCTAATTAGGACATTTCCTGATATTAGTAATTGGTCCAAAATCTGTTTCTATTAACAGTCATATAAGTACACTTTTAAGCATAAACTAATCTGATGTCCATAACTGGTTTAAAAGCATTTGAATATACAAACAGGCCAATTTGTTATCTTCCATCCATGCTCTTGTTTTATAAGGAAATTATGTTGTTTCATTAATACTGTGGCATGCTCCTATGTCGTTTGCCTTAAAATCTTTTTTATACGCCATAAAAATTCAGCTTCTTCCAACTGCTGTTGAGAATTGACATCAGAAATAGCTATCTCTATGAAATTAATGCCTGAAGGTCGATGCATCTATTGTCTCTAATTTACCTTTCACTTTCCACTCTTGGTTACATATTCAGGCCACAGCAAACTGAAGTGCATCTTTTTGTACTTTGCAAGTGTTTTTTAACAAAGAAAAGTCACTTATGAGGTATGGTGGTTTTCACAAAGCACAGTTCTTTGGTATATGTGTACTGCCTGACCAGCAAGACACTTTCCAAAACTGAAGAGATTCTTAAAGCAGCTGCTGCTTTTACCCCACACCTGTTATAAAAGTGGCCTAAGAAGCCTCCTGCATGCATGTTCTTCGAGGCAGCCCTCCTGCCTTCATGAGCAGCTAACAGTTGCAGATAATCTCTTTTTAGCTTGTGAAGAAAACAACAAACTATCATTTAACAAAAAGTTTAAAAATAGTCATCAAAAGCAGAATAAAAAGGGCACTAACAAGGAAGGCACTCACCGATCTTCAAGGCTCTTCCAGTACCTAAAAAGAGGGCACTGAGCTTCTAGTTTCAACTTCCACCTTTCTACAACCATGGAGACCTACAGAGCTATGATCAGGAACATTTCTGTTTCTTCAGGAAATCAGGAGACTTCTCTGACAGTTACAGGACCTCACAGAACAGGCACCAGAGCCAGTACTGAGGTGAGGCTTGTTGATGTTCAATTCCAAAGACCATTCAAACATGGAAATAAAGACACTATTATTCTGTGACGCAAGGACAGGTTTATTTCAGCTACTGAATTAAAAAAGAGAGATGGAGCTTTTCCCACTTAGGCTAAAAAAACCAAAACACCCTTATCCATTTTTTCAAACAGACAACAGCCACCAAATCACTATAGTTTGAAAAAAAGATCCTGTCTTTCAGCTGAAGAATTCTGTTCCCTGTCCACAGGGCTTTGAAAAGGCCTCAAAGCATCCTGTGATGTTAAGAGTAGTTCCTTTCTGAGTAGGATATGGAATTAAATTGTTAACAATGTGACCACTCATTTCATCACTGCACACCTGAGTCAATATCACATTGTCAGGATGTTCTGGATCATAAATTTTAAGAAGCTATAGACAGGCTCTTTCCTCAGGCTCGCATAAATATGAAGTCTCTTCTTAAAATGTTTTTCTGTTATTTTCAAAGCTTAGGGTGGAGCCAGGGTCACATCTCCATGTTTTCCTCTACTATGATGTTTAAAACATTTTTATAAGAATGAAGGCTGTGTCTTTATGAAGTATGAGCTCTCCAAAACCATAGCTAAAGCATAAGACTTACAATGACTCTAGAGATCATGCTTCTCTGAACAACAGCTCTGAACTGCCCACAGTCTTAAGCTCAAATACATTTCATTTTCTTCACAACTTTAGGCCAAAGGCTTTAATGAGAAAAGAGATTCTAATGAAGAATATGCTATCTTCTGAAAAGTCTTGCGACAAAGAATAACCATGGTCTGACCCATCCTGAGCAGCCCAGCTATTAAATCTGAGTTAAATATATTTATTTCCCCACACCTCTGTGTGAAAAGCAGAGTTCTGAACGGCACAGACTCCAACCTCTCCCTTAGTCTGCATGCCACTTCTGAGTTCTCCTTGCACACAGCTCGTACCACTGCACGCAGGACAGAGAAAAACTGTTGAGAAGAAGAAGGATTTATTTGCATTTGTCCTCTTGGAAATTTTTTTTTGCTCTGACTATCCAGTTACTAACTTCCACAGGCTATCTGCTTTCAGTCAACCAAAAGAACCGATGACTTGTTCAAGTCTTAGGCAAATCACTTCTAAAATCTTCTTGACTATCTTCATTTCTGTCTAAGTACAGCAATGTTTACTCTTTTCTACAGGCTTTATTAGCATGTTTCTAAAGGATACTTGTTTTTGCTGAATACTACATCTTTCTCTGCAACTGTTTAGTGAGGCTTCTCTACTTCCTATCTCCTTTTTTTATTTACAGATATTTGTATCTTTTTAATCTCTATGGTTGCTTGAATTCTGACTAAATGTTTGTTTTCCACTTTTGTCCAGTTTTCTTATTTTTAAATAACCATTTCTGAAATGCAGTGACAGCCCTTTGGTTGTCTGTATAGTTCTATTTAAAGGAACCTTTGGTCCCTAAATTATTTTATTCTTTCAGCTGCTTTGCAGGTCCAATACAGTTACATATTTAGGCTCCTCTTTCTCAATTTGAGAATGATCTTTTCATCTTTATGATGCTTCAGGGCCCAAGGAGTGATTATCATCTGAGCTATTGAGAATTAGCAGCTCTAATGTGGAATTTTGCAAGTTTAAAGGTGGATAGCCCAAATCATCCATTCCCTTTATTTTTGTATTATTTTCTTCACTAAATAAGGTTTTATTTTTATGGTAATAGCATCCCTAATGCAGGTCCACAGAGACTGTCAGCACCTGCTACCAGCCTCTTTTCCAATTCCTACTTAAACAAATTCATGAACCCTGTGAGGTTTTTGCGCCAACACTCTGATCCCTCTTGTCCCAGAAAATAAGGGTTTAAAAATGGTGATCCTAATTTAACTTAGCAACTGAAAAGCTTTAGAGAAAATGGCAGAAGATGACCTGTCTAGAACTCTCAGTGGAAAGGATAAAGAGGTTTATAAATCAAGGCTGTGAAACTGGAGCAGACATGAGCAGTACTAAAAAGCCAGAAGGAACACGAAGAGAGGGACTGAGGCAAACACCAGAGCACAGTGAGAACAGCGGTGTGTCCCTGTACGAGTGCAACACAAGTCCTTAGCACCCAGAAGAGTGGCAGTGAAGGAAGAGGGACCAGGATCAAATCACAGTGATTTCTTAGGGACACTGGGATAAAATGTTGGTGTTTTCCTAATTACACCGACTTCAAGGAAACTTTTTTTCAGAAGTGTTTCTAATAAGCGGCATACATCTACCTGCAGAGAAACCCATGCCTTCTACCAGGGCTAGAGCTGGCTGTACTTCTCAGCAGCCTGGGCCAGGGCCAGCACCAGCACCCAAAGGCATACAGAAAACTTGTGTGTGTGGGGGGGTATCTCCCCACAGACACAAAGAGCAAAGCAGAAGGGAGAAGCCAAGTCTGTCACTGAAAGAAAGTCAGGCAATCAAGGCAATGTGAGAGAAGCCGCAAGAACCAAAACCTGGTGCAAGATTCCTCTTCCTGCAGAGGGTATTTTTTCTTTCCAGACATGTCTAACTGCCTCAGATCATAATCCTTCTCTGAAACGGACAGTAATGTCTTGTGAAAGGTTCCAGCTGCCCCAAGAAGGGTTGGATTCCTGGGAACCTGCTGTTTTAACTCTGACTCCAAGGCCTGAAGGGAGGCATACAGGCTCCTTACAGAGGACAGTGTCAGGCCAGAGGCACTGATTCAGCAGGTGCCCTGCCAGTTATCCAGGCAGCAGATGCCATGCTGCTCTACAGACAGGGCACTGGGAGGACAGCTCAACAAAATCACAGCAGTATCCTAAGAAAGAGGCAACAAGCAATGTGGCAACAGTGCACGTGATACAAATGGCAGGCAGGAGCTAAGTCTGACAGAGAAAGGCTGGGGAGAGGGTAGAGTGGGATTTAGAATTGGCAGTGGCACAAGTGAAATTTCCAAGACAACATAAATTTGGGAAAGTTGATATGTACTTTTTAATTAACCCATGTTAATGTACTTGTTTATTTTTATTTTACTTTTATTTTTATATTAATTTTTATTTTAATGTACTTTTTTATTAACCCCATACCAGGGGTCAATAAAAGCACCAGGGGTGCCTTGTTTTTCATGTAATATTTAGAATTGGAAACCAAGATGTTGAAATGCAGGCATTTTCCTGTAAGCAATGCAAAACAGCTCTGCCACATTCTGTGAAGCTGCAGAACTCATGACTTGTCAAGTTCAGGCAGATTTAACAGGTATTCTTTGGAGGCTTCTCTCACAATGAATCTAGATCTGAAGACAAGCTAAAAATTCTAGGAAAAACTAAAAACCACGGGACCTAGTTGCTACTACATGTACAGATACAACAGAAATAACCATATGCTATGATTTCAGAACAGGAACTGCTCTTCCAGGCATATTTTAGATTTGGAAAGATAAAATGTTAGTCTCTCCAAACTAGTGTTGGTAAATCGTGTATATGTTTGGGATGTTATGATTACTAGTCACTTTCTGCTTATAAGACCTGCTAGTCAAGAAAAATCAAAAATATGAGAAATAGGCAAATTTCTTTAGACAGGATCAAACAGGACATCCATTTCAGGCACTATTCCCTCTTGGGTTTATGCTCTCCTGTATGATGAGATCAGCACTGCAGCACATGCTTTCCTGCAAGGATGTATCTCAGTTGAAACCAGAGAAGGAAATCAAATGGGGGGGGAGGAAAAAAAAAAATCAATAACCACTTTGAATTATTCATCCCCATGAAAGAGGAATAAAAATACAAGCAAATGCCATCTTTAGAACAGTAATCCCAGGAGTCTAACAGTCTCCTGCAGGTTTTTCTACAGAATCATCAGTACTCACTAAAATTTCAGAGGCAAAGAAGTAGGATTAGGTCAAACCCAAACCATTCACTTACCTGAAGGCAAATTGTGAATAGCCATTACCAATTTTCACAATAGCTATTGTCAAAGTGAAGGCAGACAAAATTCAGAATAACCCTCAGTTTACAAAAATATGAGTAAAACAAGTGGAGTCAGGTCAGCTGAAAGAAATACATCCTTGTCCTATTATATTGTTCAGAGATCTTTTTTCTTTTTTTTTTTTAAACCATCAGAAACTTAAATCTTATCCAGCTCAACTATCCTAAGAAGTTCTACAGATAAAGACCAATATCACTGGGGAAACCCCCACTGTTTTACATGGATTCAGAATGCATTCCACCAACACCATTTAACAAAGGCCTGAGAAATCCAAAACATTGAGTTATTCCCAAGCTACTACCTCAAGGACAGCCCAGACTTAGTATTTCTTTCAAAAAGAAAACAAAGAAAAAATATTCACATCTACCAGAACATAAAGTACTAAAGAAAACAAACCAACAAAATATGCGTGGTTTACATTGTGTCCTGAAGAAAGGTACAACCCTTCCCCAGTGATCTCAACATTATTTTCCTTTTCTATCAAACTAAAGGGTTAATCTCTCAAGGTCCGTTCAAAGAGATCCTGAGCCCTCAAATTGTTCTGTATGACAGACAGTACAGCAGGACTGGCTCAGCTCAATGCACTCCCTCTGTCCTTGAAGGTTAAAAGAGATTGTTCCAGGACAAACCCAGTTATTCTTTGCCTCTGTATACACTTCAGGATTCTGAATTCCATGAACTGCCAACAACATTTAACCACAAGGTCTGGTTTTAGAAGCAGGAGTAATAATTTAATAGGGCAAGTTCTAACTTTAGAATTCACAACTGTGATGATTTCAACTCTAGGAGCTTTGAGCGAAGAAACTTGCAAAATTGGAGAGTTAGTTATCCATGGAGATAAAAATGCAGAAAACAAAGGAGAAAGCTCACCAAGCATTATTTTTGTCTGTCATGTATAAGGACTAATTCTTAGTTGATAATAACTGTATTGGTTTATTTTTAGTTGAATAATTATATCAACAGAGTCTGGTTTGTGAAGACTTATTCTCAAATAAGCACTTGTGCATCGGGAATTCTCCCATTAGCATGGATGGTACTGACAGCTTTGCCAGCAGCTCCCACACATACCAGTCCTAAGGGATGATGGGAGAGGAAGCAGGTGGATAGCAGAGGTGACCTATACTGGCTCAGCTTTCCACCACAGCAGTGTCTCACTGCCCCTAGAGCAGAGGAGCCCCATACAGAACACCTAAGGCACACAGATCATTCTCTACCATTCCCCCACCATGACAGAAGGAATTCTTGGCTGCGCTGAACATTTTCCTTTAATGAACATGTGTGTCTAGTACTCTGTTTAGGCACAGTCCTCTTCATAAATGACTCAGATTCTGCACTCAAAGGGATACTGAGTAAGTTTGCTGATGATACTAAACTGAGAGGAGCTGTTAACTCCCTCGAAGGCAGGGAGGCTCTGCAGAGGAACCTTGCCAAATTAGAGGGCTGGGCATAACCAGCCATATGAGGTTTAACAAAGACAAGTGTTGGATTCTGCACCTGGAATGAGGCAACCCTGGATGCGCAGACTGGGGAATGAGAGGCTGGAGAGCAGCTGCAGGAAGGGACCTGTGGGTCCTGGTCAATGGCAAGTTGAATATGAGTTAGCAGTGCCCTGGCAGCCAGGAGGGCCAACCATGTCCTGGTGGGCATCAGGCAAAGCATCGCCAGGTGGTCAAGGGAGGTGATGGTCCCACTCTGCACTGGGACAGTCTCACCTCAAGTCCTGGGGCCAGTTTTGGGCACTGCAGTATAAGAAAGCTGTTAGAGAACATCCAAAGGGGAGTTACAAAGTGGTGAAAGGCCTTGAGGGGAAGCCAGATTAGCAGTGGCTGAGGGCACTTGGGTCTAATCAGCTGGAAGAGACTGAGGGCAGAGCTCATCAGGCTCTCACAAGGGGAAGCAGAGGGGCAGGCACTGATCTCTTCACTCTTGTGACCTGAGGGAACAGCTGGAGCTGTGTCAAGGGAGATTTAGGTTGGATCTCAGGAAAAGTTCTTCCTCCAGAGGGTAGTTGGGCACTGAACAGGTTCCCCAGGGCAGTGGTCACGGTCCCAAGGCTGCCAGAGCTCAAGGACCATTTGAACAACACTCTCAGGGACATGGAGTGTCCTGTACAGGGTCAGAAGTTGGACTTGATCTTTGTGGGTCCCTTCCAACTCAGGAGATTCTATGATAATTGCCCGTGGTTTATAACAGACCAGTGATGCATTTAAATAAAGGAAGAACACCTTACCTAAAAGTGTACATAACACAAAAATCGTAACACCTCTCCAAAAAAACCCCCAAACAATAGCTAAAACATGCATTTGGTTTAACACAAAACGAGGAGACTGTCTTCAGGTAGTGAATTAAATTTTCTTTGCAGTGTTCTTAATATTCCAAAGCTCGAGTTCAAGAATTAACCCATTTGTTCCACTACTGTTTCATACAGACCAGCAGGATAAAGCAAAATGTAAGAAAAAATTACAGATGGATTAGGGATCTGGTGTGGATCCTCTGCAGTAACACGTGTTGTAGCAAGAAATTAGGAAAAGCTAATGGCCTGTCCACACAATCCCCTAAAGTTTCCAAATCAAGCAACAAGGTATTCCACTATACAGAAGAGAACGAAAATAAGTCAATACTTCAAAAGCAAGATGCCTCTAGGCACAAGCCCTTAATGATCCCCGTTAACTCCACTTCAGAACTCCTGATTTTCTAGCACAAGGAAAATCATAATTTCTCAGTATCAAGTAAAAAGCACATCATCTCAGATTACCTGGGAAAGAAGCAACATCAGCTCAGGAGGGGAAAACAGTGCCTCCGATCTGAAATGTTAGATTCTTACAGGGGGAGAAAAGAGGCACATGTTCCAGCAATGCCATAGTTAATAAAGCAAGGCAAAATCCTAGAACAAAGCCAGTCAGACTGAGTGACATCTGTTTTCTAAGGAGCTAGGAATTACGGCATTAAAATTACAATAGCACATGACAACAATTAATCTCAGGGCAAAATAGGATTAACAGGCACTGTCCATACTGTTTTTCCACTCTTTCGAATATGGACCTAGTAGAAGACTTTATTTCCCAAAACAGCAGCTCAGATTCTAGATGAGATCACTCCAGGAGTTGCATTGGGTCCCACTGGCTGTGCAGGGTGCAGCAGCAGCAACCTCAGCCTTGTCCTCCTTGCCGAGGACCTGCCACCATCGCCACGGTGCACAAGCACCCAGTGCTGATGGCATGGCCTTTTTCTCTGGCATCTGGCACATTAATGCTACCCATTACTCTGCACTGGAGCAGTGAGACAGGGCACATTTGCTGTCTGTGAGTGGCTTTCTGCCCATGAAGCCACCATGGGAAGTACAGCAGAACCTGACAGCCAAACCATGAGATTGCATTCAGTAACAGCTCAGCCTTGGTCCTCAGCCCTTGAACGACAGCAGCATGGAGCACCCCAAAGCTACTAACCTGAATACAACAGTTGGGTAAACAGGAATTGAGAGTAGCTGCTCAGAGACTCAGTCCATGAGCCCATACCAGTACCGTGGATTCTTTAAAAGCAAAGGAAGTGAGTTGGGAAGCTGCATTCACAGCACGGTAAAGGGAAACAGACCAAAGGAAGCTGTCAGAAAATTACAGGCAGCTACTGAAACTGTCAGATGTTAAAGATTATTTTCCTACTTAATCCTCCTTCCCCTTGGCTCATCTTGTTTGTCTTATCAAGGTCCAGTTGACAAGGACTGGAAAAGCCTACTCTAAACCACTGCATTAGGGATACTGGAAAGAAGTGCACAGAGCCATGGCAAAATAATGATACAAAACACATTCACAAGGCTTTCCTTACCAAAATCTAGATGTGACTGATGCCAGAAGCCCAGCAGGATTCACAAAAAACCCCAAACCAAAAAACAAACACCAAAAAAACCAAACCCCAAACCACCCAAAGCCTGTATTGACTTGTAATAAGTATCGCTTGTTCCAACACCTCTGTTAAACATGGAGCAACATGAAGACTCCAAAAGCAGCATGTATTAGAAGTTGTCTTATTTGGGAGGTCCCTCTGTCATGGCAGCTGCTGTGCTTACAATGCACAGGGCCACCAAGAGAACGCTGCCTTTGTCAAGCTAAAAAAAATGTCACTGCAACACCAAAAAAATAAAGCCAAACCCACAAATATCAACAATCTTCCCTCCTTGCCCTTATTCTGTGTGCAACTACTGTGATAGACAACATGAAATAGTTACTAGAGCACGGTTTAACGAACTGTTCCGCATCATACAGATCATCCATTAATCGTTATAAAATTAACGTCTTTCAGTCACTGGACAAGGTGGAGAAAATGTCTTCAACAGCCTTTGCTGGTTTTCTGCTGGCATTGAATGGAAGCAGGCCCCCCCTCCTTTCTTTTTTTTTTTTTTGTTCTTAACTAGCTCACTCAGAACTTTTGAACACTTCCTATTAAAAAAACAATAAACAGAGAATAAATCCACATCATCAATGAAGAGAAAATGCTTCTCTAGGAAAAAAAAAACAACAAACAAACCCCCCAAAACCTGAAAGCATTAAAATAAGTTACAAACTGAAAGATAGCAGGTGTCTTGCTGACAAAAAAAAATAAAAAAACGTACATAAAGTTGATAAAAACCACTCCTGCAACCCTTGAAATGCCTGAGTGGTCAGAACAACAGAACTGGATGCTCACAAAGGTCAGAAAAAACGCTGTCTGCACACTCAGATGCTGAGCCCTAACAGCCATTGCAGCTTTCCATCAAGAAGCCCCAGCTTCCAGCCCTGGGCCAGGCACGCACAGACCTCAGCCCAGTTTTGTGGATGTCAGCCCGATTGCAGAGGCTGCTGAAGGCTGGAGCGCAGGTAGGAGGATTTGCTTTGTGGTGATATCACTCAAGAACAAGACTTAAGGATAAGAATTGGAAATCTTATAGTTTCCAGTATGACAAGAAGTCATATAAGCACCACATCATAAATAGGTCCCACAATTATAGAAAGGCAGTAACACTGAGTATTCATTAAAATAAAGGATCCAATATTTTGCTAAAGTTCATAGGTAATGGACCTTGTTCAGAGGTGATCAGTTTTTTCCATTCTTTAGAAGTTTCATGAACTCCATGAGGGAAAAAGAAGATCTGGGAGAACACCGTGTGCTGTTGCCCCTTATGAAGATCACTAAGTGTTGTGTCTATCAATTCAGGTTTAGCATAGATAACCAAAATGATTAAAATGTTTGAACATGGCATTATCCTAATAGTCTCAAAAGGAAATCTTCCATTCAGGAAAAAAAATAAAACAGAAAAAAAATCAAAGCCAGAAGATTGGGTCATTACTTCTCAAATGATAGAAGCAAGGGAGCACCCAGTAAAGCTTGATCAAATAAAAATAGAAGAGGAATTTCTTCTCCCAAGAGCAGTCAGTGAATTTCAGAAACTTGCTGCTTCACATGACTGTGGAGGCAGACAGCATTCGTAGAGTCTAGATTCAAGAGGAATCAAACGGCTTTTACTAGAAGGAGCTGCTCATGGTTTGAACATCCCCAATTCTAGCATTGTGCATAGATAGGGAGGGACCTATGAGGGGGAAAGGGCAATCAATGGGGCTTGGTAGACCCCTGATCTGAACCAGTAAGGCATTTCCTTTGATCTTACTTGCTTTTAAAAAGTTGAACAGAAATTTCCCCTCAATGTTCAGCAGAGGAGCTTAACAGAACCAGAGCAGCTGTGAAAAATCACCTCTTTCATAGGAATTATGCTTCCCATGAATAGATCTGTATGGTTTATATGTACAATAAATACATACAGAAATGCGAGTCGCACAGGGTCAGTTTAAAGTTTACATGAATTTTAGGACAAGAGGAGCACCATTTGCCCTTTCAGTCAGTAACACCATTTGGGCAGAACAGCACAAAAGCAAGAAACTGTTGTTTGCTGGGCCTCTGCCCAGCTGAAGTGCAAAATAGCTCACTGGGACTCTGATTTCTTATCTTCCCCCAAAACCTTTGGGTGTCATAGTGGAAACCACAGCACTCATGGCAGGAACAAAGGAACAGTTTGAAATATAAAAGAAAAACAGATTAAGCCTGACAACTCCTCGGCCCAATCCGCTGAAGCAGGGTCAGGATGCTGGCATCAGATGTGTGAAATGCAGACCAGCGTTATTTGTCAAAGAAAATCCTGAGGACATGCAGTGTCCAGACAAGCTCTCTTACCACTAAAACATCTGCTAAAGATGGTAAAAACAGCATTTTGAAACAAAGTTTTATAAACATGGTCTTACATGTTTTCGTTTCTGTGCTATCTCTTGTTTTAAAACTAAGCTCTGCAGGTCAAATAGAGACAGAAACATCTAGTAAATATTCCTGTTCTGTATCTGAAAGAAATAAAAATATATTTTAAAGACAATCAAATTTTAACAGTAATGGTGGTGGGAGATTGCAGCAATCAGACCAAGTACATGCAGAAAGATAATTTCTGTACAAGATCCAAGATTGACTAAGAAGCTCTCAGGTTCCAATCTGAACTTCAGCACTCTGGCATTTAAGTCCTAGAAGGCTGGAAAACCCAGCAGCAGCAAAGATTCAAGTAGAATACTAAATTAATGTCAATCAGCATGGCTTTACAGAAAATATGACCTTACTTCTTAATATAAAACAAATAAGCTTGTCAAAATCTCAAAGGTTGTACTGGTATAGTGCAATCATTATTTCATAAGCACGTCATATAAGTCTGCAATGTGATTCATGCTGCTCATTGTATCCATAGACAACCTGAAAAGGAGGAAAGAGCAATGCTTGGGATTGTTGCAGCCACATGTACCAACGAGACACATGGGCTGCACTTACAGCATGGGAAACTGTATTTTAGGAGACTGCAATTCATGGGATCTTTGAGGTCATGCTCAGTGTGGTTACTATGAGAGTAAATACAGCCATCAAGCATATCAGAGGCTGACAAGTGCTTGCTTTTGTATTTCTCTGGTCAGAAGTATGTTGGCAGACAAGAGGTGCAGGACAGTTAATTGCTCAAGGACTGTAATCCAAAGTTCAAAGAATCACTGTTGCACCTGTGGGAAAAAAAAAACACGCTTTTTTTGCTACCTGAACATGCAAATTAAGGATATAGCAGTCCTTTAATTAACAGCCAAGAGTTGAACAAAATCCATCCCTGAATGTTCTGTTTTACAGATCTCTCCAGCAAGAGGCCACAGCTGTGGGGAACATGCACTTTCACTGTAATTTAATTTTCACAAGCAATTGGTCTTTTGCCTCTTGTCTAGAACAGCTTTTGCTTGAACACACAGCCTTATCATCTGTACTATCTAGGAGCTATGATTTGAATAAACAAGGCAGCTTTTTTTATTGTTACGCACTTGATACTGATCACTGAAGACTAACTAAGCAGTGCAGTGGAAAAAGCATTCGGCACAAACTGACACTCCAAGCCATTCCACGTTCCAGGAAGAAGATGAATCACTTGCACAAGTAAAAACATTGATCTATGAAATATTTGTTACTGTAAAAGGAAGATCAAATGCAGACTTTGAGACTAAGATGTGCATGGTGGGCTTGTGTATTTGCCTTTGCGTCGTATCAGATTTGTAACTTAATACCAACCTGGTTTGTGCCAGGAGTAAAATTCCCTGTCCTTTTGCTGTTGCAAAGATGAATTCACAGAAGCACAGAACAGCCCAGGTTGGAAGGGATCCTCAAAAAATAATCTGGTTCAACTTTTCATGGGAAAGGACACAAACTGTATTATCTAGCACCCTGTCCAATTACCTCCTGAAAACCTCCAGTGATGAGGACTCTGCCATGGCCCTGGGGAGGTTTTTTTCCTGTGACTGATTGTTCTTACAGTAGAAAGAAAAATTCCTACTGAATTGAATACTCTCCCAATGCAACTTACAGTCTGCCCCTTGCAAAGGGAAAGTCTCCATCCTCTTTGTAGCTACCTGTATGTTCCAGAGAGGCACTAAAACAGATTCTTCTCCTAGTCTGAGTGAAAAGCCTTCTAGGAGTGCTCATCTAAAAAGGCAGCTGCCTTTAGGAACTGTAATGTAACTTTGCCACATTGTCAGTGAGCTGTGGCAGATATGTGTATCCTCAATTGGCACTAAGTGTAAAACAAAGGCATCAGTAGGATGTGAAGGATGAGTATTAGATTGAACATGAAAGGCTTCAGAGCCTGAAGGCCACGTGCCTGCAAGGCAGCTAGTTATTACACTGTTACACAAGCTCTGATGGCTTTCCGCATAAAGCACTAAGTTTGCAAAGAAAAATGCAAGCTAATACTCCAAAGTGTTTAATAGTTCTCAGAATCCTTTTACAGAGGCAAGAAAAGTATATATTAATGTTTCATTATTTCAAGAATTTGTTCCATCAAATTCAACCTGAATGATGTTTTTTAATCACTTGATTTTTAATTATGTCATTAGCTATTTATAAAAAGTTTTTTGAAGGCAAACACAAAGTACGATTTGAGAAAAAAGATCACTGGGATGGCTGTTGAGCTAATTTAAATCCCCTAGTCAGTCTGAAAGCAGCTGCTAATATTCGTGGAGTTAAGTCTGCTGCTAAGCACATCAGAAACAGCAGCAGCTGAGAGTGAGCTACACTTTTCCTTTCCCCAAAAATGTACTAGAGCAAAGAGATATTGTTCAGAGCTAGCAGGAACATGTAGTCCCATGGGAAACTCTGCAGAGGTCCAGTGGTGGCAAGGGGCTGTGAGGAAGAGTGGCAGCATGCCTAGTACCATGTTAAACTGCAAGCCTCCAGTTCAGGACCAAGTCTCTACAGACAGTTTACATCAGAATTTCTGTTTACTACCCATCCTTCTCTCAGTAACTTCTACATACCAAAGCTCAGCCCCTAATTCTGTGGCCTACAGGCTTCCTTAAACAGACTTCAGGGACTTAGATTCCCGAAACATTTTTGCCTGGTAGACTAAATCACCTATCTGTAAGTTTGCTGATCTCTTTAGAGACCTACAAAACCTTTGAAAAGCAGAACTTCCCTTTGCAGAACTTCTCCCAGGTAGACACAAATCCTGCCTTTTATTATAGTTGCTGCTGATTTGCTCAATAGGCCTGATAGTTGGTTGACAGACTTGCAGTTCCCCAGACCCCTTATGGAACGGTGTTCATAGACGGGCAACATGTGCATCACCCTTTGCTCCTCAGGAACTCAGCAAGGAAAAGTGAATGGGATACATTTTGCTAATATTAATCCAGATATTTCAACTCTGACTTAGAGGAATTCTTGGGCAAATGTTATACGCACGGTAACTTATTAGTGCTTTGGTCTATTTGTACCATAGGCCCTGTTACAGCTGCTTCAAATCGAGACACATCTTCTGCTGAGTGTTTCAACTGATGTTTCATACACAGTATTTTAATCCCTAAAGTGCATACACATGCATACACTGCCTTCCAAGGAGGTGGTACTGCCTCTCAGTCAGTGGTACATTTGAGAAGAGTCCAGATCCTTTCTTTCACCGCTGTCCATTAGGAGAACAGCCTTCTCAATTGGAAAAATACATTCAGAAGCTTTGACAAGAGTGTAAAACATACAGTGAGCTATAAGACAGTCTTACATAAAATAGATTTCACAACAGTGTCATCTGTGCTTACTATAATAACTTATACATTACATAAAAGTATTATAATCAGAGTTAAAGCTTTTAACAAGCTAGGCAATCACACTTTCTAACTGTTCATGTAATTTTTTATGATGCTCTTATTCATTGTTCTCAGAAAGGGAGATAGGCCTTCAAGGAAGGAATTTAGTCATTTGACTACTCTTATATACTATTGCATAGATAGTAAATAGCTAATGAAGTAAAACTATTTGTGCCACCTCAGTAAAGTACAGAAGACGGACAGACGAATTCCAACTTACTAATTTAATAGGCTTTTAAACAGCACATATTTCTATTCAACACTATTCTCTGTAATAAGATATGTAATTCAAAGTTAAATTCATTGCATCCAACATACCTTTAAGATGGTTCTTTAGCATTCAGTTCTGCAGAATCCTGGGCAAACGAGTCACTAATTGAATCACAATCAGTTTTATCCTGTTGTTGTTGGTTTGTTGGGGTTTTTTTTGTTTGTTTTGTTTTGTCCGTCCCCCCCCCCCCCAACAGAAATAAAAGTCAATGCCTATAAACCAAAAACCTGACCTTTGACTTCAGAAGAAAAATGAGCCAGATGTCTGGTTACAAAGAGCCTCAGTTGCTGATTCAGGTCACAGTACAGGGTATTAATGTCCCAGGAACGAATTCCTGGAAAAAAAAGAAAAAGAAAAAGTGAGCTGTCATTTCATCCACTCCAGAAACAGAAGCAGAGAAAGAGAAGTTAACAGGACACACAAGGACCAGTGATGCTCTTCTAGATGAGCATACTTAGGATCAAGAAAGTCTTCAGAAGCAGAGGGCTGTAGGATGCTTACCTTCCATAAAACCTTTCTCCCTGAAGGCCTGCAGTGCGCAAGTTTTTATTCAACTTGGGCTTCATGCAAAGGAA
Source organism: Pseudotriccus pelzelni (assembly GCA_035584735.1). NCBI lineage: Eukaryota > Metazoa > Chordata > Aves > Passeriformes > Tyrannidae > Pseudotriccus > Pseudotriccus pelzelni. The sequence goes on along the minus strand of JAWMRA010000016.1, from coordinate 426,892 downwards.
GCCAACAAGCTACAAGGGATGAGGCCAAATAAGTTATACTACTGCCTAACCAAGCAAATACATAATGCTAGTTTTACATCTTCTGTGCTGTCCAGCACTGGTCACCAGTAGAGATGGGCTACTGGCTGGTTATCCTACTGACCAGCTCAGACACCAGTTTCTCTGCTCTTATAGCCTGTGCATCCTCCAAGCCACAAAAGCTTCCCCACAACTGGCTCTGCCTGATCACTCCTTCAAAGGCCCTCATCCCACCGAGACCCTTTGAGTTTGCTCTTTGATCTATACAGTCTTTGCAAGCTAACTGCCTTCATATCACAGCAGGAAGCCGTGTCTGCTCCCGGAGCGAGTGGCACCAAGCCATACTGGGGAAGTCACCTTCAGACCTCGGTGTGAACAGCTGTACGTTCTAGAAGACACCAAACACTACAGACCACAGATCTTCACATCCCAGTAGGGAAAAGCCTCTCCTAGATGGTGTGACATTATACTATGGCGCCATGAACAAAACCAAGATATCAGCATGAATCTCTACTCCAGCCTCTGGTGCTGATGCCTGCTGAAGTACAGATGTTGAAGGCCAATGCCACAGACTTCTAAGGTTAACTGAAACAAGAATTTTAGCCCCAGTATTTATTGATGGGGTCCTCACTGAGAGTTCTTCCACCACCTCTCTTGCATAAAATGCAAAGTTTTATTGCCTCTGATATCTTCTTTTTTCAAGGGACACATGTTGATTTTTCACGCAGGCATCATTCCCATTTACTGCAGATCTAGTTTTCCAGGTTGTGCAACAGCTTCTGCTGGCCTCTGGCAGGACAGGATCCTCCAGGATACAAGCTCCAGCTTTCTACACATACCAAGACAGTTAGTAACCATTGCATCACACAGGTCTCAAGGCCTGTAGCAGCTAAAGAAACTTTGTGCTCAGTTTCTTTTTCTGGTGACACCTGACTCAGCACAGTAATAGAGCTTATTTGTTAGCTGACAGTCTGCATTGCAGAGTGCACAAAAAACCCTCTGCAAATCCTCTGAACTTAAGGAAAAAACCCCCAACAACAACAAAAAAAACCAACTTAAAACCCCAGGAAAACCAAACAAGATAAACCAAACAACCAGCACCTTCCAGTTTGGACACGGGATACAAACAAATGAAATGTGTAATAAAAGTGAGCAAGAAGGTGAACAAAATGTTTTTCTATGCTAAACTCTTAGAGAGCACAATTGTTTAAACAAATGTCCAGTATAAGAGCATCTTAACGCAGTACTGATGAACATTCTGACCTAGACAGGAAAAAGGTAGCACTCTGCAGGGCAAATCCTGCTGACTGTAGCTGCTGTGTCATTGTCATTGTGTCCTATTGCAGCAGTAAGTGCTATTTGAGGTACTGCTACATTCCCTAGGATGCAGAAAGAATAGGTGCTCTTCCAGAGCAAGGAAAGGAAGGAGTGAAATTATTTCACTCATTGTACTTGCAACAATGTATTCAACCTTTTTCCCCTACAGGTAGTCTGAGGTTATTTATAATGTCTCCCAGTTTGCCACAATTCCAATTTATCACTCCATGGCACAGGAGTCAGAGCATTGTCCTTGTTGATTAGAATCCTCGTCCATGAGTGCAGAGTATACTAGAATAATGTTTCTAAACATTCAAGCTCTTTGCACATGAAAAGCCTGTGTAAGGGACCATGTGACTCATCAGTTTTCCATCTTATTCCTTATGCCTTTGCGAATGTTTTATTTCCTGCTGAGGTAACTGGCTTGAAAGATTTGGCATTTCCTGCCAATACTAGACCTAGTCTTCCAGATATGGTTTCAAAATTGGACAAAAGTCACACAGGAACAGAAAAATAAGATCGCTATTTATTAGACAGCATTTTGTAAAGTGTCATTCAAGCATCCCAAGGTTCACGTCACAGCCTACAAAGCTCTACACCTGGAAACAAGCAGGTTCTGTAACATCCTATAGTCACTATTGCATTATCCTGAACCAAGGTACAGAAAGAAGTCTGGATAAAACATACTTCTTCGATCAGTCAGGGCAGGAGATCTGTCGACTGAAGAAGTGTCTTTGGGTGTTGACTTTGTTTGTTTGGAGTTCTTTGCGCAGACAGGGTGCCCCAGTCAACAGAACAGACATAAAGCAAACCCCAGCTTTTTCCTCCTTTGTATTCACTGCTCAGGAGCCTGTTCTACCCTCACACAGACCTCATGTGAGCCCTCTCTAGCAGTTAACACTGATGACACAGGAGTCATCACAGTTATACTGTTTCCGTATTTCTTGAAGTCCTCGAATCAAGAGTACAGACACCTGCAAATCATAATATTTTTACTAGACAGATCTCCAGACTCCGTTGTCATTTTAATGATTTTCATTTTTCATATCTATCTTCCAATCTGCGAATCTTGGTCTATTTCAAGAAGAAGTCATTCTCCTATTTCGTAGTGGGGAATAGTGTCACTATTTCAAAGTTTCAGAGAATGGATAAGGATGTTGGTTGGCACATCAGTTCAGTGAAGTGCCAAGTGAAGATGATCACCCTGTTGTGCAGGAAGCAGTAGCCCCTTCAAACAGGGTCTTTCAGAGGCCAAATTATCATAACCTGATCTACCTCAACTGACTAAAGCCATCCCTTGGAAAAGGCATGAAATACCCCTCTTGAAGCAGTTAGTAAGTGGCCTGCCAGCAGAGATGGCTGGAAAATATGCTGAAGTAGAGAAATTAGACGAGATTTGACACTTCTACACCCATCCCTCTCTTAAATTGCACTTTCTATCTGTTCCTCAGTACTGCTGATGCTTGAGAGAAAAACAGTCACAGAAGTATCTCTAATAGCACAGTTTGGCCAACAGTTATGACTTATCCTTGGCATCTTTCAAATCAATGTGCCTTGGAAATGGGGGGTGGAGGAAGAAGTGCACACAGAGACAGAAGGCTGTGACCTTGTTTCCTGAAGATGTACTAACTGCTTATTGGCACAGGGATTCCCTTAAAGTCCTGATGTAGATGAGCACCTATCCTTTCTCTTTTTGCTAGAAACTATCAGAAACTGCCACAAAGGAAGAACATTTCACCACGTCCTCCCTTAATTTTAAACAACACTGTATCTAATATACAAAGACTAATTCATTGCCGAGGCCTCTGGGCGCTATCAGGATATGGATAACAAAGGAGCAAAATGTTATGGCAGCCCAGTGCTGCACTGTGTCACTCCTGAAGCAGTTCACAGTGTGGCTTGTCCTCCCTCACTCTGGTTCATGCAGTTGCTCTATAGACAAGGAGAAGCCACATCACAAGAGAGCTCTGTTCACAGCTCTCCCTGGCACCACAGGGAACAGTCCAGCAAGATAATTCCTCCAAGAAGACAGAACTTTGGGGTAAGATGGAAACAAGATGCAATCCACCAACCCACTAATAAAATAGAGACCGAGGAGAAAGAGAACCATGAAACGTCTTCAAGCTTTAGGACATTTGAAAACAGCGTTAACTGCGTGTCACTAAAGCAAATAAAGGAATGCTCAGGGGAGAAAAACATCCTACAGCCGTGTCCTGCCTGGCCGTCCGCAGGCGCGCTCGGGTCGCCGCGTCACGGAGGGCGCCCGCCGCCGCAGAGACCGGGCCCGCATTGCGCCGAGGGCCTGAGCCCCGCCCGACCCCGCGGGGCCTCGCCCTCCGCCCGCGGCCCCAGCAGGGCCTCGACCCTTCCCGCAGCCGCCACCTGCGAGGCTCCACCCCTGCAGCCGTTCCTCCGCGAAGAGCGGGAACGAAGCCCTGCGGCAGGACGGTGGTACCGCAGGGCGGGGGGCACCGGCAGCTCCGCCTCGGCCCGAGGGGCAGCGGGGACGGCGCGGTCGGCGCGCAAGCCCGCGGCGCTCAGGGACAGGGGCCGCCCCCGCCTCGCCCCGGGCCCTCCGCCGCGCCCCGCTGCTCACCGCGCTCCAGGGCCCCGCGCAGCGCGCCCCGCTCCGGCTCCGTCCCGATCTCGCCGATCACGGCGAGCAGCGTGTGCCGCCGCCCTGCCGGCAGCCGCGCCGCCGCGTCCATAGAGACCGGCCCGGCCGCCGTCTCCATGGCAACGCCGCGGCCGCTGCTGCAGCGCCCGCTCACTGGCGCGCGGCTCTTAAAGCGCTCCGAGCCCGACCCTGATTGGCCGAGATGGCACGTACTGCGGGGAGGGGGCGGGGCCGGCGCCCCCGGGCCCCGCCCCCCGCACGGTCCCGCACGGTCCCCGCACGGCCCCGCCGCTCTGCCCGCCCGAGGCTCATCGTGCCGGCACGGCGGCTGCCGGTGAGCTCCCGCCGGCGCTGCGTCTTGGTCCCTTCCGTCAGGATGGACAGAGCGGCACAGCGGCAAGCTCGGTTACTGAGACCTTTGAAAGAACAGTTTGGGGGCGGAGAGAAGTTGGTTTAGTTTTGAATTCAGTGTAGAATTAAGTTACTTAAATAGAGAAATCCACGGAGATCTTTAAATGCCTGGTGTTGCGTTGCTGCAATACCACAGTAAATCATGAAAGCCATCAGTGCTAGAGATTCCAAGGCTTGGCAGCATCATTCACCACCTCTCTCCTCCATTGCATGGCAGTGAGCGAGTCAAGACTTCATTGCTTCCTGGTGGTTCTTCCTGTTCAAATAAAGACAAGTGTAATGGTCTCCAGCGATAAGTCATGGGATTTCCTGGAATCCAGATACACAAGATACAAGAACAATCTGACCACTGCTAGCCACCAGTGAGTGGAGAGCTCACCACTGGTGAGAGCTGCTTATGGCTGTGCTGACAGGTCACGGTGCAGGCAGTTCTTACTGTCTGAGCTGACTGGAGAGGCCCTAACTCAGGGCCCGAGTCCGTGTTGCTCACAATTCTGGCCAGCCAAGCTCCAAAGCAGTTCGATGCAGATGGCCTTAAGCTGAGACAGGGAAGATCCAGACTGGATATCAGAAAACTTTTTTTCACTGTTTGGGTGCTCAGGCACTGAAACAGGTTGCCCAGGGAAGTGGTGAAGTCACCATCCCTGGAGGTGTTCAAGAGCTATTTGGATCTGGTGCGGGGTGATGTGGTGTTAGTGGCTTCCAGCTTACAGTGGCAGCGCCAGGTAGATGGTTGGACTGGATGATCTACAAGGTCTCTTCCAACCTTGATGATTCTGTGTTTCTATGCAGAATCAGAATACGCAAAAGCTAAGCAACTCCCAACCCTTCTGCATGCTGAACAAGGGAGAGGCACCAGAAAGTAGTTTCGGATTAAAAAACCCATGTCTCTTCTGACAGGAAAGCCAGCTATGGTAAAACAAGTCAAGTCAGCAGTAATGTGCAGCATTTCCTAAAACAGAAAAAACTGCCCCTGCAGTCCCCAAGATTTCCAGAGCTACAGTTTAGGAACTTGTTGGGCAGATAAGTCCTGCCCTATTTTGCTCCCTCATACACACCAATCCTGCATTGAGGACATAGTTGAAACCTCAGAAGGTTCTGACATTCGGCATTTTGGCAAGCATGTGTGGACCTATAGTGTCACAGGACTCCAACAAAAGATAATCAGGAAATAAGACAAGCACAGAAAGGGAGGAAAATATAGAATATTTATCAGGCTGCAATTAATGTTACTAGCTTAGAGAGTTTTCTCAAATTGAGATCTTAAAAGGTGCTGTAGCTCTCAACATATATTAGGAGATGATGCAATAGGTCTTTTTCACATTAAATTGTGGTGACACCACTGGCTATGATCTTTATGAAATACAGATTTAATGTGTCAAAAGGGTTTAATTTATTTCTCTGTGATGTAACCTGCATAGCAGCAACAATTTAGTTTGTCTCGGGGATTGCACTGATCAGGTAGATACGTTAGTAAAACAATAAACCTGCAAATAAATGCCAGCATACATTAAATTCTGTTATGAAAGTAGAATTGTAGGTCATGGAAGGAAAATATGACAACAAAACACAAAGATGAAAGATTTTCAGATATTTTGATCCCAGCTAGTAGAACTACCTTCTGTTTTCAGGTGATTCAGTCTTGCTGCTTATTTTTGACATGGTAGCTTTCCAGAGCTGCAGCTTTTCACTGCAGTGCAGAGATGCTCCTCTAGCTGGCTTTCTGCCAAGAAGAAATGAAACAGGAGACATGCAAATTGGAGTGAAAGCTTAAAAAGAATATCCAAACACAGAGACTAGAACCTCTGGGGAAGACTTGCAATTAAAACATGAGTTCTGATGATGAGATCCATTTGCATTCTTTTACTGTACCATCAGGTCATAAAAGGATGGTATTTCTGTTGCTTTCTGATGTGCATCAGAGGTCTGTGGTCACGGTAGAATTGCGGTAGAATAGGCTTGAGTCCTAGTGTGTGTGCACTGCATAAGGCAGGGAAGTGAAGGATTTCCAGCCTATTAAGTTCCTCCTTTTCCCTGTAAATTCATATTCTGGAACCATACCATAGACCTGTATCACAATTATGGTGTAAAATTCTGCTTTCATGCACTGCAGCAGTAGCTGGCACACCCATGAAATAGCAAAAGCTGACTAAGCTGATTGCACATATTAGAGGTCCTGACAAGCATCACAGAAGAAGAGTGGCAAAAGGAGGCTAAAGGACTGCCTCAAACAGTGAAGGATGATGAATCACAGGTAAATGATCTTCATAAAAATGGATTTATAAAGTAAGATCAAAATAGCGTAAAAAGGACTTTCATATCATGGGAAGAGCAACGTACACAATTTCAGTTTCTCAGTCCTTTAGCCTGGGATGATGGCTTCCTGTCCTCACCAGCTAAAAATGTCCATATGAATATAAGTACTAAATCATACTTAAATGGCAATTCTTCTTTGAAGCCAAGGTGATTCTTAATCAATTAAATATTAAATACAAAGTGGCCCGAACTCTTACCTTTTTGTTTCATCTTTCCTCATAACTAAATCCAGTCAAAAAAAAAATACAGCTGAAATGGTCAGGCAAAGCACAAGCATAAAAAATGAGCACAAATGGAATATTACTAAGATTTTTTTTGCAGACTAAACTGTGTGGGTTGCCAGCAGCCTTACTGAGCAGTGCAAAGAAATAATAATGCTACACTTTCCACCGTAACTCTGTACATGTCTTTCACAACTTCCCCTATTCAGTAAAGCCATGCATTTGGCATTTACAAATTTGACCACCTGGACTGAGCTCTCAATTTTGTCCTACCCAGATTCACGCAAAAGTATTGAATTGCAGAAAAATGAGATTGGAAGGAAATCCCAGAGATAATCTAGTCCAAGTTCCTATTTCAGACTAACATCAACTATACCCCTTTGCTACTACTTCAAAAAAGGTCTTAAATGTTAGAGATTGCGTAATTTTTAGAACTTCTTTAGCCTTTTTTTTTTTTGCTTATTCCTGTTTTGTCTTAATTTAAATCTACTTCAGTTCACAAAAACAAATTCACAGTTGTGCTCTAAACTGTGAATATGAGAAACAAATTATTTGCCATCCCTTTTTTTCTCTCTGACAACTGTTAGGATAGCCAAATCCTTTGTAATCTTCTCAGTAAACGTAGGGTTTAGCTTAGGCCTTGCCAGTGCAGAGTACAGGAATTATTTTATGCATTTAACGTATCCATTCCACGCACAAGTATAATGCTTGCTGTTTGCACCTTTTCCTGTGGCAGCAGCACGACACTGACTCAGTTTGTCAGGACTGTGACCACCATTACTGTTTTACAGAAAGACCACATAATCCAGCAGCCCCATCCCGAACTTGCGCAGTCAGTTATTTCCTTTTGTAGAATATTGTTCTTACCTGCATTGTACTTTGTCTGTTTTTCAGACCGTTTAAAAAAACCTTCTTCTACTACTTCTAGTCCCTCTCAGTGTCAGATGGTTGTGATTTAGTAAGTTTACTCCTTATTTTGTGACCAAGGTGGCAAAAGAAAACAGTGGACTGACCAGGAAAAACACATCGATGTTTGAACCCTCACTCAAATATATTTGTTTTGACACAGAACTGGTGATTATTACTTTCCGAGGATGGATATTACTGAAATTTCATCACAGCCATGCTTCCCTAGTGTGCTTATGAGAATCTCATATAGATACTGCTAGAAGTCTTACTATGGTAAAGTAGTTATTCTGCCACTTCTGTCCTGTTGCTCTGACATCAGATTGATATTATACACCTTGTCTTTAGAGATCTGTGTTGGCTGTTAACTACTCTCCTTGTTATCTTCTAGATACAAAATGGTAATAATTTGCCTGAGGATTTGTTATCAAAGTTTTCAAGGAATTGAAGGGAATTTTGAGAGTGACTGGCATATTTGCCACTTCTAGTCTTCAGATACCTCATTATCCTCTGTGAGTTTTGAAAGGTAACTGTTAACACTTGTAGAACATTTCAATAACACAGCTCAGTATGTGGCAAAGGAGCATCTTCTGGGAGCTGAACAATCAGACACTAAAACATCCCTCCTGTGTAGCAATTGTAAATACTTGTAGCCTGTTTAATGTTCTTAACGTGCATGTACAAACTTGGATTTCATATTACACACAAATCTATGACACAAACTCATATTTACAGTGTTTCACTATGTGCAACTTTTTGTCTATAAAGTTGCATAATAACAGTTTCTTCTAGGCCGGGTACCATTTTTTCAGACTTCTGTGGTTTCGGTTCTACAACAGGGTTTTAAATAGAATATATAGAAATCTCATATATAAAATACAGAGAGGTGAAGAAATAAAAAAAGAGAACTTGCAAAAGCAGATTTAAATTAGTCTGGTTTTTGGAGATTATTAATAGTGATTATTGTATTTTAGTGTCTTGAATCTTGCTAAATACTCGGTGAGTTAAGTGGAAGTAATCTTAAAAGAAATAGTTAAGATCACTTCCAAAGGGGGGAATTGTTGCAAATGGTATAACTTTCCTAAAATTTTAATTAATGGTAGCAGTTAGCCAGATTCCTTTTTTATCCTGCAGACTCTTGTGGGTGTAATCTTTAAATCATCAAAGTTTTGAGTTTCTCTGGACTAGCTCTGATAGGCTTTAATAAACAAAGCTTGAGGGAGCTGAAGGTCAGACATGTTGGATCTTAAATTTGTGGTCCTTCAAAGACATACTGGAGTAACCAGAAAATATAGAGGGAATTAACAAAGACATTATAGCCTGAAAGTTGGAGACTCTCTGATTAAGGAAGAATGATAAGAGAACCAAAGAATGTGGACCAAATATTAGCCCATAAAGGATAGAATACTAATTAAATGAAGAGAATGGTGTAACTTAGAACCAATGCATGTTAATTTATTTGCTAAAATGTATAAATACGTGAAAAGTCTTGAAAGGAATAGGTAGCTGGAATGATTCGCTACATCTCTCTGGCCAGAATAAAGTAATGCCTGGCTTACTAACACAAGGGAGTGCTGGAGGGTTTAATTTCTTCCCAGCGATTTTCGGTGACGTATTCAAACTCATTACTTTTTAGGCAAGAAGTTGAATGCTGCAAGAAAGACAGTAAGTGTCACAATTTGTATGCAAGGCTTCTTCGATAACCGTTTAGTAATATAAACACAGAGAAATTAATGGGATTTCACTCCCCTGCGATACCCAGAAAAGGAGGTACGCGGCGGTGGCTGTCCGGGATCCGTGGTGCTCGGAGCTGTTTGGTACCTCTGATGGAGAGGCGGTCGGAAGGGCACGGCGAGGAAACGCCCCAGCCCGCCGTGGGTCCAGGAGGGCGATCGCTGCCTTCGCCCTCGAGCGAGCCCCGGCTCGGGCCGGGCGGGGGACACGGGGCTCTTCCATCCCTTCTGGGAGCTCCTGGAGAGGCCGAGAGGGCGGCGCAGCTCCGAACCCACCGCCGTTCCCGCTCCGCCACCGCCGTCGGTCCCGGTACCCGTGTCGGTCCCGGTACCCGTGTCTGTCGGTCCCGGTACCCGTGTCGGTCCCGGTACCCGTGTCGGTCGGTCCCGGTACCCGTGTCTATCGTTCCCGGTACCCGTGTCGGTCGGTCCCGGTACCCGTGTCAGTCGGTCCCGCCGCCGCTCCCCGCGCTCGTTTCCCCGGTAACGGCGCGGGGCGGGCGGGTCGCGCGCGCCAATCGGCGCGCGGCAAAATGGCGGCGGCGGGAAGCGCGGCGTAGGGCCGGGCCGGGCCAGGCCGAGCTGGGTTCCCACGGGCTCCGGGGCTCCCACGGGCTCCGCCGCCTGCGGCGCCCCGCATGGAGCGTGGCGGCAGCAGCAGCCGTAGCAGCAGCCAGCTGGACCCCGGCTTCTCGCAGCAGGACACACCCCGCCTCATCGTGGAGGACTCGCAGCCCCAGGGCGCGGGGGCGGACGCGGAGCAGGCCTGGCTCGGCGTGCTCTCCCGCCGGCTGCCGGCCCGGCGGAGCCCGAGCCCCGTGCTGGTGAGTGCCTGGCGCGGCGGCGGCAGCGCCCACGCCGGCCCACCCCGGCCCGGCTCTGACGCGGCCCCGGCCTCCGTCTCGCAGGAGATCGTCTGCGACCCCACCGGCAGTCGGGCGCCCAAGGGCGGCGGGGCGGACGGGGAGCTGCCCGCAGGTAAGGGCGGGGCGCGGAGCTGCGGCGGGCCCGGAGGCCGCGGCGGCGCTGACGGCGCTGTGCTTGCAGAATCCATGGAGAGCCCGGCCCGCCTGGGCGCCGCCGGCCCGCGGGGCTGCGTCGCGGAGGAGCCTCCACCGTCAGGCGGGGAGAGCAGGTACGTTGGCGGGGCCGTGGGAGCCGCCACTCCGGGGCTCTCGGCCGCTGCCTGCGGGGTCTCTCCTGAGGACAGGCCGAGAACGCGATCTCGGTGCCGGGGCGGGCGGTGCGGAAGACTGTGAAGGTCCGGTCGGTGCCGAGCGACCCCTCGGAAGGCGAGCCGCGAGAAGGCGTCCTGCAGGAACCCCTGCGCGACGTGAGCGAGTGTTTCTGTTGCAGTGTCCTTGGAAAGGCCGGGGAACGAGGGGAAGGTGATGTTGAGGACTGTGCTGCTTCGCCCTGTGCAGAAGGTAACTTCTCCATTTCAGGTCTGTTCTTGGGGTTTTAAATCAGATCCAGCATCTGTGCAGTTTTTCAGTTGAGCTGCCTCACTTGTCTCGCCAGGAGTAGCTGTGCCAGCAATAATTGGTTAGGAATTGGCACCTTTTTCTGGAAGTTGATATGTATGCTTTGGTGTTTGAAATAAAAAGTGTTATCAGTGTTAACTTGGATCTTGGAGACTGGAAATGGTTTAAAAGAGGCAGGGATGCATCACAACCGTTAGGAAATGGAGCCTTTTTATGAACTGGCATAGTGGTTGTTGTCATCAGAGGACTTTCAGACACAGGCTGTGTATCATGAAAATTATTTTCTTATCATGGTATGAAAACCTGCTGCAGTACCTACTGGCATTAGAAAAGACCTTGCTGATTAATACCGATTTCTGAGTTAATGGCCACTGTCCCTGTTTTGTGACTGTATTTTAATTAGCACAGCTGAAGTCAGAGTCAGTTTATTCAGAGTTTCAGCAGTAGCCTAAATACTTTACATGTTAGAGGGTATATCTTTGGCCCTTGTAAATGTGATACATGGCTCTTAGAAACTGTAGGGGTTTTGTATATATATTTGTAATGGATGTTTGGTGTTAGATACAGGCACGTCACAGCTGCAGTTTGGAGCTCTAGAGCTCTCACAGAGCCAGGACTTTGAGAGCAACTTCGTGCCTAATGAAGGAGATGCTGGGCATCAGCTTCACCCTGGAGCTGCAGTCCTTTCTTCCAGACTTGTGGATAACAGGTCTAAAGATGGTAGGTAGAAATGATTACAGATTCTGTCCTTTTGCTGCTCTGTAGGTTCTGTCTGGTCTCTTTAAATTATAAATGTTACGTTTCTTTGACAGGAAATACGGTATTAGTAGTTTTCAAAAATGAATTCACGTATTGCAAAGAATTTTGCCTTTTCTTTTCTAGTTAATTTGTTTTCTTGTAGCTGTACAAGTGTTATCACTGATTCTTGCACCTCTCTTTCCTGTTTTGTTTCCAGAACATTTAGACAATCGGATATTGAATTCTCTCCCTAGTAAGAACCTTATTCTGTGGGTTTTTTTCTTTTTTTTTTTTTCCTCGTTATCATAGAGAGCGCAGGATTTTGGGGTTTTTTTCTTCAAGTCAGCTTGACTTGGTATTTGTGTAAATTACAGAACTACACTTTCTTGTTTTTAACAAGAGTAACAATTTTTAATTTTTTTTTTAATATCTCTCTTTGTAGAACTGCATAGGGACAGCACAGAAACTGTCTCCAGCACAGAAGCACATACTGCTTTGAAAAGCCGGGCAGAGAAGTCTGAAAGGTAAAACAGTCTGTTTTCTTTGTAGGTCTCTTATGGACATTCTGGAAGCTGATTTGTGTCTTTTTTTAACTAGATTTTTGGACATAGGAGAGGGTTCAAGGCAAAAGAGAAGGGTGAAGGGAAAGATGAAGTACTGCTGAGACCTTTTTTTAGCAGTGCTGCCTAAAGAGTGCTCTTAGCATTCGTAGCTGAGAAAAGAGGTGATGTCAATCTCCTACACACAAAGATACCATTAGGTTTGTTTTTAAGGGAGAGTGCACTGCATAATAAAATATACTAATAATTTTCTTAAAGTTGTATGACTAGAATATACTAGAAGCGTTAATTTGTTTTAAGTCACAGAAGTTATCTTGAAATAACATAATCACTGTAGTGTGGGCTTTGCTGTACGGGAGAAATCTAGAGGCTAAGTGGTGCAATATTCCAGGACGATTTTTGAGTATTTGCTATTGTAAGCTTTATAGTTTTAATTGTTTTTAAGTGTGAAACTTCAGTTTGTTGAATACTTTTTATCTGGCATAAAATTTATGTAATATTTAGCTTATCTTGTATTATCATATTCTGCCACAAAATAACTTTTAAAAAGAGGTGAAAGAAAATTTCTAGAATCCACATTGAATAGAAGTCAGTAGAACAATCTGCATTCCATTTAAGAATCCCTTAGTTTGGTAGAAAACTTAAAAACCAATTCTGAAAGTATAACTCATCAAAGATGAAAACCTTATTTTGTCAGGAGAGGTCGATCATCCTTCTTCTCTTCTTTTTTTTCCTGTGTTATGCACAAGTGCATACCTTTCACCTGTTCTGGTAGGTTTTCTTAACAATATTGTAGTCCTGCTTAAGACTTTGATTTTCTCAGGTCAGTGACTGTGTCTTGCCTTTCTAGAACTCTTCAGGAAGCAGAAGAGCATATCAGGAAGAAAACGCCTGTCAGTGACCCCAGTAAAACTGAGAAATCCCTTAATTCTGGTCATGAGGAGTCAGATATCTTGTCAACTCAGGAAGAGATGTTTCCTGAGAATCACGCAACAGGTAATAATAGACAAGCAGAGCCAAAATATCCATCCCAGGGATAGTTATAAGCATCATTCCTACTTGATCTTTATAGATGTGTAGTGTTTTAGGGTGTAGAGTGTTGTATTTTTCATGTAATTTCTGTTAAAACTGAGAACACTTTGGAAATGAAAGGCTGCAACCTCTTTCACTATATTATGGAGCAATGTCCAAGTGTCACTTCCTGTTAGAACAGTTACACTGGCTTGTTAAGCACATTTAATTTCCTTTCTTTCTGTGCCCCTTGAAGAGCAAAACCCAACCCTGCCTTTTACCCTCTTCTGAAACTGGCAGTAATAATGCTTACCCCTGGTAGTGACACCATGTAAAACGTGGATAAGTAGTGTAGGCAAATTTGTGTCCGGTAATGTTTATACCAGTATGACCTTGTGCATGAACCCTCTGTATCCAGAAGGTTCAGTAACAACCTTCTCCTCACACTGAGTCATTGGTCAACGCAAGATGTCTTCTCTTACTAGAACCTTGCATGTATTCGCATTCTAGTGCTGGGTCAAATGTGCTGATACTGGAGCCACTGGGGATTTTTTTTAAAATTCCCAGGGGAGGAAGACTTCTACAGTCTAAAATCTATTCGAATTTATCCTTTTCATCTGAACCCATATTGTGCTTACATTTCGCATACTGAACTTTCATGTGCAGTCCTTCAAAAACTCTCTGAAAATCAGCTTGTCCTTGCCTACCCGAAAAGTAATTCTGCAATTGCATGAATTTAATTCTTCAGAATTTTTTGATCACCTTGGTTATTGACCGTATTTCTAGCTTTATTTCCTTTTGTTTGAAATCACTGCAGGGAGTGGCTGTCCAATAAGCAGAGTGGAAGAGGGAAGTTCTCTGGTGTGTACCCCTGCCCGCAGTCTGCTTGTCCTGCAGCTCTCTGGACAGTCAGTCCTTGTACAAGAGGGTCATTCCACGTAAGCAAAAAATCTCCAAACTATTCAGTAACTTTATTTCAGTAGTACGTTTCCGTCACTCTCTTCTTTAATTGAGGATTTGTGCTTGATCTTAAGCAATCAGTGTGTTAATTTTGCACCATGAAGGGAGCATGGCTTTATTTTGCAATGAAATGAACTAATGGTGCCCATGTGGTCCATTGACCATTACTGGTCTTTTGCTAGTGAACACCTGACACTCGTTTCATGAGAAGAGTCCTACTGCGACTAGCTGGAGCTTGGTAAGGAGAGAACTTAATGCATGGTTTAGTGAGGCATGGTCTTCATTTCCATATTCCCTTTTCTTGGTCTGCAGTGTCTCTTCAGGCCTACTTACTCCACCTCCTGTTGCCTTTGGACCCAATGCTCTTGTCCCCAGCAGTCCTACAGAACAAGAGCAAGGAAAAGGTAAAATGTTGTGCATACTGTCTGTGGTTTGTGCTTCAGTGCTCTGTGGTTTAGTCTGAGCTTGCAGCCTTTTCAAAACTTGCTAAAATTATATTTAAGGAGTAAAGCAGGATGGAGAACACTGAGGTGGGGGCAGATGAAAGGAAATCAGTATCTGTGACTGTCGTCTATAATTCTTTATATTCTCTTTCTGTCGATACTTCCTTCCTGCATGGCTATCATAATAAAATTAGTACTGTTGGCTAGCTCTCCTTCACTTGAAAGATGGGAAATACTTTGTATGGGATGCAGATTGTTGCTTGCAATTGTCCTCCTTTCTTAGGGACTAGCAATTCTTGCTATAGGCAGATACTTGTACTAAGTCTGTACTGTTAGGGCAATAGGAAAGACAGATAAGGACTGCATCATAACAGTTATGATACAAAATCAACTATTCCTTTCTGTGACATTCCTGTCACAGGATGTGACATACTGTTAGCATGGCTATTTTGTTAGCTGGGGTGTGAATTTAGTTGCATTTTAATAAAGATAGCAGAAGGAAAAAAATCCTCAGAAGAATGCTATTGATAAATTTCAGATACCTTTTTTAGTTGTAGAAGTTCTAGACCTGTAGCAAAATAGTCATATGAATTTGTAACAAAACACTTGCTTTCCCCCTTTGAATGTAAGGATATGGATGTTTTTGTCGGATCTTTTTTTTTTCTCCTCCAGAAAGAGTTTCCCTGGAGAGAAGATTCTACAAAGTTAGATATGCTACTGAAGACAAATCTTTTAATAGCGTGTTGGAAACTTTAGGAACAATGCAAGAATTTGGCCGTAATATCTTTTCTGCTCTTTCAACCTAGATGAACAGATGGATGTATCTATCGCTGCAGAAGGAAGAGAACTGATGCAAAAGCAGAGAGGAGATCCACTGGTGGAGATGGCCATCCCATGTATCCCTCCAAGACCCCTTGTCCAGCCACAGGCTTCAACTCCAGTGTCTCTGAGTGCACCAACCTTTCCTGGGTCTGGATCTGTACCTATACCATCACAACCAGAGTTTTCTCATGTAAGGGTTCATGTAGATATCTTTTCTGAGGTTTTTATATGGCTGATGCAGAAGGTGTGTTTGAGTCAACCTGTGCTTTTGTGTTGAGCTTCCCTACTAAGGTGGTTCTCATGAATTTCCCTGTTCCCCCCAGTCACTGTTATATATTGATTGTAGCAGTTTTACCTGCAGAGAAAATGCAGAACAGCTTAAGAGGGCATAGTGAGTTACCGAACATAGAAGTTGTTATCTTAGACTATGCTAGAAATCTTTTTAGTTGTTTTTTTTCCTTCTAAAGGAGGAAGGCCGCTCCTTTCTTATGCTGAACTTGGCATCCTGCATCTCAAACTGCATCATAAATTAGGTTTTTATCAGGCTAGACCTTAGCATCGTTTGTCGTGAAGAAAGGGAAGCTGTTTCGTAATAAAGCATTTATATTCTCCTACAAGGCTAGAATTCACTTACTGCATTTTTTGAGTTGCTTATTCTTATTACCTGTTGTTTCCTTTGCGCTTTTTGATTCTGGAAATTATAACTGTGCAAAGGGATTTAGCAGGCAGTTGCTGGATTTATAGCTTAGTATTACAAGTTTCATCAACTTAAGACAGAAAATAAAGGTTGTGCTAGAAACTTCACTCGTTGAAGCAGAGTTTTTCCTTAGCTGAAAACAGCGTTCATGTTAATCAATATAGCAGAGAATATTTCCAGAACCCTTGGTTGTTTGACTAGAAATAGATACTAATCTGCCATACTTGCCGTGTATTTTGTGATTTGGTAGTGAGAAGTGTACCAAAAATTGTGTCTGACTTTGCCACAGACATGCTAAATAGTAATATGTGGTGATAATTTTTCTCAGCAAGAATGGGACAATCATGACTCGTAGATTGGTGGAAAAAAAAAGTTTTGTATTTTCGTTTGGTTGGTTGGTTTTGGTTTTGTTGGTAGGGGTTTTATCTGTAGTTTTGTGCTGAGTTGGCTCTACTGCATAATCCAGTGTAATGTCTTAGGAATAATAAACAGTCCTACTTGGGGTGCCCTAATACTCCATGTTGCACTTCTTTCATTTTAGGATATCTTTGTTCCAACTCAGAGCCCAGAGAAGAAGCGTGAAGGAGAAGAAAAAACTGCTGCTTTAACCCCTTTGTGCTTATCAGGAGACCTCTCTGGACCCACAGATGCTTTGTCAAAGATATCTACAGGCGACTCTGCATCAAATCCTTCTGAGTCCTGTAAGCTGCTGCTTTCTGCAAGTGTATGTAGCCAGCCCATGAATACAGACATCAGTTCAGGTTCTCTGAACACAGGCCAAGACAGTGAAACCACACAGGTAGAGAGGACTTCTGAATGCAAGGCCTCAGACTTGAGACTCTGTTCTGTGGAGAACAACAGAATAAAACTGAAAGTGGATGCAGGTGATCAAGCACTCTCTGAAAACTGTGAAAAAGCCAAAACGGAGGATGTATGGGCTGCGGGAGTGCCTGTAGGGCAGTTCGTTAGTGCAGGTGTTGTAGGAGACAGGTCTTTAGGCCCTACAGCTCATCGGGAGATCGAGTGTGTTTCTGGAAATCAGGCTGCTGAAGATCAGTCTGGTCTGCCTGAGATTTTGTCAGATGCTCGGGGTAGAGAAGTACAGTCTGAGGATTTTCCATTGGAAGAGACTTATGAACCTGAGGCAGTTCCTGAGACGCAATGTGAAGAACAAGAGGAAAAAATGCAGATAAAGGAGAAGCAAGTAAATGACGATGGGTCTCTTGTTAATATAACACTTTCTCAGAGGTTTATTCTTGAAAGGGAAGGACAATGTCATGCAGATATGGAAGTGGAATTTGCTGATGATTCTTGTAAAAAGAGAAAAAATTTGTTTGATCAGGCCCAGGACTTAGAAGAGATTGGACCAGAAGGTCAAGAAAAAAAATCTTCAAAAGGTTATACTTTTGACAGTGGTGAGGCAAAGAACCTGGATAAACTGTCCTCTAAGGCTGTTGCAGAAAACATGCCAAAGCTCAATAAAGTTTTAGCTAAGCCTTCTGCAGGAGAGTTACTGGATCAACACAACAATTTGTGTCCTAAGATAAAGAGCGATGTTCAATTGGAAGTGGCGTTGTGTGCAAAAAAACATCTAGGCTGTTCAGAATTGGGACAGGTAATGATAATAAGCAATCAGCCACCACTTCAAGAGAGAGGGATTGAAACACGGGTGGTTCAGCATGAGAATCAGGTGCCAAAGAGTATGGAGGATACTGTTATGATGAGGAATCTGGAGCAAGAAGAGCAGATGCAGCCGCAGAAGAAGGCAACTGCTAAATCCCCCCGTCCTTCCAGTGGTAAGTGAATTTAAGTTAGTAGTTCACAGATGTGTATTTTGAATAATGTGAGGGACAGCTGTATACAATTCTCAGTGTTTTCAGGGAGCGCTGATACTGGATGCAAGTTGAACAGTCTCTCTTAAGAGCAGCACTACAAGTTACTGTGTTGTATGCAGAATGTGCCCTTGTTTCCGCCTGTGCCACACTAGTGCAGGGCAGGAATGATAAAGTAATTCTTGTTCCTAGGACTTGTAACTCTTTTATGGTAGAAACACAGAGGAGCTTTAAGAACTCAGAATGTTGTGATCTTGATAATGTTCAGGGATTTTTGTGACTTCTCCCCCACTCAAGGAGCAGCAACAGCCGTGTCCTTGAAAGGAATAACGGTGTGTGGTAGTCAGTACTTTCCCTCTTGTAGTCTCCTTACCTTTTTTTGTTTGTTTGTTTGTTTTCCTAATTCTCAGAGGAGAAATTTCTTTGTGGGGGTGTACAGAGCAACTCTGGGCTAGAAACTAATACAGCAAATTTACCTTCACTTGCATGCAAGATGTGGCTCAGCAGGAGTTATCATGATTAATTGAAATCCCTTTTACTGATGTGCGTAGTTACACGAGATGTGGGATGCTATGCCTGTGTTTTGTGAAGCTTTTGCCTCTTAACTGGCTTCATTTTAAAACACAGTTCTATAGTCCTTAAGTGAGAATGAATGAAGAACAAGGGAACTTGATTTTAGTGTCAGAAAATGTATTTCCCCTCTAGGAAGTCTGCTAGGGAAGAGGAAGGATTGTAGCAGCTCAAATGTTACTTAAACTTAATCATTCAACTTGATGTTTAGCTACAATATTCTTAATTTATTATATTAATTTTATTATTATTTTTAATTTCCTTTAACTGAAAGAAGAAAAAGAGCTTTATTATAGAAAACCTATATATGCAGTTTAAACGCATCACAACTGGCTGTGTTTACTTTTCAGGGAAAACTATAAGCCATCGTTTGGAGGAAATGAACTCAGAAATTAATGCTGGTGGTTGTGTTTTGTGCTTTTGTATTACACTAAAGGGCTGATCAGTGTTAAGAGAGAGTTCAGGTTTTTGAAATGTTCTGCCTGCTGCCTTCAGACTGATGAAGCATGGTGGAAAAGTATGTAGAGTGATATTTGTTCTCTTACCATCACTCAGTCCTTAAAGGCATGAAGACCTGCTGAGCATCCCTCTACTCTTAAAGCAGCTTCATTCTCATAATAATTATTTTCACAATAAATATTTTAGGAGTCTAATCCCTTATCAACAGATTATGAAGCATAAATCAGTAAGCACGAATTTTGGGTGAAGGCTTGTTGGGGACAGGCTTTGTCCCTTCATCCAGGTGAGTGATGAATTAAGTCCAGCAGGACTGGACCCTGCACCGACCCCTGGGGACACCCTGGCTGCAGGCCTCCATCTACACTGTGCTGCTGATCACGGCCCTCTGAGCTCTTCCGGTCAGCCAGTTCTCAATCCACCTTGCTGTCCGTTCATCCAACCCACACTTCCTGAGCTTACCTATGAGGGTGTTCCAGGAGACAGTGTCAAAAACCTTGCTGAAGTCAATATAGATATCATGCACTGCTCTCCTCATCTGCCCAGCTAGTCATTCCATCACCAAAGGCTACTGTTGCTTGATGCTGCCAGATTGGTTGAGCCCCTTGGTCAATCCATGCTGACTGCTCCTGATAACCTTCTCCTCCATGTGCCTGGAGATGACACACGGGATGAGTTCTTCCATCGTCTTTCCAGAGATGGAGGTGAAATGGACTGGCCTGTAGTTCCCTGAGTCCTCCTTGCCCTTCTTGAAGACTGGAGTGACACTGGCTTTCTTTCAGTCCTCAAGAACTTCATCTGTTCTCCATGACCTTTCAAAAATGATGGAGAGTGGCTTAGCAGTAACATCTGCCAGCTCCCTCAGTACTCGTGGCTGCATCTTATCAGGGCTCATGGATTTGTGGGTATCAGATTTGTTCAAATGATCTCTAACTTTGTCCTCTTTGATCAAGGGAAAGTCTTCCTTTCTCTAGACTTTCTCTCTTGGCTCCAGGGTCTGATTTTCCTGGGGGCTGGCCTTGAGTAGTAAAGATGAAGCAAAGCAGGTATTCAGTAACTCAGTAACACCACCCACCACATTTGGCAGCAGGCCCACCTTTTCCTTAGGCTTCCTTTAGCTACTATGTTCTTGAAGAAACCCTTCTTCTTGTCTTTGACATCTCTTGCCAGATTTAATTCCAAATGGATGAATTGATGGTCTTAAGTACATAAGAAAAATTTATTTCTGTTAATGAACTGTTTTCATTGGCATGACAGTTGAGCCAGTTATGTGAAAGCATTTAAGCTTTGAGGCATTCATGTTTTTTTCAGGCCTTGTGAAAGCTTGTTTGTGTACTCTCTAGAGGAATCCATTGATTTAGTAATTAGGTTCTCTCTTATTAAAATGCAGATGATCACTTAATAAATTCTTTTGATCATTTGTTGCTAGCCTGCCAAATGGGGATTTATAGGCTAGAAGGGACTGTGGTGGGTAGATCAATCAATATTCAGTGGAGTTTGTAAATACTTCAGTTTTTAATAAAACACTTTTAAAATGGAGATCTACTCTAGGCCAGTATGTGACTCACATTCTTAAGCTGTTTGTGAGGAATGGTGGTTGGCCTTCCAATGTGTGAGTACCATTGCACTACGAGGTACCTACCCACTGCAAATATACTTTGAAATTCTTAGATTATCTTCAGGATGTTGCAGTTGCTGAACCATACCTTTAAAGCTTGTGGTATACAGGCCAGTAATGGTTTTCAGAGTTTTCAAAGAGATGATAGATAACTTTTTGCTGATTGGTCATTTTTTTGGTGAGAGTATTATGAAAATTGCTTCCGTATGATGTTGAAAGTTTGCAAATAAATGGCGTGGGATGAGGTAAAAGGGTTTAAATATTTTGATTTATTTAAATCCTGCAAGATCTGCACATCCACCAAGGTGTGGCTTCTGTGATGGGGTAGGCCACCTCAGCCATAATTCTGTGTAAATTTTAGGTTATCAATTCAGGCATCACATAGCTCTGCCAATTCATTTCTGTCCTTACCTTCATTTCTGGTTTTGGCTTCATCTCTGTTTTCTGTGGAAAATCCTGAGCATTTCTTAAGCAAACCTGCATTCTGTAAAAGTCCTATTCATGTCAGGATATTTAGTCTCCCTTAGTCTCCCTTTTATCTAGCACCTGGGAACCTCTGCATCAAGTTGAGCACAGCCCAGATTTTCACTGAGACAGATTTTCCACACAAAATACGCGAAAGATCAGTTAGAGCAGCTGTCCTGAAACCAGTAGCTGTTCAGGGGGATTTTGTACAGCACCAGTGTTATACTTTTCCCTGTTTTCACAGCACAGTGAGCCTGTGCTTTTGGTATTGGAACTAAAGTACTCCCCTGAAATTATTAATCCTTGTGCTCTGTGTCTTTTAGGAACCCCAGTTCATCTTACTTTGCCGAAGGAGGGAGATATCATTCAGCCCTTGACCAGCATAACACCACCTCTTACTGGCCACCTTAAAATGGGACCCAGAAGGCACAGTACACCAATTGGTGAGTTTGACCTGAATGGCTCTGTTCTGCAGTGAAAACCTGAAAGCTTTTGGTTCTTGGTGCAGGATCTGATAGGATAACTCAAACCTACCTTGGCAAAAACCATTGCTGCATTGCTGTTCTGTGGGGAGGGCTCAGCCCTTCTCCACAGTTTCCTTGCCATGTTTTCAGAATTCTGGGTCTCTAGTGAAGGTGTTTGCTCCCTGAGTACAGAGTGATATAGAGCACATCTTCCTTGCACTCACTGAGTTCTGCATATGACACCATTAAAGAATGTAAAAGAACCTTCTGAGTGGTGAAAGAACTTAGACTAAATGAAGATTGCTTCCAGTATTCATCATCTTTTAGCAGGACTTTCTCTGCTAAGCTCACAAAAAACCACCCTGCTAGTGCTGGATGAAAGGAAGTGTGTTCTGCTTGGGTAATAATAAAGTATTCCGTCACAAGCTAAAGATACCTATGCTACAGACTTTTCATGCTTCATGTCTAGAAAGGAATTTCCACTATTGCACCATTTCATTACAGATAAGGCATACAGTGAAGCGTCTTCAAACAAGAACTAGGACCTGAACCCCAGCAGTGTGAATGACAGTAGCTACTTCTTGTTTTTCTTGTTTTTGTTTTCCTGTTTTCAGTGGATGGTAGTTGTCCAGACAGCACTATAGCAACCAGTGATGTTACAGCAGAGAGCACAATGGGGACCGACAATGTCACTGTGGAAAGTGCAGTGGTATCAGCAGATGCGTCAGAAGTGTGTGAGAAGGGAGAGTTGGGTGTGGTTCCTGACTCGGATGCAAAACTTTCTCTGCGAATGAACCTTGTTACCCCCGTGAACGATGGGAGTGAGGAGTCCTTGCCATTCAGTTTGGAAAGTAAGAGGACGAAACCTGAAATGTAGAGGTCCTGCGGGATCTCAGCCCTAACTCAAAACCTCTCTTTGGCATTCCCCAAGGTGGTGTCTGAGTGTCTGTAAATTTTCTCATTTTTCTTTTTGGGCAGTGTCACTTAAATTTGTTTCTCTGTCTCTGCAATGCTCTAAGCAAGGATGGAGTTGAGAGGAGAGGCCTCTGTTGTGAGGAAAAGTATTTCCAGGAGACTAAAAATTGTGATGTATAGTGGCAACGTCACAGGACAGGAAGTGGAGTTTGATTGCATTGGGAGGGAAAAGATTTTATATTTTTATATATATATATATATATGTATATAATCATAGAATGGTTTGGGTCAGAGGGGACCTTAAAGACCATCTAGTCTTAACCTTCCTGCCACGGGCAGGGACACCTTCCACTATCCTAGGTTTGCTCCAAGCCCCATCCAACCCAGCCTTGAACACTTCTAGGGATAGGGCAGCCACAGTTTCTCTGGGCAACTTGTGCCAGGGCCTCACCATCCTCACAAGGAATAATTCCTTTCTAGCATCTAATCTAAATCTCTTGGCTTTTAGTTTAAAACTGTTTCCCCTTGCCCTGTCACTATCTGCCTGTGTAAAAAGTCTCTCTCCCTCTTTTTTATAAGCCCCCTTTTAAGTACTGAAAGGCTGCAGTGAGATTCCCCAAAGCCTTCTCTTCTCCAGGCTGAGCAACCCCTGCTCTCTCAGCCTGTCTCTGTGGGTGACTCTGAGGTGCTCAAGCCCTCTGATTACCTTTGTGGCCTCCTTGAACCCGTCCATAATCTGGACCAAAAAAAAAGTTTGACAGTATTTTAGTCAGAACAGTGACATTCAGTCTAATAGTCTAAAACTTGGAGAAACTCTGGTCTGTTCTGAGAAGTTGGATGGGGAAGCCTGGGCATCCTTTGTCCAGTGTTACTCAACCTCTCTTCACTGAATGTGGGGAGCTGGAAAGAGACAGAAGAGTCTTTTTTGGATGATGCCAAAATCATCTTTACTTTCCTTCTTGTTTCAGAGCCTATAGCCAGTGACAGGAAAGATGGATCCTCTGCTGCTGCTGGGACTGCTGCCAGGTAACTGGGCTTCTTGCTGTGCAGAGTTAATACAAAGGTCTGGGTAGCTCCTGTTTCCACACATTACCAGCAGGAGGGAAAAAAGAAATCAGGAGATGCAGAAGCAAGGAACGCTCTTAGCAGAAGCCATGGCATTAACTCTTTAGCAGGTTTTAATTACATAGGCAAGGTGGGAACCCCATCTGCTTGTTCATTACAGGCTTTTTACTTCCTAATAATGTCAGCGTTTTGATTCCTTCTGATTGTAGTCAGCCAGAAATTCATATCTTGTGCAGTCCGCAATGCAAGTCTGCCTTATCCACCTCCTAAATTGCAAATATATGGTTTTCTACTTTCTTGTCTTGTGCAATTTTCTGCAAAGAATTTCTGAGAAGTCCCTGAAGAGTATTATCTTTTTGATATGAAGCTGATAAAAACATAATCAGTTCATGGATATATAGAAATCACAGTTTAACACATTGACAAAAACGTAAGTTACTCGCTTGGTCTTTTGATTTGTATGTATCTTTCTTATCTCACATTTAATGCCTAGCATTGCTTTATTTTAGCTTTTGGGAGGTATCATTTGTAACTACTAATAGGAATCTGACTAGGAAGACTGACCTGTAGTCATCTGAGTGAAGCGTAGTGGTTTGAAGTAGTGAGAAAACTTCTGAATGAACTCAGTACCTCTTGTCCAGGGTTGCATGTTGGATGGTAATCGTGCGTCAGTGCTGAGAATGAGTGGTAGGCATTTCTCGCTGGTTGAGGATGCGTTTACTTTGTAGACATAGGTTGAACATGAACTCTCCGAGTCTGCTCTCATTCCCAGTTTTTTGTGGTGTTGTGAAATTCCTAAAAAGTAAGCCATAAATGGTCTAACTGTGTCCGCTTGTGGGTACCAGAGGAAGTAGATGCTGAAACTCCGGATGGTGCTGCAGTTTTCCACACTACACTTCCTGGAATTGTTACATTACTCTTGGCTGTTAGGGTTCTGCAGAAATGACAGAAATGCTTATGCAATTGCAGCTTGTTTCTTGACCTTTGAGACAGACCATCTCACATATTCTGTGTCTGTGTAGGTCAACAAGCTCAGTACAACAGTTGCTGCTTTCCCAAGGGGCTAGAGAATTCTTGTTTTGCTGGGTAAGGGATTTTCTCGCTCCCTGATTCTTTTTTGTTTGTTTGTTTGTTTGTTTAAATCTGCACTACTAGCTCCCAGAAAGCATCATCTGTATTTAGTCGTGTCTGTGAAGTTCGTCGGGAGGATGAGGCCAGAGGTCACGGTCTTTCCACTTCTCCGTTTAGGTAACTCCTCTCAGTCTTTGCCTGCCAGTCCTGGGTGGATTTATATGCACATGTGCATTTTCTGCATCAAAGAAATTGCACTAAGTCATTGTCTTTGGGTGACTTAGAAGGTTGGAGACAAGGGGGATAAGTGTACTAAATACTGTATGTTCGTATCTCACATGGCAATCAGACTTCCTCTTGACTGAGCAGCAAGGTGATTCGGGACAACTAATATGCTTCGGTAGAACCTGGGGTTTGAGAGAATTGAGATTATACTTAAGGCTGTTCAAATACCTTTTCTTTCTCCTCTTCCAAGATCTTCTGACCAATTTTGTTTGTTATTGTTTCTGCTATCATCTCCCTTCCAAGTCCATCAACCTTTCCTGTCTCTGCTTTGAAAAGGACTGTACAGCTGCATATGTTAGCGTGACAAGGGTGCTTCCTGGAGGATAGAAATCTGCTTCTTCAGTGTTTTCCATTCTGCCTTTTGATGGGGCAGTAAGGTCTTGGTCTATGTAGAAAGAATAACCTGTGTTTCAAGAGCATTGAACAGTTATGCTAAAGACTGTTAGTTATTAAAATGAATAGGGAGTTCCAGTGCTGGGTGAGGTACAGACAGAAGAGAAGACAGTCACTCCTCGAAGTAGCCGAGGGAAGCCCAATATGTACTTATAGTAGGGCTCAGTATAGAGTCCCGTATAGTACCTAGTAACACTTTTGGCAGAGCAGACAAATGTTAATGAAAACTTTGGGCAGCAGTTGTGTTTATGCTGCTGGGTGTATGCTTCTTGCTAGATGTGATTACCAGTTTCCAACCAAACAAGTGCTGGAGCAACCTGTAGTAACTTCTGGAAGCAAGTTGCGTAGTTGGTGCCTGATATGTGGAGTGTAGATTGCCATATTAATATTTGAAAAAGCACCTAGTTCTGTACAGTGTCGGCCATACTTTTTGCTAGACGTGTATCACGTGAGAAGTGTTGAAAGGGGTTTTTTATAGTTTAAGACTCACTGAGTTCTGTGCAGTCCTAAGTTGCAATTGAATGTCTGCCAAGGTGGGGTTTTTTTAATACTGGTTTCGCTTGAGTGGCAGCATATTATTGGTTGTCTTGTTTTCTTAATCAGTAATTTTGATCTGTGTGTAACTGTTTTTTAGGGGAAATCTGTTCATGTTTCCTGGCACAGAAGAAGATGCTGAATTACATACAAATCCCAGTGATTGGCAGTACCAGCCACACAAGGCAGATGACAGTGGTGGACAGATTCTAATTCCTCAGAAGATGCAGCAGGACTGCTATCAACAGTCTTCTGGTGCAGAGGATGGAGAGTCTATGGAGACTGATGTCATGAGCACTCAGGCAGAAGAAGGGAGAAGAATGCAGAGGAAACAAAGTAAGACTGTTAAAACTGATCGAAGTCAAGAGAGGTGGGAAAACACCAAGAATAAAGGGATTCAGACTACAGCAGACTGTCTTTTTACCCTAACAACTGTTACAACTTCAACACAAACATCAGAAGAAATATGTAGACGGGTGGAAATGGGAACCAGTATGTCTGGGCAGAGACCCGGGCGACAAGATGCGAACGTCCAAACTGACGAGAGTGGGGAAAAGCTTGTGAACGCCTCTGGAGACGACACAGACTCTTTGCACAGTCAGGTGGGATGAAGGCTGCCTGTATTTAGTTTTACTGCTTTAGGACACTGAAGTATCCAATATTTCAGCCAGTAAATTCATTCTTTGTTGGAAAAAGCCGAAGGACCACTTTAAAATGTTAATGTTGCAAGCTTTCCTGAATCAACCGTACACAACTGCTAAGGTAGCAATGCTCACGGGGTAGCATAAGTTTGGGAACTTACTGTCTCCATATTTATTTTTTGGAAAAGTGTGACAGGTTTTGATTGGTTGGTTTATTGGTTTCATTTGAGGTTCAGGTTTTTTGGGTGCAGATATAGTTAACACTGTAAAAAGTTTTTCAGTTTTTGTTGACTGGAGATGAGAGTTGCGTTAAATTTTGAATGGATGGTTTGGTGTCTTCTGTTTTGCTCCAACCAACTTCTGACAGCTTGTTCTAATGACATTCTATCTAATGTCAAGGGGACACTTCTTCCACAGAAACATTCTAACAAGATGACTAACTCTGAATTAGTATTTCAGACTCAACTAAAAACACTGCTGTGCTGTTACAGTTTGTATATTTTCTTGTGAACGGAAAGACTAGAAAAATTATTTTTTTCTAAACTTGATTTAAGAATAGTACATTCTGTGGGAAATAGGAGATTAACAGGGCTATAAAAATGCAGTGCAACGTTGATGTGATGTGTCTAAGAGTCCATTGAATGAAAGAGTTTGAGAAGTCATGCTAAACAAGTTTGCTGTTTCCTTCTTGGACTGCTGTGATTTCCCTTCCTCTGCTTGTCAGCAAAATGTGTTCAGTTCTCCTTTGTTTGGGGTCTCTTGTGTTGTTGCATCTAATTTGTAACAAGATGCTGCAAGATTCCCTACCCCAGCAGTTAAACATGGTGCGAAGGAAGTGTACTGCAGAGATAGCTCTATCCAGAAATCATTTGTTTTTGTTGTGGTCTGTTTTGGTTTTACTGTGTCCTCTTTCTTACAGGGAGAGGAGGAGTTTAACCTTCTTCACCCAGCCAAGGGTCGGGTTCGGCATCGCCACATGCGAACCATTCGAGAAGTGCGCACCACTGTTACACGTGTTATAACAGATGTTTACTACATCAATGGTGCAGAGGTGGAACGAAAAGTCGTTGAGGTAAGTTCTTGGTTTTGGGAGTAAATAGAATGATATGCTGGCTGAAAAATAGAAGTAATTAAAATGAGAATGTATTCTGACTGCAGAAAATGAGTTGAAGGAACAAGTCTGCATGCTGTGATGACAAAGCTTTCTTCATGAGCAAACACGCAGACCGTTTAGCACATGGTATAACTCTTGGGGATGGTCTTGTGTTGTGCCATGAGTTGGACTTGATGATCCTTGTGGGTCCCTTCCAACTTGGCATATTCTGTGACTCTATGAGCAGCCCAAGGCTTCTAGTGTCTCGTGTATTTGTTGCGCTCCCACAATCTGGAAGCGTGGGAATTATTCAATGCCAGCCCCATCTGTTCTGCAGTTAAGGAAACTTTCCTATCTGGACTATCCAGGAGCCACTCTGGCAGTCACAACTGCACCGCTGAGCTGCGACCGAGGCCCCTTTGCTGTGGCAGCTCCAGTGAGCCAACAGGGACCTTACTTGACTCCCTGAACACCCCATACTCACACAGTCAGACAGGTTTCCTCACCAGCTCAACCCTGCGTTTCCCATGGCAGAGTCTCAGACATCTGGATCCTTAAAATAATTTAATCTTGGTGCAATAACTAAACAAAATAACAGCTTAAGTTAGTGCTTCTGAGGAGAGATCCTGAGCAAAGGAACCCCTGGTCTTCTATACCCCCACAGTCTAAGATGGGAAAGTCTCAGAGTCACTGGCCCCTGCTGTGTCTACAGGTGTCCAGGCCCCTGTGCCCTTTGTTATGCAGTTCACAGCCTCTTGCCTGGGGCTCTTGCCCTCTTGAGTTCGACCTGCAGCTCAAACTGCAGCTGCACCCTGAGCTGTGAGCTACCGACAGAATGTATTCCTGAACACTGTTGGCTGAATTCTTAATGTGACCTCTTGATAAAGAGCAGGCTGCAGGCCTGTAGTGAGAGATGCATTCCCGTGGATCAGTCCAGAGTCAAGTCTGCGTGGTTGTCCTCAGCTTCCTGAATGTGGTCTCAGCTTGTCTGCGCTTTGGACCGGCGGCTGTAGAGCTTCCATCTAACGTGCTCATCACCTTTGACAAATCTCTTTATGTTTCTTTCAAGGAAACTGAGGAGCCTGTAGTGGAGTGCCAGGAATGTGAGACTGATGCATCCTCCTCCTGTAGAACTGCAGTGGGCTCGTCACTGACCTCAGGGGATCTTGGTGATGTCAGTTCCTTCTCATCTAAGGCCTCAAGTCTGCACCGCACATCCAGTGGAGCAAGCAGTGGTCACTCTGCCACACACAGCAGCAGCAGCTCAGGACGAGGAACTGGAACTGTCAAAGGAAAAGAATGTGGGACAGAAACTGGAGAATTTGCTTTACCTACTGGCAGAGGCATCTTAGGAAAATTAAGGTATGTGCAGAGTCTTGGGAAAAGAAGAACAGATAGCTTGTGGAAGTGAGCATCTGGCTTGTGAGTGTGAAGCAGAGTAGACCTAAATCAAAAGTTTTTTGGGAAAGATCTGGCTTGATGAGCAGAAATAAGGAAATAGTATTTACTTTCACATCTGTTCTTCTTAAAGGAGTAGATTGCTTCATTGTGAGGCATTGCTTTGCCCAAACTCGTGCCAGTTTCGCAGCGATGAGGCAAACTTCTGGATGTGTTGGGGGATGATTGAGAAAAGGGAAGGATCCTGATGAGCTGACTTCTCTTTTCGGAACAGTTACCTCATAAATTCTCTAGCCCTAGGAAAGGATCTGGGCAGCCCGCATCTCCACTCAGAGTTGGCCAGACGGGAGCACTGCCGTGTGAGGAGGAGGACTCTGTGACTGGCAATCGTCAGTGTGGCAGGGCACCTGTGACACCTCGTGGACGAGGAAGAAGAGGCCGCCCACCATCTCGAACAACAGGAACAAGGTACCCTGGAAAAAGGCGACTGTAACTTATTGCCAGGAAGGAGAATGGGGAGCTCCTGTCTTAATGAGGCAGAGGAAAAGGACTTAGTTTTTAGTGATACTATGTAGCAGCTGCAAGCATGGCACCCAAGTATTCTATACATAGTAACTTTTTTCAGATCTTTCTGGGAACGCTTTTCTCTTTTCTACAGAGATTTAGCTGGACTGCCAGGTGCGGAGGATCTCTCGACTATGGCATCACCTGAGAAGAAATCCTTTACTCATTCAGTTCGCCGGATAGGTGGAGGGGAGAAATCTGACACTTCTGGCTTCTGTGCGTTACGTCGAAGTGACTCTCCAGAAATCCCATTACAAGTGATGACTGGTCCTTTGGACTGTGCAGACTCATCCTCTGGGAGCAGCTTTGTGGGCCTCAGAGTTGTAGCAAAGTGGTCCTCAAATGGATACTTTTATTCTGGGATGATTACCCAAGATGTTGGGGCTGGAAAGTACAAGCTGCTCTTTGATGATGGATATGAATGTGATGTGCTAGGAAAAGATATTTTACTCTGTGATCCTATCCCGCTGGAGACAGAGGTGACTGCACTTTCCGAGGATGAGTACTTCAGTGCAGGTAAGAGCAGTTCTTCGGTTTTATCCTTGGTTTTCTGAGTCACTGAATGCAATTGAAAACAAATGCTTTTCCAGGAGAATGAGAAGCCTGGGTATGGTTGATTAACAGGTGTTATTTGTTGTCGTGTCAGGTGTGGTGAAAGGACACCGTAAGGAGTCTGGAGAGTTATACTACTGCATTGAAAAGGAAGGCCAGAGGAAATGGTACAAACGAATGGCTGTTATCCTGTCTCTGGAACAAGGAAATAAGCTCCGTGAGCAATTTGGGCTAGGTCCTTATGAACCAGTCACCCCTCTGACCAAAGCAGCCGACATCAGTCTTGGTAAGGGGAGGTGCTGTTGAACTGCTGGCTGTGCTCTTTTGTGTTTTGTGCCTTTGAGATAATTCTAGTACCTGATCTGAATTACCAATGTTTAAATATTTCTAGGTATTTAGTAATGCTTTTGGTACTTCATAGTGGGGTCTTTGAGATCCTTTTATTGTTTGGGGTCAGAGACTTAGTGCTATTGACTGGCTTGTGGAAAGCAGCCTGCTTCTAAGACAGTGATGCTTGCTGTACTTATGTACACTTGGTGGATGGCTGCCCTGATAGAAACTCTCCAGCAGTACTGGGAGGAAGAGAGACCAGGCTTGAGATGAAAGATACACAAGTGAGATACCTTTTTTTCTTGCTTTCCCCTGTCAGAGGGTGGTGGCATGTACCTTCTAGTACTGCTGCATTCAGCCACCCCTGTACAGATAGGTGGGATGAAAGCTCGTGGAGTTTGGTGACATCCTATGACTAATTTCTGCATACTATATTGCAGATAATCTGGTGGAGGGGAAGAGGAAGCGACGTAGTAACCTTAGTTCTCCCAGCACTTCCAGCAGCAGCACAACTCCCACTCGTAAAGGGCAGGAGAGTCCACGCATTGCACCAGGCACACTGTCTGGGAAAAGGAAACTTGTTGCCTCTGAGGATGGGCAATCCCCAGCTAAACGTGGCCGCAAGTCAGCAATGATAAAGCCTGGTGAGAACCTTATTTTCTGCTCTTAAACCTGCATTCATTTATTTTTTGTCGCCTTGGTATTTCTGTAATTGATCTTTCCACTTCTCATAAGTAAAAAGTAGGTGAGATTGCTTGTTTGCCCTGCAGGGTTTGAGACTGATTCTCTCTGGATGCATTCAGCCAGAGATGTATTTAGCATAGTCTGAGTACTTACCTGCCATCTTTTCAGTTCTGCCTTTTAGGAATGTTCTGACTTTATTGTTGTGATTTGTCTCCCTCCTTTCTTCTCTCTTTAATCAGTCCCAAAATGCCTAGCTGTTAAAGGAGTCAGTGTTCACAGCAGTCGGTGTTGTTTCAGGATGTTGATAAGACTGGCAAACATTGTCCCGTTAGGTTTTGATTTGAAGATTCTTTGCAACCAGAAGGGTAAAATACCCCTACCTATCCTAGTGTAATCCTAGCCCCATCCTGCCTGTCTCCTCCAGTAAAATATCTGAGTGGAACATACGCACAAGGTGAAATATCTTACCCAGGGTTTTTGTGTGGAACCTGACTTTGAAGACTTACGGTGCTTCTGTCTCTCTGTAGGGGCTATGAGAGCTGGAGAGTTTGTGAGCGCCTGTGAAGGTGTAGATGCTGTAGATCCCCCAGTATGTGAGGAACATCACGGACCTTTGCCGCTCAATAAGACCCTCTTTTTGGGCTATGCCTTTCTTCTTACCATGGCAACACCAAGTGACAAATTGGTTGGTCACCAGAAGCCATCAGATGGTCCCACAGGGAGTAGCGAAGAGGAAGAAGGTGAGGCAAATCTTACCTGTTTTGCATTTTCAAGTGAAGTGCTGTGGCTTTAGGAAAAATGCCTAATACTGTCTGATCAGACACTTGTGTAAGTGCTTGTTTACCCTTTTGCTCTTTAATCCTTTGTAGAAAGGACCCAAGACTTGGTCTCTGTTTTAGAGAACTTTTGGCCTAAAATGTGGCAAACCTCAGTGGTGATCACGGGGCTGTTCAGCAAGCTAAGAAAGGTGTGAAAACTAGCGAGATCAGGGGTGTCAGAATAGTATAATGTAAGAAGGAAGGTTTTGAGAGATAAGGGACAGTGCTGGGAAACACAGAACTTGAAAGCACGTATGGGTTGCTCCAGTTTGCCTTTGCTAGTGTTATGTTCCATGCACTGAACTGCAACATGAAAACAATGACAAGGTGCTCATCTGGCCAGTGCTGCGCTACCCTTTCTGCTGCCTCTCTTTTTTTTTTTTTCTTTTGACTCTTCCAAGGACTTTCTCTAGATATTGCTGGGAGAAAGGCTGGGGTCCTTTACTGGAATCAATGAGGACTCTGTAGACTGAGATGTGGGAATATAAGCAGATAGATTATAGTCAAAAACTTAACTTTCTGCTGTAGATTTTGTAGAGATGACTCCGTATGACAAACATTACATAGCACGACAGCTGCAAGCAGGAGCTGGCTATATCCTGGAAGACTTCAATGAAACCCAGGTAATGGTTCACTTACTAATCTAGAATGACAGTCACAGAATAGTTGAGATTGGAAGGAATTTCTATAGCTTATCTTGTCCGACCTCTCTGCTGAAAGCAGGATCAGATAGAGCAGAGTGCTTAGGTCCTTGTCCAGTTGTGTTTTAAGTATCCTCAAGGATGGAAACATCACAGCCTCTCTGGCACCTTAATCCTGTGTGTGATCACCCCCAATATATTAAAAAAAAAAATAGAAGAAATTCTATTTAATTTTTTTATTTCAATTTGTAACTGTTGTCTCATCCTTTGAGAGGATAATATTGAGAAGAGTCTGGCTCCATCTTTTGTACACCCTCTTTATCAGTCATGAATGCGCATTAATAAGACCACTCAAGCCTTCCCTTCTTGAGCTTTAACAAGCTCAGCTCTCTCAGCCTCTTTTTGTATGTCAGGTGCTCCAGTGCCCAGACTTCTAAGTGGTCTTTGGCGGAACCTGCTCCAGCATGTCTGGTGTTTTTGGTGTACTGCAGAACCTAGGAGTGGGTGCAGATGTGGTCTCACCACAGGTCTGTGCCTTGGAACACTTAAAGGTAGAGCTCTTGACTTAGCAGATCTCCTTGGACAACTGATTTAATTTAGTGTTGCTTTTACTCAAATTTAGAGTGTTTTAATAAAGAGGGTAAATTGTTCTTGGAGCGTCTTGCCTGAGGA
Organism: Pseudotriccus pelzelni; assembly: GCA_035584735.1. Lineage (NCBI taxonomy): Eukaryota > Metazoa > Chordata > Aves > Passeriformes > Tyrannidae > Pseudotriccus > Pseudotriccus pelzelni. The sequence continues at coordinate 393,577 of JAWMRA010000016.1, read as the reverse complement.
AGCAGTCTTCTCTAGTGACTTACTGAGTATCAAACTAATAAATAAATGATCTCTTCTCATCTCGAAGAGGGTTATGATGCAAAAACTATTAGGCAGAGTTTTTCTCTGTGAACTGCAGAGCTTGGAATAGGCGATTATTAAACAGATTCTGAAATCAATAGTAGCTTTATCTAATTCATCTTTCACATAACAAGGCTATGAAAATCAGGGTTTCAGTTCTTTTCTTCTTTAAAGTGTTTAGCAGCAGGATAATTTCTGGGTTTTTTTCCAAGCATTGTCTCCTGTTTATGTATCTTTTTATCTCCCTTGAAGTGTAATGCAGCGTATCAGTGTCTTTTAATTGCGGACCAGCACTGTCGAACTCGGAAATACTTGCTGTGCCTTGCCAGCGGGATCCCTTGTGTGTCTCATATCTGGGTCCATGATAGCTGTCATGCTAACCAGCTTCAAAATTATCGGAATTACCTTTTGCCAGCTGGATATAGCCTCCAGGAGCAAAAATTGCTAGAATGGTAAGTGCCAAATAACCATGATCTGAGTCCACAGAATCTCCAAGAGAACTGTTACGCTTGGGAGGCTCTTGAATATCTACAGGTACTGAAGGTGGCTCTAGTACCGCTCTCCATGTTTTTCCTTCCATATAGGAACAGCACTTCCATCTCTTTCCTTGAATTTATTGTGACCTCTAATGCCAAATACATATGGGTGCTATATACTCAAAAAAGACAGTCTCCTGGGAAGTAAGAAAGGAGTCAGTCTTCTCATGAGGAAGACAGAACTCAGGAAAGGCTTCCCACGCATATGGCTAACTTCTCTAATTGCTCAGAAATGGATAAAGGAGAGCAATACTCCTTTTTCCTTGGTACATTTTGAAGCTAGCTTCTGCATTTTCTGTGGAGGCTAATCCAGTAGGTCTGTTCTGAGATAACAGTTGTCAGGTCAGACTCCTCAGGCAAGGTGAGGGGCGGACAAAAGTTTGTAAATTGCTGTAGGCTTTTGGGCAGGAAGGAGACTGATGTCTTCCTGCTCAGACCTGTCAAAGTGGAAGCATTTTGCGTTTGTACAAGAAAGGTGGTTCTGGATTAAGAAAGAGCCTAGCCTAATTTCAGATTTAGGCTGCTGCACACACCCCCCACCGTTATTGTCTACCTCTGTTTTACTCTCTATGAACAGGATAATCGATTCAGGAGGGGCAGTAAAAGAGCGGGTCATTGTACACAAGAGATTCAGAGAACCAGTATTGAAGCCAATCAGGTGACTAGACTACTAGTCTAGTACTAGGTATTCTTAGTAGTCTGCATTTCTCTTTACAGGCATCCACGAGAAAACCTGTTTCATAACCTAAAGGTTCTCCTGGTGTCAGACCAGCAACAGAGCTTCCTGGATCTGTGGTCCGAAATTCTCATGACAGGGGGAGCATCATCTGTTAAACAGCATCACTCAGATGCTCACAACAAAGGTACTCATTGGCTGGTTTCTCAGAACCCTATGCTAGGGTACTCTGGTGCGCTTTAAAACCATTTAGAGGTTGTCAAGGCTCACAAGGTTGTCTAGAAGCAGAAAGGAAGGCAAAGTGCAAGACACTAGCTCTTCCTGAATGTAATCTGTGTATAGATTACATCTGGGAGACCTGTCTTTGCAGAGAAAATGCTGCAGCAATTCAGAACACAAGCTGTCAGCTTCCAGCCTATGTTGAAACGGGGAGATAGGCAGGAGTTGCTCCTGGACCTTTTGTGGGTGTCTCAAATTGTACTTCCTTGTCCTTTTCAACTCAGCTGTCTCTCCCTCTCCATACAGATGTAGGTTTTAGTACGCCCAGCCTGAGGTCAGGACTTAGTGTCCTGCCTGTAATGTTGGCTACTGGTTTTCTCTTACCTGGACTAAAAAGAATACTTTACTTGCAAGGTGCAGAGTTGCTGTATTAACTTGTATTAAGAGAATTCACTGCGTAGGAATGAGAAGACATGTAAGAGAGATTCATAGTGGTAAAACATATGGGATCTGCCAGGTTGGACGGGGCTTGGAGCAATCTGGTCTTCTGGAAGGTGTCCCTGCCCATGGCAGGGGGGTGGAATGAGATGAGCTTTAATGTCCCTCTCAATTCAAATAATTTAGGATTCAGTGATTCTATGATCTGCTGCTGCAGAGCAGGTCCTCTTTCTTCATCTGACAGATGCCTGTCTTTCCTCCTGTGCAGATATTGCTTTGGGTGTTTATGATGTGGTGGTGACTGATTTTTCCTGCCCAGCTGGTGTCTTGAAGTGTGCAGAAGCTTTACGGCTGCCTGTTGTCTCACAGGAGTGGGTGATCCAGAGCCTTATTGCTGGGGAGAGAGTAGGCTACAAGCAGCACCCAAAATATAAACATGACCATGTCCCCCAGTAAATGAAAACTTTGCCCTGCTGCCCCAACTGTTGTGCAGACTGTGTTTTAATCATATTTGAAATATTTGTGAAATGGGCAGTATGCATGGATTATTGTATATAGTTTTATCTGCTGGACTTTTATGATTAAATAAATGTTAAGCCTCTTGTGGTATCTGCTGGGACTCCTCATTTATCTAAATTTATTCCAGGGCAATGTCTTCAGAAAAGGAGGACAAAGAAAAAAGAAATGCTTACATTTCACTGAGCTGAACAGCACTAATATTCTGCTTTGGGTAAAAGCTGACCTCAACACAAAGTCAATTATAAAGGAAGGGAAGGGGCCATATTCCATTGGCAGCCTGTATTTACAGAAATAAATACCACAAAGTTCAGGGCAGCAGCAGGTCTGTTTGGTAGAAGAATACCGGGTTCTGTACTTCTCCAGTTTGCTGTTGTTCTTTTCCATTGATTTCGTTAAGGTGTTGCTAAGTGACTGCTACGAATTTCTAGGACAAAGTGCCGTTTTGTTTTGGCTACCTCTCTTTTTTTTCCTGTAGTGACTCTATAGCTATTAACCTGCCTTAGTGGAGACTGGCACTACCTAAGTAGAGATATAGACTCAAGAACCTTGGACAACTAAACTGCTGGGAGACTTGGCGTTCAAAGAGCATGTAAGTGCTGCGTATCTTCAAATGGTAATGGGGTAAATCATCTGCTTCTGAGCTTCTGCATTCACAACCAGGCACTTCACCTTAGCACTAAGCTGGCAAAAAGGCAAAAGCTCTTCATTCTAACAGTGCTACAGGCTGAAGGTGCACCCAGGCCTTCATCCAGCCATGTACAGTCTTTAGGCCCCTGCTTCAGAAGTGTAAAGTTTTTCTTAATGTGTATTTTTCCTCTATCATTTCCTAGCTCAGACACCTGAATGTGTTGGTCTGTAAATCCCACGTCCAAACTTGAACATGCTTTCTAGATTTTTCCATGGTCACAGGATGTGAAACTTTGCATTAGCTACAGTCCTACCACAAACAGCTGTAGTGCATGGAAGGTGCCAGGTCTAATACTTGCTGACTGTTGTTACTGTGCCTTTCTGAGTGAGCAGAGAGGATTTTTTTTGCCCACCAAGGACATGAAAAACCCTTTGAAGGGAAGGCTGGTTTCCTGGCAGCCTTTGTGTTCAAATTGGAAACCTGCTAGAACACCCCAGTGATGGACTCGAGGGCTCTCTTCTGCCAGTCATTCAAATGGACTTGTGGCAAGACAGTCTGTTTGTTGTAGCAAGGCTACGAAATCTTATTAGCAGGCAAGAAGTTTCTGCCAGATACTGCTTTTCATTGACAGAGAATAGCTATGCCACTCTATTCCCTTTGCACTGGGATGCAGATATTGACAATATTCCATATTCCAGTCGCATGACAAGATGGTTTTATTTTGGTACAGTAGGGTAGTCACTAGTAGCATTCTAACTAGTCTGGAATGAAAACAGCCCAGGTGGAGCAGACAGACACCCCAGGGAAACGTCTGCTGAAGTTCAGTGTGAGCGCGCTTCTCTGCTGGCACAGGGTGCTTGGTACTTGAATAAGGCAAAGCTCCTACTTTGTCTAGGCATATGTAGTATCAGCACACCAACTGTATTAAATTGTACAGAGAAAGCATGTGGTATCCCTGGTGTCTCTTTCACCTGCACAGATATGCTAGAATAGTGCACTGCATGAAAAGAGATTCTTAAAATCTGTTCCTTCTTCCCTCCCCCTTCACCTCAATTGAAAATTGCTATTGCTGTTTCATTTACCAGGTAGTATGTATTTGATCAGCAGACACTGTGTACTCTAAATCAGTTTACTGCACAAGTGGAACTTCTGAATACAGCTAAAACTTCATTCATAGTCAAGAACAATAGATTACTTCCTCCATACTCCAACTTGCAATGGAGCATAGTCCAGCTGAAAAGTCAAGACATTGCAATTCTTGGTGCTTTTTCACTTTCTGAAGAGGCACAGACTGCCTCCCTAGAAGCATTTGTAAGAATATGTGGGGCTGCAGAAAGCATGTTTTTACCAGTTCAGAAAAAACAGAGTAGCTTTCTGCAATCACTGGGCAGCCTCACATAAGCAGCACTTCCTTGCCAATTCCTTCTAAAACAGTAGTTCACCAAGGCAAGAGCCAGCTACAAAGAAGTTGAGTGCAAACTCTCCCGTCTCCACCAGTCTCCACTGCTTGATGCGTCATTGGTCACATCCTGAAGGAAAGATCTTAGTACTTAGACCCCAAAACTGCAAGAGAAGGGTAAAGGTATTAATTACATGTTGAAAGTAACTCCCGGTATCAACCCACATCAGCATTTTTCACCCAGTATGAGCTAGCAGCTTGTTCAACTTCCTGCCAAAACCGAGGGGAGACAGCATATGAAACCCAAAAATTAATCATGTTGGTTTGTTACTTCTCTGTCATAGTATTTAGCAACAGTTTGGGTAAGCCAAAATAACTAGAAGCAATCAATAAAAATGGCTTTGTATTTCCAAGTACCTCAGGATAATGCTACAAGCAACCCTGAAGATATTCCTACCTGCCCAAGGTTCCTCCAGCCTGGGTGTAGTATTTGTTATAATCCAAGCGTAGCAGCAGTTGAGCTAAGTCAGAGTTTATCTGATGGTTGCGAACACTAGAGAGAATCTTGAAGAGAAGTGATGACTGACGACTGAATCCCTACAAATTAGAAGAAGTCAGTTCTAGGCCCTCTCAGAAAGCAGTCAAGCCTTTAATCTCTATTTCTGCCCAGCCAGTCCTTTAACAGCCTGACAAAAAGAATAACTGCATGAGAAGTGATCCTTGTGGTCCAGGATAAGGTAAGCTGTGAGCCACAAGAATTCCTAGGTGTTAGTTATCCAAAAGGAAGGATAGAGGCACCAACAAATACCTGCCTCATTCTATTCCAATATCTGCCCACATTCCTCCTCTCTGTGCACATAGAATTTCCAGCCTAAGTAAGGTTGATTGATTAAAATAATTACAAGTCCTTATATAGAACATCTCAGCTCACACTCTTGTACTACAACTGTTAAAGCCAAGATAACTGCTTAGGCAAATATTTGCATGGAAGAAGAGCAGATCCACAGAAACACAGACTCACCTTCACCAAAATACTGAGTTGTGCAGCTCCCCGTTCATCTAATGGGCCCAGGTTCTGACTGACCAGAGAACAAAAACTATGACAAAGATCCAGGATTTCATTTAAGCAGTGGAAAACCTGCATGGGATAAAAAGCACAAGATAGTAGTTGAAACAGAGTTCAAACACAAGGAAAGCACTTTTTGGTACCCAAAAAGTTGCAGCATTCATAATCAAGATGTTGTGATACTATATTTTTTAATCAGTAAGGAAGATGTTAAAGTACCTATAGCATTTTTGTAAGGTTTCCTATCGAGAAAGGGTTTAAATGTTAGGCTGCATCTCCCCCTCTGCCCTTGCCCCCTCCCTCCAACCTTTTGCAGACATTACTGGGGAAACAGGATTGGCATGAACCATCCACATAGGCAGAGTAGTTGAACACTGGCTTTCCTGTCCAGCCAGCAGGTCATTCACTGCAGCTTTGGGATGAAGAAGGAAGAATAAAGACCAGCAAGAGCTATGGTTCAAGGCTTTGATTTCACTGTTCACTGAACTTGGAATTTTTTTTTTGTATCAGTTGGTCAAGGTAACTTGCATTCAAGAGTGTTAAGAAAGCCCAAATGGTTCACAGACGTAACTACTGGAACACATCAAAATTCCAGACTGGATAATTGGTTTCTGCCACCTTTATGCTACAGTAGTCTCACTGAGCAAAAAGACACAGTTTCATTGAAACTAACTATCTTTTGGAATGCTGTTGTGAAGTTACAGGTTTATAAAAATACTGCAACATTATAACATATTTTTTATTAAAACTAAAAAAGACCCTTAAAAGTCCACTCTGGAACATCTCAGCTATTTTTATTCTCTTAAGTAGAAGTAGGAGAGACAATTTTTCCTAGTCTAATGCATTTCAGCATGAGTTCCTCAGGAATACAGTTCCCAGCATTATGCTTATTAGTACTTCTTTAATAGAATGGCCTGTGATAAAAATATAGTGATAAAATTTAAGTTAGTAAGGTTAAGTGAACACTGAAAGCATCTTGATTTAAAATTGCCAGGATTGCAGCATTCACACTCACCAACTGTAAATTAAGTGATCTTAATTTGATTATCTGTTCCAGTTTAAACCTGCCTTATTCCTAGAATTGTAGTCTGTGTTCTGCAGGAGATTATCACTGATCTGCTTTAAAAGATATGATTTGACATATCTGTTCAAAAAGGTGTGTTTCTTAGGGCAGTTGGAGAATTTGTAGAAAAAGGTGAAAACTAGACCTACTTACAGGTTTTAGGAGGATGAAAGACTGAGCCAACAAATTACTTAAGAAATGATCGTGAGCCAATCGTATACTCTCAAAATCTCGTGTGGCATTTATCTGCTGCAGAAGCTGTGAGAACTGAGACTCCAGTACATCTACCTGATGAATATGTAAAGATATCTCATTAGTATCTTGAGGAATGGGAGTACTTCAAACCATCCAGAAGTTTTGCGTAAGAAACTTGCTTATTGCTACTCTTATGTTAGAGACGATCCCCTTCTCTCCACCCTATGAATAAGGAATTAGAGACAACAGCAGTACGTAACGGGGGGGACAAAGGAATTTTTGATGCCTAAGTAATATCTAGGTAGAAAGGGAAACAGTCACTTTCTTTAAGACTAACTGTTAAAAAAGTATATAACCAGCATCTAAGCAAAGGTATTTGATTGTAGTAATCTCTGAATTTTATACAGGGAGATGCTATCTGGAATCTAAGGGCAAAGGCTGCAGTGCAAAAGCTCACCAGAGATGAGATACTCTGGAGAATCTAGAAAGCCAGGCCCCATCAATTCGCTGTTACAACTATTAACAAAGTGACAGGTAATTCTCACAAAGACATGCTATTAGTAACTGCTGATTACATTTGAAAAGTCTCTTTTTTGGCTTCAAATGGTCAGAATATGGCTTCCTTCAATTCTTTAAAAAACCAACCAACCAACCAATCAACCAACCAACCCCAAAACTTAACTCACAGTGGAGTTCACATAAGAGGCAAGGGAAGAAACCAGGATGGCATCTTAATGATGATCCTTCAGACATGTCTGTGGTTTCTCACAAATGTTTAGTAGCACTAGAGAGCCACTAGAGAACTCCTGCATTTCTAGTAACACCGTATCTCAAGTCCAAAACCTTTTTAATTGTAACACTAAGCCTGGGAACTTGGAGGAAGTGTAGACTTGTAAAGGAAATCCTGATTTCCTTACAGTAGAAAGAATCTGAAACCTGAGGTCTTCAGTGCTCCCTCCATGCATTTTTGCCAGTTCCTGACTAACTGATAGTTTGTCTTTCTCTGTAAATACTGACCTGCAGATAATACTGAAGATTGTCCACAAGGAAAGCCATGTGATCCCTCAGACGCCACTTGATGGCATCTGTTCTGTTCGATTTCAAGTGTTTGCGTTGCATCTGGAGAGCCCAGCAGTGCTGTAGCTCAGCCTGGACTCGTCGTACACTCAGCAGGTATTTGAACACAACATTGTACCTACAGTCAAAGAAATAGAAAGTTGTTTGAGACTAAAATCTTCCTTGGCTGCAGGTACTAGAGAATATAACAATGCGAGACTGGAAAACGAAACAGGAGGTGGCTGCCTGTCAATAGATAGGGCAGATCAGGTGATGGCCCATCTCACAGTAAGATTTCTGCTTGTATTCGTTACTGACCTAAAAAATACAGAGTTAATTTTGGTGTAAGGAGGGGAGCTGCCAGTGAAAACATTGTTAAAGTAGCACTGTTTGTAAATTAGTGCAAATCCGTCAGCATCTTGTAGGTCTTAGTACCATTACAAATACTCTCAATATGACTGAAAAAAGCCATTTTAAGGTTCAGAGAGCAAGATGAAGTATTATAACTCTACCTTTCTCTGTGCAGTGAGAAAAAAACCCCCATTAGTGAATGCCTGAGCCCAGGGAACACATAGATGAATATACAAAGACCACACCTAGTACTTACTTCTCAAGAACAGCAGGAGTAAAGAGAATGTGCAGTGGCCACTGAACTTTGTAAGAAAGACCCAGAGCTGCCCATCCAGATGTGGGGGCTTCACGTGGAGATAACTCCCGGGAAGGCCCTTCACGAGCCTGAGAAGTATCTGAAAACAAATGAGGTGCTGAATTACATTATCTTCTTTGTCATGACAACCATAGCAAGGAATAAAAGGGGAAAGGGAGAGAAGAGAATTAAGAAGAGCCAAAGCAGTCTGGGCTGTAAAGGGAACAAAATTAGTATTTCTTTAGAGAAGAACAACAAGATTTGAAAACAAGGTTCTCATCTCCCATCTTAATTCACCATTAAAAATGCGAGTATATATACCTTTATGTTCCTTTCCATGATATTCAATGGTTAAGTGAAGAAGAGGAAGAAGGTTGTCATCATCTAAGAGCACCTTATGAGCAGACTGCTGAAATGCAACGTTGACATCTGACAACAAGAGAACACACTTATCAACTCAAGATGATGCAGCTAGTGCTAATTTTGCACCCATTAGTTACTTCTGCCTGGCCATAAAAGACAACACTGATGCACTATTGCCACTGGTTTCTTTTAATTCCAGCTTCAAATATGGGGAGAAACCTGCCATCTGAAAGTTTCTGAGAGGTTGTTTTCACTCTGTGAGACATTCTAGTTTCCAAATGCTGTTGTCTCAAACTAATGATATCATCTAGAAGGTAAGATAGCACTCTCCTGTACTGGACATGGCTCACCATTTTCCTGCTGTACCACAGTGAGGACAGTTTGATAAGCGAATAAGCAACACTCACCATGTTCAGTTACAGCCGTAGGTGGCGTCTTTAACATGTGCTGTGCAGTGTCAATGAAAGCCTGAAACAGCTCACCTCTTCCCAAAAGATAAAAGTCTTTTATAATCTGTGAAGATAAACTTTTTGTATCTAAACATACCAAAATGAGCAGAAATTTTAAGCATCCTAGCTGATAGCACCCATTTTTTTTATTCCTTGGACAACTTCTGCCATTTCAAAACACAGCTGGAGAGCTCTGCATTTCATTCACTGCCCAAAGACTCTACACCGCCTTTGCTTCAAGATGCAAACCATGAAACCACATACACATACCCCTCTATCACTCTGTGCTCATTCTTGAGACCTGGAAAATGAAAACAATTTATCTAAAAGAAGAAAACCCAGAGTAGAAGGCAGTAAAGTATTTAATGGGAAACAACAGTTTAAAAAAGAAAGAAGGAAATAAGCTGCTTCCATTACCTTCAGTTGTCCCAGTAGATCCGATTCCTCCACCATCAGTTTCCAAAGATGCTAGTGAGGAAACAAAAGCCAAACAAAACAAGAGACCTCCCCTCAGAATTATCTTACCCATTCAGAGAAAACAGTAGCTGTCTTGAAACACTTGCAATGCGTACAAAAAAGCACCTATAGCCAATGCTATATAAAGCACAAGAGAACACAAGAGTCCTGCGTAGCAGTCCATGCTACTAGTTAAAACTCTTGACATATACCAGCAAAAAACTCTTGCCTAAAAAACACGAAGACCCTTGACAAAAGGCAAATTTCTATGAACTCAGTTCCACCTCAGCTCTCGCGTTTCTAACCTCCCCATCTTCTCAGGTTCTCCTCCCCACCACAACTGAAAAAAAATATGTCCGGTGAGATCCCATCTATTAGACTAAAAGCACAATGAAAAATTCTGGAGTCGTTTCAAGTGAAATAAAAAAATATACAAAACCCTCCCTTCTTTCGCCCAAGAAAGGGCATAGTATTTGTTAATGTCCTTTTGTCATTAGAAACTGGGGTTACATGAAGCTCTGAGACCCATAAGAACATGAAAGCTACCTGCACGCTCACATGCTTGTTCAATCACCAGTTCTGAAAAGCCCCCTTCTCCCAGTCACTCCCAAAATTTCAATGGTCCTCGGCTTGCATAGCCGTTACCCTTCTTAGGACGCTTACCTCAGCAACAGTGCTCCGTATCCAGTCAACCACTGATTCAAAGTCCACCAAACTAAAGAGCGGTTGCTGCTTGAGTCGATGTAGCTCTGCTGCAAAAGTGTCCTCCTGGTTTTTTAGGATAGAGCCTGAGCAGCAATGAGAAGTGTTTTGGAGAGTAAAAAGGAATGCCATGAATGCCATTTGGAGGCATGCAGACCCCTTCCAGCACAGTGGGGCAGAAAGGCTGTCCTGGCAGCACTGTCTGAGGTCTGGCAAGGAACGTGAAGAGGAGGTCTCCAAGTACAAGTACCAAGGTACAAAATTACTAATACAGGTCCAGTTACAATACAGATACTTGCCATGGCAGTGCTGTGGTATCAGTAAAAATGCCAAATGTTTTCTACATAAATGGTTGTTCCTGACAGCCCTTTTTCTAGGACTGAGCTAGATCTTTGAACCCAAAACGTAAGTTGGTTTGGTTCTCCCCCTATCCCTGCTCCTTTCAAATCTATCCTATCGTTTGAACTTGGGGACATTTTTTTCAACCAGCTGAGCTAGAAGACCAACTTTTTTTTACCTTGCCGCTGCTAAGGCAAGAAAACAGTCCCACTGAATTGGTGCTTTGTTCTCTGTAATGTCACTCAAGTAATTTAAGTACTTTTGCTTAGACAAACTCTAGAACCAACACAGCAGTCCTCCCCAGTTGGTGTAAGAATGTATTTCCCGAACCAGCTCCAATGTAAACTTATCAGGCTCTGAAAGAGAACCATCAGCTAGAATTGCTGTCTTCAAGGCTCCATCTTGATAATTTGCCTTCCATAGCAACTTTTGGGACCCCCTTGCAAATTAATTTCTCGTGTTTGTGGACGCATATTAATACCGTGACACCATTCTGCAACATATACACTCAGAGCAAGATGTGCCAGTGTGTCTATCCGCAGAATTTAGGGACAGGGATGCAAACAGAAAAGAAAACAAGACCTTTGCAATCGCTTTATTAATCCAGAGCAAATCACATGGTGACTTGTTGCTGGAAATTTGAAGACTATGTTTGGAAAGTGTTATTTACTCATCCTGTTCTTATACTGCTCCCTTGGAATCAATCAGAAGCAGAACACTGGGACCACTGCCCTGTCCTGGCACAACCATCCATATAGCCTGAAGAATATCAACCAATAGTCAGTGATTGTTGAGGAATTTGTTAATATTGGGAAGCATTTTGGAAACTACTTGTCCATCAGTCATAATGGAGCAGAGGTTGCAAGAAAGATGTTCATTACCTTTTCTGGTCAGGTTAACGTTCTGATTCTCAAACATCTGTACAGATTCTCCCACGAAGAGGATTTTCTCAGCAACCCGCACAGGAATGTACGAAGGCAGCATTTCTACTCGCAGGGAAAACTGTTTCAGAGATGGAGCTAACATGTTCTCCTCCTCAATCAAGCGCTGTCAGCAGGGAAAAGAAATCAAGTGCAAACGAGTGTGAGAAAACCAGAGGTGTAGAAGAGCTGTATAAAGGGTGACGTGTATGTGTGTGAAGGGGCATCCAAGAATGTTGGAAGTAAGCAGAAAGGTAGCAAAACTGATTTGTATCATTTAAGTTAGCTACTTAACTTCCTTATGCTCCTAGTACGCTAGCAGATATCCCTAGAGATGTTGCTTCCATCAGGGAGTGGAGCAGAAGTGGAAAAAGGAGAAGCTAAACCTTTGTGGAATAGCAAACTGGCTGTTCTAAAGGAAGTTACATCAGCAAAAGGAATTTTTATTGAAACTGCATTGCATGAGTCCTTTTGCTGCCGTAACAATGGCAAATAATTCTCCCCTATACCCATTCCTATGTTTTAACACTTCTAGAACACTTGTGATACAGGCCAAATGTAAATGCCTCCACTAGTGAGCAAATGAAGATCCAAAGGCTTGCTAGCTAAAATAAGGCAATTTTCTCAGCTCCTGTGAAAGCTGTTTAAAACAATACAGTAAGTTATTAACTTTTTTTCTGAACATATTAATAAAGCACTCCAAGTACAGAGGCAAGATTTTCCTTCAGAGAAGCAATGCTGATAATTTCATTTGGCTTTCTTGTCATTGGAGAATTAGTTTCAGTAGTCCATAATCCAAAAAAACATCATCCTGAAAAATCTCTGAGAATGTTTGCCATCTCTGGGCTTTCTTTTTTTAACAGAAGAGTTCAGTACAAGTTTGTGTGTGTCTATATATATATATATATATATATATATATATATATATGTTAATGCCAAC
>JAWMRA010000016.1:352652-380897 GCA_035584735.1 Pseudotriccus pelzelni | reverse complement strand
TATTTTCTTAAGATTCTACTGACACTTTTAGATGAGGCAATACCCAAATATTTTATCGGCCTCTCCCATCGACAATCAGGTTTTCTTATTCTACTCTTTGACTGAGGAATTGCCAACATCATTAGTTAATAATACTGAAGAAAGGAGGTAATAAGGCTGTCTGGGTGTTCTCTTCTTAATGTCCACATTTTCTACCATGACCCTAGAAGACTCACCAATTTTCACATTCTTCCTTCATCTGATATAGTGAAATAACAGATTTTTCACTAACTGCCTTTTGAAGTTTTCCTGTGTTTTTACCTGTGTGTAATCTGTTTTCAGCAGAGACCGTTTGCACAGGGTACTTAATTAGCATGCAACATGGGGTTTTGAGAGGAAATCTCTTGTGTGTTTGCAGCCAAGCTGCATGCAGCACACTAACACCATAGGTGCCCATGAAATGTTTTCTCACCGTAAACCAGAGCATGAATTAAGAGCTGCAGTTGCTCCTCACTGATCTCTATTCAGACACTCAAAAGCTCAAAGTGTGGAAGATTACTCCATTGAGAAAGCTACTTTGCACAAGGGCACTCTAATGCTATGGCATCTACAGGAAGAGTTACTGCATTTTACCGGTGTACCGGCAGGTCGCTCCCTTGCTTGGCAGCCTCTTGTCTCTCCAGAACACATTTTCTACCAGTACTGTCAGTAGCACTACCGTGTTAGGTAACATTTGCAGAACTAATGGTTGTGCAAGAAAGGTACTTGACCCAGCTGCCCAGAGAAAGGGTGTGAATCAAGTCAACAGCAAAGCTCCCCACACCCTTTCCTTTGCAATTGCTCACACTACTATAGATCACAACGTTTGACTTAAGGAACGAGAAACCAGTCAGTCAAGAGCAGGGGATGTGCAGCAGTTCCAATTACTTAACATCAGCATCTACACAAATACCATCTGTAGGACTTTCTGCCCTCTGATTATCCAACTGTGCCAAAAAATATCTCTGTCCTTTATGCCTAGTAGCAAGCTACTACAATATTATCTTGACTTACCATCTTGCCAGGCCTCAATATATGTCTAGTCTAGCATAGCTCACACTGAAGCAGAAGAAAACACATTTCTTCTTTAGTCCCTAAGGTCCAAAACATGCCAAGCTATGACTTGTAGTTCTTACCAGGTCCTGCAGTTCTCGTAGCTGTTTTCCTGTAAGTCCCCCAATTCCTAAGTCATCGTCATCTTCTTCGGGTTGGCTAGGGACATTTCCAGAAGAGGGGCCCTGTTTGATAAAGAACTCTTCATGTTGGTCTAGTAGCAATCCATGAAGCATCCAGGCAGACAGCTGCTTATACATGACTCCATGACACACAGCCAGAATCCTGAGGTCAAGAAAAACAGACAATGGGGCCTTTGAATGCAGTAACCAAAACCTCACTGTACATCATTGTGGAAAGTCCAGTCGGTCAGGCAGGCAGTAGGGCAAGTGCTAAGTGGCTGATGTGCAATTTTATCATTTTCTTTTAAATATAAAAAAGTGGACAAAACTAAAAGGTGCAAAACTAAACTAACATATCCTCTGATTCTGTGGCTTCTCCACAGAAATCTGCTAGTAGGCCAGAGGTATAAGTCTGCAGTGGCTTCCCAGTCCTGCTGTTTCTACTCAATTTCAGCGTGAACACATATTATATTTCAAGTAGTCCGACTTTCTCCGCAAGGACATACAAACATCACAACGCTCACCCAGTCACATTTATCGTTTTGAAGGATCAAAATTAGTAACAAGTCTATCATATGCAAAACAGTTCCTGCAGACTTCAAAAGAAAAAAGAACACTGGGTCTGAACTTTTCTGAGCCCTTAGCCCAAAGTATGGAGAAAACTTTAATTCCCACCATAAGCCTGCTTTAGATAAATAATGGGGACTGTGGCAGTTTTCCCTGCATGCTACTCCTACCTTTTTAGCACGCAAGGCTGTTTTGCATGTACTGTTTTAACAAGATAAATACTTTGACACTAACTCCAGTTCCTACAGAAGAACGAAATAATAGTTTTACTGTATCTACATACTTTTCAAGAGCACTGCGAACAGGAGGCAACCCCCCACAGCTATGTTTGTGGACTGTCTCCAGTATCTGACATCCATGAATCTGCAGAAAGAAAAGGTTACGTTATGTCTGTTATTTGGATCTGTTCTGACGTTTTCATACATTTAGACTCTACACTTTCTGCTCACAACAAAATTCCTTAGCAAACTGAACAAGCCTTACAGAAAGAAAGATGTAACATACTCCATGTGTGCTCTACCCCCAAGCTTTTGTCAAAACTTTCCCTTAACAAAATGTAACCATTTTTTTTTTCAGGTGACAATAAAGAGGAAACAGATTCAGAAAAGAAGAAATTCCATCCAGCAGCATCTTGTCCTATAAAATGCATTGTGAATATAAAATGCTAGTCATCAAAGATCATACTGATAACGGAAAAAAGTAAAATCCAGTGTAAATAGATTTGCAAAACTGTTACTTGTTACTAGTAACTGTTTTGCAAAACTAGTAATAAGATTTGCAAAACAGTTACAGTTACTAGTACTACTGTAATAGGGCATCCATTACTCAAACCACATTCTTTGCTAGTATTAAAAGTCTGGGATGGGGGCAGAAATAACTTTATCAGTTAAAGGGGAAACTTGTTGAGAAAAACTAGCTGCAATTCTACGGTACCTTCTGAGTTTTGATCTGTTCCACCATGACCATTACAGAGGGGAAGAGTAACTGGAACTGCAGAACAAGGAACAAAATATTGATTTAGGTTGTTATGCAAGGAAGAGAGAAAACACTATAGTTGAGTAAGTCTGGACAGCAGCTGAACACAACAATTTAATGAAACTGTTATATGGCTTTCCCCACAAATGAGAAACATGACATGAAAATCTCTCGGAAGGATGTATTCCCTCCACTGGAGCAAGATGCACGAAGTTATATTCCAGAAGTAGTTCAGGCTAAACACAGGCAGTGAGGAATGTGGGAGAGTCAAGGTGGAGGACCTAAGCTTTGTGTTGAAGTGCAGGTGATCCTCTGAGCATGATTAAGGGACTACAAATGGAGAGGTGTTAGACAGAAATGGCATGACGTGACAGACTCAACCTTCTTTATCCCACATGCTTTCTTATTAGACTCAATGAGTGATAAGAGTAACCAAAGAACACTACCTGTTTATTAACATGACATACCTGGTCCAAGGAATAATTAACATGTGAGATGGAAAGATGTGGGTCATTCAGAAACTGTAAAGATAAAGCAATTAATGAAAAGTAATTATGACAACCACTGGATGGTCACAGTACCCAAGATATGACAGGTATTAATCTAGCACAGATTAAGCAAAACCTTTAAAACTGAAAACAGGAGACAGCACTGGGCTCTGACACAGACGGAGCACTTACTGAACTGAAGGAAGAGAGGACTTAAAACCATTAGGATGAAGAGTAATTTACAATGGCATCTCACAGGAATAATTTGGAAGGCATCCCTCATGAGGAAAGGAAAATACCTTGTCTCATTTTAGGTACTACTACTAAGCATATGCATTGCAGAAATGACAGCTTTCTACCATCTGTCAGCAGCAGGACCGCCTCTTGTTCAATGTCTCTCTCCTTTACCTCTTGTTCTAGGTCAAGTAGCGCCTGTCGATATGGCTGCAGCACTGAATCAAGACCTGTGCAGAAGGCTCGCAAATAAATGCCATGTAATCCACTCTGGTTTTGCTGAGATGGATGATGGTCCTGAAACCAAACCATAAAAGCTGCATCAGCACCCTAGTGTAGGTCTGAAGAGTAACAGAGTACCTGTGCAGTGTCACAGCAGCAGTCAGGGCTCCAAATGTGTTGAAATGCACCTTATCCCACCATTAAGTGATCAAAAACACAAATACAGCCTTGTCACAAGAACAGTTACTTGAGCAGAGTTTTGTGGACCTATGCAAGTGCTGGGAACCACTGGTACCAGTGCTTCTTTTCACTTGAGCGTGCCTCTTGGATCTCAAGGCTCTTCACAAACCACGAGGACTCACTACAAGGTAGACATGAGCATCCTATTAAGTTCACAAACCCTGGCCAGTCTGCTGTGGCCAAAAATTATTACAAGACTTCCTCAAGAACGAGATTTTACATTCGGTCCATCTTTCACTGCTCCGTACCCATCCGTACGTGCATCGCACTGAGCTTTCTGGAGCGCCGCTCCGGAAAGCGCATTTGTTAGTGCTGGCGCGGGTATGGGGCACGGGCCGCGGGACACTCAGGTGCCCGGGGCAGCCTGGCCTTACTGACACCTGCTGCGCTCTTCCTGGAAAACACCGCGGCCCGGCGGCCCCACCTGCTGCTGTACGTGTCCCGTGTACTGCTCCACGAACTCGGCGAAGCGGATGTAGTCGGTGCCGAGGCGGCAGAGCCGGTTCAGGACGCTGGTCTCGCTGGGGTGGAGGAATGGCAGCTCCTGAGACACCTTGGGGGGACAACAGCGGTGAGGGGCGGGCGAGGGCGAGCTTCGGCCGGGGCCGGGAAGGGGCAGGGGCCGGGGCCGGGGAAGGGGCCGGGGCCGGGGAAGGGGCAGGGGCCGGGGCCGGGGAAGGGGCCGGGGCCGGGGAAGGGGCCGGGGCCGGGGAAGGGGCAGGGGCAGGGGCAGGGGCAGGGGCCGGGCAGGGGCAGGGGCCGGGCAGGGGCAGTGCCATGCCTGGAGGCCGCCGCGCTTGCTCCAGGTGAAGGCCGCCCCCGGGTACCCGCTCAGCGCCAGCAGCAGCTCGTGGATCATCCTGCGCCGGAGCCGCGCGGGCTGCCGGGAACCCCGCGGGGCCCGCCGGGAAGCGGGCGGGGGGTGGCGGGGCCGGGTCGGGAGCGAGGAACGGATGGATGGGGGGATGGATGGATGGATGGGTGGATGGATGGATCCCCGCCCAGGTGCCGAAAGAGGCAGCGGCAGCAGCTGACCCGAGCTGGGAGGATCGCGTGCCAGTTTTACCTTTCTCCATTTATTATGTATTGCTTTGCTTCATTTCCTGTTTTAACCCGGGTAGTCTTTTAATCAAAACTGGCCATTTTCAAAGATGTGGAGTTATGTAATAAACTGGTTTTTAGCAACCTGTTTTTTGTACACCCCACCGCCCACCCCATTTTTTGGTACTGTTTTTCTTCATATGCGTGTTTACTCTTGTTCATTTAGAAGAAATTAGTGTTTACTTTAATTTAATCTGTATTTGGTTCGTGATCAGCTTGCCACAATAAGGTCCGAAATGTAGTAAGAAGAACTTCTGTTATATTTTTACAGGGATGAACGAGATCCCAGTACGTTGCTTTGTTTGTTATTGTCGAAAGAAATTCTTTTCGTGCACTGTCTGATACATGGGGCATGTGCTTTCTCCAGCTATGCAACTTTTTGTGTAACACGGGAGCCGCAACAATAGTGCTTATCATGTATGAGTATAATGAAACTACCCTCTTTCTATTGACAAAACTTCTATCATTATAGTAAACACTGAGGAGTTTGGCTGGGCAGTTGGCTGTGCATATATTTATTTATTGACATAAATATCACAGCATACAAGGGGGTTACAAAAGCTATGTGCCATTCCTGCTTTTAGGATGCATTATTTGAGGCTGAGCACTGTTCGCTTCAATCCTGCAGTGCTGGAGTTAGTGCCAGTTCTTCCCTTATCCATAAAAGACTTTGGTTCAATCCCATGCTGCTCACCACAATTTCTGTGTTAACAGGTGGGGTTTGATTATTGCTGAAATTAAATACTATCTTCAGCAGATTATAAAGCTAAGCAGGCTGTTGATAGCTTAGAGGTAATTATATATGTGGTGATGGCTCAGTAATTGACAAAAATGTTTGGTCTGTAAAGATTAAATACATAATTTAGTGGTATCTTTGTATGGTACTATTAATGTAATGCTTTTATTAACATGAATAGATTAACATACTACATATTTAATCTGAGAAATATTGCATGTAAATACAGTCATCTCCTGCAGCCAGAAACTAAGCTTACAGCAGCATTTGTTCACAAAAAGTAGATAATCTGAAGAGTCTTCCTTGAGAACACAGCAGGAGTATAAACAGTTTCAAATTTATTTAAGTAGAAGTAACTTCCCTTTATCAAATGGGGGAGGGAGAGCTATCTTTTGTGGAAAGTAGTGAATTGTTGGAAGTGAATCATTCAAGGGATAAAAATACAATTGACATGAAAGTAATTTAAATAGAGATCTGATTGCTTTTTCACAATTGGAGGAGTCCTTTGAGGCGAAAATTAGGGATTTGGTGCAGGGTGCTTGGCTTGTGGCCAGTATTGCAGGATTGGTCATGGATGTCCTATTGCATCTTTGCTTTACAATCTGTAAATCTGGCTTATCCCCACTCACTTGCTTCCAGCTAAGTGTTGTGGACTTCTCAGAACTTTAAATTACTTTACTGGTTCCCCAAGTGTCTTTTTAATAGCCTGCGTAAGAACAAATACAGGGGCAACAAGTCAGCATTACAAAGCAGATAAAAAGACAGGGAGCACGTATCACAGATAAAATGAATATTGAATTACCCATATATCTTTTGTTCTGTTTTTTCAGGTAGCTGTGGGGCTTCCTTGGACTCTACAGGTCCTTCAAGAGAAACTGTACCTGGTGCATGGGGACAAGTGCACTGTCTTCCAGTTCAAGAAGCTTTTTTACCACTACAGAGCTTGCCCATATTGCACTGTCATGACGGGGGAAGGAGAGGATTTTATCATGAGCATGCAGAGTGGGGAGCTTGCTAACTTGCCTCTAAGGAGTAAGGACTCCTCTGCTATTCCAGCAGGCTATCGGTGTGTCCTAGCATCGCATCGTGACTATCAGCAGAACTGGGCAGGATTTGGGTTAGAGTCACTTGCTCTCAGTCTTCCCTGGGGAGTCCTGCAGATAGTGTGCATCCCAGGCAAGCTGTGGGCCATTTGAAGTGAGGTCAGGATGCAAAAGCAGAGTCTAGAAGCAATAGCCATTTTGAAAGTCCTTTTTCCTTCCTGGCTTGTCTGGTGCACTGGAAATGTGGGATGGATCATTCTGCATTCTCTTGCCCCAACTATGCAGTTACTCCCTTGCATTTACTCCAGAGCTTCATGCCAAGTTCCCTGCTTGGGTGGGTCAGGGCTGTGGGAGTGATCTGGTCTAGCAGCGAGCACACTTGTGAACTAGCACTAGGGGATTATGTGTTTGGATATTTGTATGTATGTATTCCTGGTGTTTCTTTCTTTTAAGATCAGGTCAGTAACTTGTCTCATTTGACCACTAAAATTTTGATCTGATCCTGGGAGCCAAAAGGCAACTCTTGGTGTTGGCAATCCATAGCCTAACATGCAACCACATACAAAAAAGTCTCACCAAGTATATGAGAAGTAGGAGTCATATGTGTATGTGTGTCTTAATATGTATATACATATATACACATGTACATATATACATATACACACACATATATACAAACACACACTTCCCCCCCCCCCCCATATATATTAAATGTATACACATACTCACTTAAGATATCTCCTTCTGGATTCTGGGCATTCTGACCCTGTAGACACAGAACTGGGTCATTAGAGAAGACAGAGAAAATTACACGTATCTAAATGTTATTCCAGACGTAGAAGGTAAGAGCTAAACTTACTCAGAATTGATGGGCCCTAGAGGGAAAGGTCATGATTGGCTGTACATGATTGAAGCACAAAAAATAATAATAAAAAATATTAATAGTGATGAGCTGGATCATCAGAATGATGGATGCTAAGATGGGGAGTAGCATTAGACCCATGTTATTCCAGCTGTCAGCTTCATATGCACTGAAGAAAGAGTAAGAAATAGCTTGGAATTCCTAATGCTAAATGAGACCTAGGGCAGATCCTCTTCAGTCTTCAGACTTTGCTTTGCCAGAAATGAGGATACATGAAAACAATTATTCAGTGGACATTTGTATGAATATGCTATTATTTAACAATCTTTTTTTGGACTACAAGACTCTAGAACTTTGGAAAAGTATGATAACCGTGTATACAATCCTGTTTCAAGGAGGATTTGAAGAGGTTAGAGATTCCTTATGTTTCAGTGGAGCCCTGCAGCTATGTATGTAGTTTAAGTGACTATAGAATCAGATCAGAGTCTTCAGATGTTGTAAACATACATTTTTTTCAGCACCATTCACAAAATTAATTTTTCTCATAAAGGAAGTGGCCAATAAATACAAAAGACAATAAATCAAAAGAACAGATAACAGCAGTTTATTTAAAGGACTGAATTTTGGCACTCTTTTCTCTTTGGAAGCCTAGTGATTAGTCACTAAGACCAAGAACTTCCAAAGAATTTTTTTTAATAGAATTGATTGCTGCAATTCAAAACTAGATAAAAATAGGTACCTTTGTAATATTATTTGTAAGGCCATCTGACTAGTGCTCACTCAACATTAAGGAAAAAAAAAGAAACAGGAGAGGCAATAAATGAAAGACATAGAAACACAAATCCTAACAGAACCCAGTTAACAGAGACAATAACAAAAGACCAGAAATCTTAAATCAGGGGAGCTATTATAGGAACCATTAAATATAATCTTGAAGAGATTCAGCCAGAGTCTTTGATGATGTGCAATAATCGTGTTTTATTTTTCCTATTAGAATGAGTCTTACAGGAATGAGTAAATTTATGATTTTTTTTTTTGATTGTGGGACTGCACAAAAATGTTACAACATTTTTAGAGAGAACAAAACCAGTCCTGCACTCCATAGTCTACATATAAACATTATTTTAAATGTCTTCTTATTGCATAACCGCAAAGTGGCCACATGTGAAGTAACGCAAATGTTAATAATTGCTTCACTATAAAACGTTTTGTAATTTATGTCTGGCATTCACTGATTTAGTTATTTCTGTAACTATTGAAGTGTGTCTCCCTTTCATACAGACTCTTTAAATATCACAGAATCACAGAATCAGGTAGGAAAAGACCTAATCATCGAGTCCAATATGACTGAACACCACCTTGTCAACTAGACCACGGTACTAAGTGCCATGTTCCATCTTTCCTTAAACACTTTCCAGGAACGGTGACTTTACCACCTCCCTGGGCAGCCCATTTCAATATCTAATCACTTTTCTGTGAAGAAATTCCTTCTAATGCCCAACCTAAACCTCCCCTGGCACAGCTTAAGACTGTGTCCTCCTGTCCTATCGCTAGTTGCCTCTGTATATATAGTAAATATACTTTTTGATGGGCTCACAGAATCATTGAGGTTGGAAGTGACCTCTGGAAGTCTCTAGTCCAACCCTGCTTCCTCAGCTCAGGGTGAACTTGAGCAGGTTGTCCAGGACCATGCCTAGTTAGGTTTGAAGTACGTTCAAGGGCAGAGACTCCACGATTTCTCTGGACAACTTGTTCCAGTGTTTGATCACCTTCAGGATATAAGTATTTCTTCTTATGTTTATTTGGGACTTTCATATTTTTCAGTCCATTGCCCATTGTTTCTTGTTTCTTGTCATGTCATCTCTCAGGCCCCCCTCATATGTCAGATGCTCCAAGCTCTTCATCAGTTGCTCTGTGTTTCACTTGTTCTATTTTCTCCATGTCTTCCTTGTACTGGGGAAGCTGGAACTGGATCCAGTACTGGGAAGACGGGAATGATCAACTCCCTTACCTGTTGGTGATGCTTTTCCTAATAGAGGCTATTGGTCTACCACATTACTTAATTTGTGCTTAAGTACTAAACTTATGCCCTGTCAGTGAAATTCATGGGGCTAATTAAAACAGACACATGGTGGCTGCCGTCTTCAGTGCTCTGACTCTTGAACAAGAACCAGGCAAAGCAACAGTAATACATACTGAAGGGAAGGAAACTTTCAGGGCACGATTCTCTCCTGTGCCAGTGCTGCTGAATTTGGCTGTTGTTTTGGGGCACCCTGCTTAAACTTGTGGCTGACATTTCAGGTGAGTTACCTTGGTTTGGTCAGCAGAGCTGTTTAGATGAAAGAGCCGAGCTGCATCCAGTCAGATTTCACTGCCGAGAAGGGTGATGCAGCTGGAGGAGCCTGGCAGGAGCAGAGGGCCTAGGTAAGCCTGTATCAGAAGCGTGTGGGAGGCAGAGAGACTGTCGACGCTGAGCTGATCTGGCTGCACTGCAGGGAGCGGCGCTGGCACGGCCGAGCTGTGGGTAAGGAGGCTGGAAAGGCTGAGAGGGTAAGATGTGGGTCGCGGCTGGGTTGACATGGGTTGTGTTCCGCCTAACAGGGCTTGCAGAGTTTAGGTCAGAGCTTAGCTGGGTGTTACGAATGGGGCTCCCGGGAAGGCTCAGGGCCAGGGCGGTGGCCCCGTGAGAGACTCTGGGGAGAGACAGGGCGGCCCGGCCGGGGTCCGTCGGGGCCAAGGGCACTAGGTCGGGGCCGACCGGCGGGGCAAGGGGAAACGTCGCTCGGCTCCAGCCGCGGACGAAGGTGGCGGA
Source organism: Pseudotriccus pelzelni (assembly GCA_035584735.1). NCBI lineage: Eukaryota > Metazoa > Chordata > Aves > Passeriformes > Tyrannidae > Pseudotriccus > Pseudotriccus pelzelni. The sequence continues at coordinate 370,424 of JAWMRA010000016.1, read as the reverse complement.
GGCGGCCGGGCTGCGCCCGGTTAGGGCAGAGAGAGCGAGCCCGGCCCGGCGGCTCCTCCCCCGCCACACCCGGTGCGGCAGGAAGAGGAACAGCCGCGCCCAGCCCGCGCCAGCCTCGGCCCAGCGCAGCACCATGGCGGCGGAGGAGGTGGACGGGCTTGCCGTATCACGGCCCCACTACGGCTGTGAGTACCGGGGCGCCCGGGGTCCGAGAGTCCGCGCGGCCGCCAAGCGACGCCCAGCCCAGCCCATGCTGCCCGTTCCTTCCAGGGTCCAACGCTGGGAGGGGAGGCTGGGACGCCACAGGCACGGGGGAAGCGGCCAGGCCCGGGCTCCGGGACTATCCCGCGGGCGCGATGCGCCCCACCGGCTCTCCTCACGGGCCCCGGGGGTGGGCGCCTTGTGGCGCGGGAGCTCGTCCAAGTTCGACGGCCCTCCCGGATGCTGGAGATGAGCTGTGGGAGAAGGCGGTGGGTGGACAGCGCAGGGGTGTCCTTCGGCTGTCCCGCCGTCGTTTGCCGCGGGGGGGCCCCGAGCCTCGCCCAAGATGTCCGTCGCGGGCGGGGCGGGGGCGGCCCTGTGTTCTGCCTTCCCGCCGATTTCGGCGACCACACCCGATTTGCCGGGCGAAACACCGCTCCCATCGGACGCCTCCGCCACCTTGTCATAGGCTTGCTGTGGAGAGGGAGGGTTTGGTTCTCGCCGTCCGAGATGAGGGCTCGCCGGTGCTACGATACCGCGTCAAAGCGGCGGTTCAGTCCGACCGTGCGGTGCCGCCCGAGGCCGGGGCGGGCAGAGAGGGCCGGTTTAAAGAAGAAGGGTGGAGTCTGGGGGCTTGGGAAAGAAGGGAACTTCTCCCTGCTGTCGGTCACTGCCCTGTGCTTTGTGCCACTTTTCATCTCACGGGACTTTGGGTAGGTTGGAGTAATCAGAACTATGCTTTTGCGGTACTCCATATTGGTTTCCAAAGCCCGTTTGCAGTTTGAACCAAGTTTGATCCCAAGTGCTGTAGTTGATACCTCATCGCTTGCACGTAGTTCACAGAGTCACAGGGTGATTTGGATTGAAAGGGACCTTAAGTTCCACCCCCTGCCGTCGGCAGGGACACCTTCCGCTATCCCAGGTTGCTCCAAGCCCCATCCAACCTGGCCTTGGACACTGCCAAGGGTGGGGCAGCCACAGCTTCTCTGGGCAACCTGTGCCAGGGCCTCACCATCTTCTTGGTTAAAGAATCCCTTCCTAACATGTAATCTACATCTCTCCACTTTTAGTTAAAACTGTTCCCCCTTATCTTACCACTATCTGCTTGTGTAAAAATCCTTTCTCCCTCCTTTTTTATAAGCCTCCTTTTAAGTACTGAAAGGCTGCAATGAGGTATTCCCGAAGCCTTTTCTTCTCCAGGCTGAACAACCCCAGCTCTCTCAGCCTGTCTGTGGGAGAGGTGCCCCAGCCCCCTGAGCATCTTCGTTGCCCTGCTCTTGACCTGGTGTAACAGGTGTTGTGCTGAGGACCCCAGATCTGGATACGGTTGTCCTGCTGGGGTCTCATAAGCACACTGTAGATAGTTGTTGAAAGCATTTCAGGTGTAAGCTAACCTTTGATTAATGACAGTATGAGACATTTCCTATTTGTCCAGTTGGTCCATAAAACCTAAAAAGTTGTGTGGGTTTTTTTTTCACATGAGGCATATTTAGCTGTAAGTATGGGAAGAGTAGACTTTTTCACTGAGGCTTTAAACACACAGGATCTGAAAGATTTAGGCATGTACCCCTATGTAGGTCCTCAGCCTGATCCAAAGATGACATGCAGGTTGTGGATCTGAAGGATTCCCTTCCAGATGAGGACTGTGAGTAGCATTTCCATCTTCTTTTGGAGGTGGACTATAAAGATACAGAAGGGATTGTATGATGTGAATATATATTTTTGTCCTTCTTTAGTCTTTTGCTGTCAAAATCAGAGGATAGATGGGACATGTGGTCACTGATGTGCCTTTGAGGAAGACAAAGGCAAAGCTAGAAGAAAATAAGAGAATGAAGGATTGTTTTTAAGAAATTGGAAGATGGAAGCAGTCAAATTGTGAAATCAGAAAGAAGGAAGATGGCAAATTGATGTGACAAGGATAAGGAAACAAGGTCTCTTCTGCTACTAGTAAAAAGAACAGATCATCAAATTCTTAATTCTTCTGAATTAGAGAAAAAAATGGATTGAGTTTCTGTGGGAGAGGTTGGCTTTGATTTCTGATATGCCCGTTCAGTTATATTCGATCTTCAACCACCTGAGAAATATGTTTTATCTATTTGCAGCTGTCTTGGATAATGAGAGATTAACAGCAGAGGAAATGGATGAAAGACGACGCCAGAATGTAGCCTATGAATACCTTTGTCATCTGGAGGAAGCAAAGAGGTAAGAATAAGTGGTTTTGAAACTGCTGGTGCTTTAAAAAAAGTTGTGACATTTGGTAAGGGGAATAATTTGGATGCATCTTACCTCTTGTCTCTGTTTCATAGTAGTTGGGAATAGAGTTTCACTAAAAAAAACAACCAAAAAAACCCCTAACCCCTAATGTGTTTATCTAACATGTTCCCAAAGACTTTGTCACAAGAACTCTGTTGCTCTATTGCTCCAGATTTCCTAACACTGGATGGGTTCTCCCTGTTGTCCAACTTGTGTCTTAGTGCAGTATCATCTCCCTGCTTAGCACTGGACATAAAAGTCTGTTATTCCCTTCGTCTTAAGTGCAACCTCTTTAAAATTAAATTGTAACAGTGTATTTCCCTTGCACTTATTGTCTCTTAGACTGACAACACAATTCTTGTGTATTTCTCTGTGTCCTTTGTAAAAAGTCTATAGTACTTTTCCCTCTGACTTCTCTCAATGAACTCTGTGCCTTTCTGGAAGTGCACTGCCAAAACAGAGAAAACTTTTTTAACAGGGTGTCAGTGTGCATACTTATGAGGAGTGGAAGGATTATTTTGTGTACCCTGGTAGATTCGCTAGTATCATACACTATTCCATGGCATTTGTGTTTTTGTGATATGAAGATGTAATACAGTTTTGCTGAGTTGCCACCTTTTTGGTTGTAGTTGTGCTGATGAAATTTGTTCCTCATCTTGTGTTTTTATGGTCTATCATGTTTTCCTGAGTGTGTTACCCTTCACTTGATCCTGCTGTGTTGGATTTTTCCTGATCTTTGTTTGAAATATTGAAAGAACTTCGATCTTATTCCTGTCTTCCAGCATGTGTGTAGCTTTTGCGTCATTTCCATGTTTAATAAGCATGTAAACATGCTGTATATCTTTATTCAGGGAATTAATTGAAAGTATGATCAGAACACAGTAGATGCTGTATATCTACTGTTAAAGGAAAAAGAACTGATATTGACAATGAGTACTTGAAGTCTTACTGTTGGTATTTTTAAAAATCTTCTGCTAACATTAAATTGTATATGCTGTACATGGAGAATAGAATGAGACATACATAAACACAACGTTCAAAATAGCTAACAGTACATTTTGTTATGGCTCACTGAACACTTTGATCTGCCTTTGTCCTCCAAAAGATGATATGGATAAAGAGCTAGAAAACTTTGACAGGTTGGATGATGAATTTCGTATAAATCTGTGTAGTTCTTCCTCAGCAAGACAGACATGTTCAGCTGTAGCGATTTTAATGAGGAGGAAGCCCTGAGTTTTTACAAGTTCACTTCTGGCAGAGTATAAAGAAGGATTTCATTCCAGGATTTTAATAGTTTATGTTGCCTTGCCAAGAACGTTTAGTCTATTTTTGAAAGGGCAGGAAACACTCAGTGTATGCTGTAGTCTTTTAGGTGCTTCATAACAGTTGTCACTAGTACAAATTCAGAGAGGCTGCTTAGTTACTAGTAGATAATAATTTTCTGTCCATATGGGCTTGAATGAAGTTTGAGGCAGTGAGAAAGATCTGACTATATTTCAAAATAACTCCTTCCCTTTGAATCCAAAATCTTCAGGAGCAAGTCTTGGGCAAACAGGGAGAGATGAGTTGCACTGTAGTCACTGTCCAGGCTTGAAGGAGACTCTTCAAGGAGGAGATCCCTCACATGTGGACTCTTCCTGTCATTGGCTTCAGAGTAAATGCATGAGGAGGTCCTGATTCTCTGTTCAATTCCTTGACTAGATTTTCAAAAAAATTCAGGCAAAAATACCTAATACAGCAACAGCTTTAATATTTTTATTAAGCTCTTGCTTAATCATGGGGACTTACTCTTCAGTAAAATCATCTTTGACTCTAAAGTTTCTTGGTGATCTTGTCTCTGCTTCTGAGTATTGTCTTGGTATTGATGAGGTTGAGCAGCGGGGCATTTAATTTTTACCATACCTTGTCAGAAACAAGATGCTTTCACTATTGTCTCAGGGTAAGCCTTCAGATACTTCAAATAATGCCTAGTGGTTTTGTAAAGAATGGAACAACAGCTGTGTTGCTCAAAATGCAAGTAGTGGTGTTACGGCCTTCCTGGTATCCACCTTGGCAGTCGGAGCACTGATTTGTTAAGTGGGAGGTCTGCCTGGAGAGGCTCAGCCCTCACCTGACCCTTAACTCGTGTTTGCTTAGAGGCCTACAGGCTGTTCACTGTGTGAGTGGGAGTTCCCAGTTCCTATAGTTGATGATATACCACTTAATGTAAGAGTTAAAGATTAAATGACCAGAAGGAGAGGAGTAGACTCCTTAGTTTAATAATTAAGGGATACAACTGAGAGCAAAGGCTTGAGTTCGTGGTCTGCTCCCAGGAATTTTTTTCCTCACTGAGCAGTCTTTTGTAAATTGCCCTTTTTTTATTTATTACTATTAGTACAGCCTAGAAGAGGACTCTTGGCTGCATTGTTGGTAAGGAGTTTATTTAACAAAAACAACTAGACAAGAACTATAAGCAATCAGTGTATTTGAAAGTAACATCCTTGGTCAGAGATTTTCTATACTTCTTTGCCAGTAGGGTAACTGAGGCATAGCATGTGAACGAGACATTAGCATTTTGCTTGTGCTATTGATTACAATCCGTCGGAGCTGTGGGAGGCTTTATAATCTTTCTTCATGGTGAAGGAGTATCAGATTGGAAGTTATATATCTCTCAGGAGAAGAGGAGGACCTGACAGCAGAGGAAGGTAGCTGGTACGCCCTGTGTCACACTCAGAATCTGAAAAGGTGAAGGTGGTGAAGCTGATGGCAGCCGAGGCAGGGTGGGAGGGGCACTTCTGAGCGACCCCCTGCTCTTCCCTGTAATCATGTAATATTATTACATTATAATATTGCGTTCACATACTGTAGTTTATATTAATATTTTTCTACAACGTAAAGGTAGCTAAAATGGTGTTGCATTGCATCAGCATTGTCAGAGGCTTATTATCCGTTGAACTAAGCAACAAATATGGAATCTAGAAGCAGAAGTGATTTTTTTTTTTTGGTAAATATTAAAAGAGGTTAGGATGAGAATTGGCCAGCATTTAATTTCGTACTGAAATGAAAAATTTAGAAGAGTTTGGATTTCTGAACTGTCTGATGTAACAACAAACGTGCAGTAACTTTGAGTATTTCTTCAAATTATTTGGAGTACCTGTCTGCTAGGGAGCATACATCAGAAGTATTATCAGAGGAATAACTTGTTCTTATTTAGTGGTATTCCACCCTGTTGTCTTGGGTTTTTTTTCAGTGTCACTGTTGTTCTCTTGTTACTTAGCAGTTTTTGACTTCAGTTAATGTGCAACAGTCTTGTGAAACAGGAATTATTCTTGCTAGTTGGAGAAAGGGAGGCAGAGTGCAATTAAGTTGCTCAAGATTGTGAAAGACACTGAAATGGAATTTGGAGCTAAAATGAAGATTGTGAATAGAGGGATTCTTGTACTATGTGTCGGCCAGATGCCTCATTCTTGAATAAAATGGCTTTATTAATAAGTGTTGTTTAATACTTCAAGTTTTATGGTTTATGTTCTTTTTTTCTTTGTTTGTTTGGATTGGTTTGCCCTTTTTTCCCCTCCAAATCACAGTAGTCCAATAGAGAAGCTGTTACAGGGCAGATAAAACTGTAAGAGTATACTCTGTTCTGTTGTGACATGGCAGCTCGTACTCGCAGAAGGGTAAGGGTATATTTATCTGGAATAGAAGCAACTCGAGAGACCTTCTTTTTGTGGTTCTTATCAAGAAGTCAGGGTGGTGCACTATAATATTCTTTTTCAGTCTCGTGTGATAGCCTCTTTCCCCGTGTGGGGTACTTGTTGGGGTACTGTGGCATTTTTGTGACGAAATTAGCGCTTAGCAATTTGGCAAAGGCTTTTTCAAGCTTTGTCTTTCACAGTGGAATATTTTAGTTCTCCAAGTGCAACTAGAGTATTGTTGGCTCTCTTGTTTCCTTACCTGACTTTGTGGGTGATGTGTTTACACTGTGATAGCAGGAAATATTTTCATTCTGGATTATAGAACTATACTTCTGGATTACAGAATTATTATTCTGGTCCTAGCGTAGTGTAAGCATTTCAGTGCCCCGATTATGTTGCTTCCAGTAACTGTTTAACTTGCCTTAGCAGTGTGTTTGTTCTGGAGTGCATCAGGATGGAATCTGTCCTTGTGGGGTTTTTTTCTCCTTTTGGGATTTTCTTGTAGAAAATATTTCCTATTAAGTAAGGAAAGGATGATGATTGTTCTATATTGTGGATCTAAACAGTTCGGGATTGAAGTGTACTATGTTCTTGTGGTAATCCCCTTTTTTCTGACGGATTGGAAGATGGCTTAGTGTAAACTGATGATATCACGGGGAGAAATTAATATCTTGTGCTCGTGTGGTAGAATCTGAAGGGCCTTTCCTACTGATGCTTTCCTGTAAGAATTACTTTCCCTTCACCCTTATTCATGCTCTCTCTTAAGGTAAGTTGTTGGGTTTTTTTTTACTGGGATGACTTGTCTGTCTTAAAGCAGAAAATTAACCTAAGTTGTTTACTGGGGAGCTAGATTTCCTACAAGAAAACTAATATTTAAAGAAAAAAAATCTGGTCTTCATCTCTTTAGGCTTCCCATGTTTAATTTGAAAGTGTTTGGCTGGATGTCATTGTCTCTCAAAATTTGGCATAGTCATCTGATATCGGTTTCAACAGACTTCTTATTTTCAGAGGTGTAGGGTGCCCAGAAGAATGAAAAGGAAGAATTACAGAGGACACCACTTTCTGGACAGATTAAATGCATCTAGTGTTAGTGGCCTACAAAGTTTATTCTGTGAGTAATCTTGTAAAGCTGGTTCATCAAGGTCTGTAGAGGTGTAGATATCAGTTGCTGAAGGAGCTCTTGTTTGAAGATAAAATGCTTAAAATAGTGCAGCTTAAATATTTTTGTGAAGGAAATGTGATAGTTGCTCTTTTACACAGGATTAGCCTCAAGAGGCTTCTTCAGTACAAATCAGATGTTTCAAAAAGGGGATAAATTACACTGATCACTTTCTCTTATTAACCTGAACTTGGAAGAACTGAGGTAGTTTAGTTGAAATATGTGTCTTATGAGCCTCAGTTAAGAACAGGGCTGTGATAGAGAGCTAGATATTAGCAAGGTAGTTTGAGAAAAGCAGGATTAGGCTTTCTCACTTACTTTTGTATAGTTCTCAGTATACCTCAGGTAAGTCAGTCATGTGCAAAATATCTTATTTAAATCCTGCTTAAATTATTGTGCAAATTAGACCCAGGCAGGTTTCCTATGGGTTTTGAAGCTGTAGAGCACTACCTCTCAGAGGATTCTGAGGATGAGGTCGTAGAGCAGTCTGTGGCACACAGCCCAGAGTGCCACAGTCCTGGTGGTGTGAACCACTGCTGTGATTTTATTGCTGCTTTGTTTTATTATAAATCTCAAGGCAGCAAGAGTTGTAATGTAACTCCGGAGTCCCTCAAAGAAAAAGAAAGATGGGGATTGTTTTGGATTTTTCTGAGCTCGTTCTCTTTTCCCATTCTTTCCCCACTGCCCCCAATTTAGGAAAACTTGACTTTGTGGGATGGGATTTCTTTTAGCTTTTAAAGCTTTGCATTCATATTTGAATGTCCAGAGTGTGTTCAGTCCAGCTGCAGTTTTGTGTCCTTCAGTGATTTATTAGCAATTAATTGTATTACCTCAAAAGCATAGGAAATTACTAGAATTTTGTAAATAACAGAAAATGATAATGCAGTAGATCCTGAACTGTTCACAGACTAGATATGAGACATTCTGTAGTTATGATATGTGAAAGCTATTTTGCTTTTTGCAGGATAGCCTGTGTCTATATTTAATCCTTCAGATCACAATGGTGCTGTTTAATATTTGCTGGTCAGTATTGCATGCTGAAAAAGATCTAAAGATGGAATTAGTTATGTTTAGAAAACATCTGCAGTAATTCTGTCAGTAGCCTGTAATGTAAGGCCAAAGAAGGTGTTCCTCTTGTTGATGAGGTCTTCAGATTTAGGTGGGAGACAACCTGAGTATTCTGAATTATGTCTGTTTGGTTTCCTGATGTTTAATTTAAACTTATGACTCCTTTCAGAAATATTTTATTTTTATTTTGTAACTTTAGAATGAGGACTTTTTTGAAAATTTTTGAACCATTTATGATGTTGAAGTATGACTGGATTTTTACGGTTGCAGAGTCAAGAGGCAAATGAGCTCCTTCATAATGTTTGTATTTGTAAATGTATTTGTGCATGAGGAGTCCTGATATCTTCATGTATAATCCAAGTCACAGAATTCCAGAAACTGGCATTTGACTGAAAATGACTTATATAATTCCCACCGAAAGTTACTCCTCTAGATCACGTGAGTGGGCCAGAAGGTCACTAATTGACATAGTGGAACTTATCCTTGTTTGGCATAACAGGGTTCCTCTTCTTATTCCAGGCTAATCAAAACTTTTGTCTTTATTTCGTCATGTTTCCACTTGTAAGTCGGGTCAGGTGCTGGTTTTTGGGTTGATTGTTTGGTTTTTTGCATGTGTGTGGTTTTGTGGTGGATTTCTTTTTGTTTGTTTCTGGCGGATTTATTTTTTTTCTGCTTCTTTCAGATACAATGCAAGTCCCCTATTGGACTGAATATCCACAAATATTCATATATAATATTTTATTATCAGTATTTATAAACTGAAGAACCTTCTGTTTAGCTCTCACCACTTTATCTGGGGCTTTTATCAGCTCCTGTTTGGACTTGAGGAGATATTTCTCTACAGATGCTGTACTGTTTCATTGATGACCTCATGCAGTTGACAGGGAGTGGCTGTCTGGACTGGAAGCGTCTTGGAATGCACATTCAGAACTGTATTTTTCTGAGAAGTGGGTGGAGAGAGGGTAGGGAGAGGACAGTGGTGGAATACCACCATCTTTGCTTCACTTTGCTTTACTTTGGATACTTTTTTAATGACTCACTGGAAATAGTAATGAAAGGCAGGCAAGGAGAAAAGAAACAACTGTACAGAATTCAGTTTGGAGACCAGGGTTTTTCTGTTTGGACGGTGGTTTCTGAAGGAATATTGTATGTAATGTAGGAAGAGAGCAGCCCCAAATAACAAAAGCAAATAGTTGTCACTAACAGTTCTTGACTATTGGTACTATGGAGTGCTCCTTAATAACCCTTATTTACAAGAAATTAAGTTAGTCTTAACGTATGGTAACTTCAGAGATGCTGTAACTTCCAAGCATTTAGGCCTATTTGGTTTCTAATGGTAAGTGTTGATGGCAATTAGCTTGAAAGAGGCTTTTGAGTATATGATAATTAAGGCCCTCATGACTGTTGGCTTAGTACTCATCTGAAAGCTCTCCAGGACAAATGACGAATCTTTTTGGCAAACGTGATCAGCAAGAGCAGCTAAGGCAATTTTTACAGGTTGTTGGCAGTGTTTGCAAGGGAGGAAAGAGGAACCTCATACTTACTTTTAAGAAGGGGGATGAGGGTAAAGATTTAAATGCCAGATGGTTCAGCTGGTTGTTGCCAGGGACAGTACGTCAATCACTGGAAAAAATCTGGCCTGTGTTACTCATTAATTCTTTGCTTTTTAGTATCTTTGAACTGTGTGCATAATGAGAATGTTCTGGGACCTTTTAGCTGTGGGCAGTACTTGTTTTCTTAGCTCTCTGTTTGAGACTGTGACTCTTCCTGTACAGACCTTACTGAAAGACATTTAAAGAACCTCCTACTTTTCTAGAAGAGAACACTCCTGATATGATAAATTTATTTTACTTGGTTGTTATTACCTCTTTGAGAGATCCTTAATCTTCTGAGGGGATTCCTTGATTTGTTCAGAGTTGGTAGAATGAGTTACTCTGAAGAGAAGTTTTTTGTTGGGGATTTTTCCACGTCTGTCTAACATCCTTGCTCAGGTGAACCGGGATGAAGAGCTGAGGCTGTCTCCCAAGTTTTCTCTTCTCATGCTCTGTGAGAATGTCTGCTAAGACAATTGTAACTGAACTAAAAATGTTTGAGTTAGCGTCTACATATGAATGATCTGCTGGAGCATGAGATTCCTCTTCTTTCAATAAAATGTATAGTATGATTTGTCCAAAAAATACCTGTGAAGTTGTCAGTACTGAGTGGTGAAAAAACCTTTAAGCCATAGCTTTGTACATTCTTTCAGATAGCTTATGCACACCCTGTTTGGGGCTGAGGGGTGGGGCACGAAAGGAAGATGCTGCCCTTTCACTCTGGCCACTTTTCCCTCTGCTGTGATGCTGCAATGGCCATGCATCTTTTCCTTGGCAAATGTGTGGGGAATTGCAGTAGAAGGGCTAAATGAATGTGAACAGAAGCATCTGGATGTGAAGGCACCACATGCAACAGATGGAATGATCTGTCTTTAAAAAACGCCCAGATTAGCAGCTGTTCATCCAGACCCCGGCTTGTTTGTGTTCAGCACTGTGAACAAATACTGGTAAGTCATGGAGGTGGTATGAGGCAGAGACAATCATCACTGTTTGCTACCAAGGGGTATGGAAAGGCCTATCTGTAACCTGTAAGTTCTGCATCTGGTTTCCAACTGAGGAAGTGCCCAGGAGATGTGAGGAGAACTTGCTGACTGGTATCCCTTGCCTTCCATGTCAGGGCAACAGGTCCAGGACCTCCTGATGCTTGTTGTTGGGCCAGGTGTAATGGCCCACTGCTAGATGACAGCATGAACATCCTTTTCCTGCTTGACTGATTGCAGGACAGACTTCTTGGGCACCAAATGCTTTCTGGTGCTTTTGAGTATAAGATCGGGTTAAACCTGGGTTTTTTTCCCCGAGTTTTCATGTCAAATACAGTCAGCTTCCCCCTTTTGCGTGGCCTATCATGGTTTGCTGTGTTGTTGATACAAGGGTGTAACTGCATTTCGTGCTTGTCTGCCACATTACAGGTTCAATAGATACTGGCTTTAGACCTACGTTGAAGGCAAGAGCTTTTTCTGTTCTGGGGAGGGTGACAAAGATTTAAATTTTGAGTTGAAATTGAAACTAAGAATGCTGCTTTTCATAGAGAACTAGAGAATTATAAACCCGTGAACAGTCAAAATGTGTTGTAGGAAACAGATCTTGCTCAATAGAATATTTCAAATTACAATCCTGATAGTTTTATGGTAATTGCTGGTGTCATTTTAATAGTTTAGGAGGTACCTCACTTAATATGTTATACTGATATCAGCAAAGCCCTGTGTGTTTATGGTTGTGATTTCAGGTTTATCTGCTTTGGAAGACTGTAAGTGACTGATCTTGAACACTGTATCTCTTGGTGGTGATCATGTTTCCCAGGATGTTGATTGTTACACCACTGTGAAAGCTTTCCTGTGCTCCTTTCCCCCCCGGCCCCTCCCCAGGATTTGAATATGATCCTGAAAGAGTGGAATTCTAAATAAGTATTGTTGGTGCCTTCCTTTAGATTGGACACCTGCTGTCTGGAATGTGCTGGTGTCCCTTAGTCTCCTTTTGTGAGCTTTGTTTCTGTAGGATGAGTTCTCAGGCAAAAGATAATATTTGAAATTCTGTGTGTCAGTGCAGGGTACTAGCAAGACGCAGTAAAGACGTTGTTGTGTTATATGTTATGATGACCCTGAGGGTGAACAAACCTGGTGGGGAGTTAGGGAAAGGGACGCAGTTTTCTTTCTGGAGGTATTGTTGTTCTGAGTGGAATGCTAGGTATTCTGAAAGTCTTCGCGTGACATAATTTGTCATTTTTGTAGTATGAATTGAATGGCAGTTTAGCATTGTTCGCTGGCTGGTTTCCAGTTTCTGACTGGTGGCTCTTCTGTGATCGCTGAAACTCCATTTGACAGAGAGTTCTGACCTCTTCTTGCCTGTTTTCTGCCATCTGCCTGATTCTTGACAAATTTTCCAGTTGCAGCAGCCACATGAAGATGTTATCACAACCTATTATGTGAGAAAGGTTATATTATTTACTGTATCTCAGAAATCCTGTGAAACAATTACTTTTCACGTAAATAAAAGTCCTTTTCGACAAAGGGACAGGTAGATTATGTTATAGGTCCTTGTTTGTCAAAATGTAGTTGTCCTGGAATTGTGAAACTAGCTAATGAACTGCCAAAAACCGAAGCATGTAAATATTTTTGGGTATTTAGTGCTGCAGTTTTTTGTAGATGAAGAGTAAATTTTCTGTTTATTCTCTTACGGACAAAACTTTTGCATCAGCATTATAATATTTGACAGAGTTAGACCATAAAGGTATCCAGTGTTGGTTTTCTTATTGCTCCAAGCATTTTGGAAGTGCAGAAAGATTACCAAGTTTCAAGAAGTTGTAGCCACGGTGGGAGGTACAAGGCAGTCACATCCTGAAGATTTGTTTGAAGAACGTTATTTTGGACAAATAGTCTGCTTCTTTCGTGCTTATGAGAAGAAAATACGTAACGCAGTCTAACTGTGTAAGTAGAGCACAGGTTTAGGCAGGCTTGTTTTTCTAATTAAAATACACTTGTACAGTATACAGACAGTGTTACAGAGACTGGAGGCTAACAAGTCATATGCATCTGGAAAGAGAATCAAGCTCTATGCTCCTCCAGTCCACTTCTAGACCTCATTCAGAAGGAAACAGCATATTCACCCTTCTTGAAGAAGCAGACAACAACAGCCACCACTTTCTGAAATGTAGTTGATAGGGCAACACTAGAAGCAACCAAGAAGTGTTGTGGCACTGACATGCTTACAAAGAGAAGACAGACGATCCTGTCTGATGATCAAGAACTTTGTAGCCAGTGCTCTCACACTCTAGGGGCTCAGAAGTTTATGTGGAGGTTCTGTTTGCAGCTTTCCTGCTAATGAAATCGGTGAGATGTGCAGCAAGCAGAATGTGATGTCGTCCTGTGGACGACTGATCTTCAACTAACGGCATTGGTAGCAGACCCTGATGCGAGTGGTACTGGCATGATATATCAGGGTTGCATACTTTATCTTCTTAGAGTTCGTAATTGTTAGAAGTACTGAAAGGACGTGTCTCTTGAGGCCAGCACTGTGAAAGTGACCACAGGGTGCAGACTCAGGTGGTTGGGCTGCAGCGTCATCTTAGAGCTGAAAAATGTCACTGGGTAGGTCTGTGTGAAAGAGGAAAAGCCATTCTAGTACAATGGAAGGTTAACAATTTTATTTCTGGCCCTGCAGATAATAAGTTTTCCCTGGAAATTACTGCTACTCAGTAATGACCAAGAAGTGAGCTTTCTTCGTCGGTTGGTAAAGATCATTTTTTTCCAGCTCTTAAAGCCTTCTGTGTTTTCTATGCTGTGCTGTTTTCTTTTTGTGCTGGGACATACTGCGTGGTAGTCCTGTCATGATATGAGCACTGTTCCTTACAGGTTTTGTCCATTTTTTTTGTCTGCTCTACTGTTTTTGTTTATTAAATTGGATATTCTTGTTCACAAATTGGAAGTATGCTCAGGTGACCAGCTTTGTTGTTCTTGCACTTCCAGGTGGATGGAAGCCTGTTTGAATGAGGAGCTGCCTGCCACAACAGAGCTGGAAGAAGGATTGAGAAATGGAGTCTACCTGGCCAAACTTGGAAACTTTTTCTCCCCTAAGGTGGTTTCTGTGAAAAAAATCTATGATAGGGAACAGACTAGATATAAGGTGAGTGCTATTGACCATGGATACTTCTTTAGACAGACATCTAAAACAGGAATATGTACACATGGAGGTAGTGTGAGAAAATACGCAGAAAGTTAGTTTATATTGGTCTTACCGTAAAAACTCTGCTTTCACTCTAATGTTTAAGTGAGGGACCGGGTGGCCTCACAGCTGTGTATCTAAGCTTGCACTTAGGTGAAATAATTTGTCATAAACAGTTAATATGATTGTGTACAGAAGACTTTTGACTTCTTTTCTGTAAAGTACTGTTTTCACCATCAGTCATAATGAACCTCCCTGCTGTTCTTGGCAGCTATGATATTTTGTTTCTTACTGCTCTCCCTCTTGTTTCTGCCTATTTTTATTTCAGGCAACCGGTCTCCACTTCCGTCACACAGATAATGTAATCCAGTGGCTGAATGCCATGTCTGAGATTGGTCTCCCTAAGGTAACTTCTATGTTGTACAAGTAAATTAATAAATAATCCCATAAAAGCTTTGTGTTCTGTGGAAGCATTTGGTGTTGTACAAAAATCAGCAGACTTTATCTGGTTAATTCTTAGTTTTCTAGGTTTGTGTCCCTGTAGAAACTCTCTCCTAAAACTTGTTGGAAGATTTCATTCTGCTATGTGTGTGAGAACAATTAGGAGTAAAATAATTAATCCTTCTGTACCATATGCTTATTATTAGTAATCTTGCATGACATCTGCATTACATTGTTCTTGCCTTTCATTCGTTTGAACAGTATCTGAGCTACAGTTTGATTGTGGAAGTGTTTTTAAAAATCTATGCTAAAAGTAGGAGCACAACAGAAAACACTGTCTTCTTAATTTCTTCAGATTTGCTGTGAAATTTCAAATCAAGCTGACATGTTCCTGGTGTAGCTTGATCAAATATGAATTGTCAGCTTGACTAGAGAAATGGCTAGATAGACTTCTCTGAGCTAGTAAACACAGTTGTCTGAAAATATATATGGAACTGTGGTAGTGTTGGGTTATAGTCAAGGGGTTTTGTAAGCCATGTTATGCTTTGCATATGTGCTTGAATTTTGGACAAAGTTTCTTAAATAACTTGTGATTTACTAGTTGAGCCTTCATGGGATTTATGGTGATCTTACAGAAACACATTTGGGGTTAGGAAATACTGAAATATGCTGTTAGGGTGGTTAGGTGAAAATAAACAAGAAGGAGTTAGAGAGATGCTAAGTGCCAGGTATGAGGTAAGAGTTTCAGATGTAAGTGGATTTTGGGTGAAAATAAATGTGTAAGAAGATGTTAAAGAAGCTGTGCTGGGGTCCGGTATATTCACAGAAATTACTGTTGCTTTAAGTATTTTCCCATGCACAAGAGCCAGGGAACTGATGCTGTAGAATCGAGGGTCCTCCAGTTGCTCTTGTCTTTACAGAAAGAGCAAGGCTGTTTTGTGCTCATAGGCAACAGCAAGGAACCTTCCAGTAACTAGAGAATAATGTATCTTGTCAGTACTTCTGAATTAATTGAGACTTCCAGTATTAGCCCTTTTTGTTAAACTTTGAAGACGTTTGTGTTTGAGACTGACTGAAAGCTTTTGGGTCCAGGTAACTGAAAATGTAGTATTGCAGAGCACCTCAGTGCTCGTCTGGGTTTCCCTTTGAAACTGTCTCTTCTCTTGCTTTTCAATCCCATTCAATCCAGACAAAATCCTCTTTTCTCTTTTCTGCTGTAATTATTTTTGTCATCTCTTGGCTTTCACCGAAGTCCTCATTAATACCTCATGACCCAGTATTTTGGTGCACACACAAAAGAAATGGTTTACCCATTCACATGTGTAGAACTTGGCAGGAAAGGGGGAACTCTGGTTTGGGTGTTAGAAGCAAAAGGCAGGGTTGACACTTCAAGCAGGAGAAACGTTGGTCCAGGGCAGAGAAGCTTGAAGAGTTTTGTTTTGTGGGCTGTTTCATTACTGCAGTGCAGAAGAACTGGGTTGATGTGATTTGGCTATATAGAGTGCATGTCATTCAGACTGCTAACTTTTTTTTATCTTTAGATATTCTACCCAGAAACTACAGACATCTATGATCGCAAGAACATGCCACGCTGTATCTATTGTATTCATGCACTCAGGTAAGGCATACCTTACCAGGCAGAAAATCTTATTACTTCTGAAATCTTTCTGCAAAGCTGAAAGGTGGGAGGAGAGAGAGCTGAACTGAAGGCTTAGATGAGGGCAAATTTTCTAACAGAACAATGTTGCCAGGTGAGAGCAAAGATTCATGAAGCCAGTATTTTGTCTTGGACAGTGGCCAAATGAGATGCTGAAGGAAAAAGAACCGGTCAAGTATGTTATGATTTCTACCTTTCCATTCCAGTTCTCATCCTCTCACCCTCTGAGTTAGAGGTAGACATTCTTTAACCAAGAAGATAGTGAGGCACTGGCACAAGTTGCCCAGAGAAGCTGTGACTGCCTCGTCCCTGCAACTGTTCAAGGCCAAGTTGGATGGAACTTGGAGCAGCCTGGGATAGTGGAAGATGGCACAGGGCTGGGTTGGAATTAGATGATCTCTAAGGTCCCTTGCAACCCAAGCCTTTATGTGATTCTATGATCCGTGTGGAGCTCACATAATAGTCAAAAACCAGAGCAGTTGCTTCTCTTTTCCCAGTCCCATTTGTGCTTAGCTGTATGGATTCATCCCTTCTTTGTAACAGTTACATTTCTTGTGAGCCCTAGGTGAATACATTTAACCCCATTTTAAGAAGCCAAATCAGTTTAGTGAATACTTCCCCCTTACTCGCTGTTGATGAGGCCGCACCTGCAATCCTGTGTGCAGTTCTGGGCTCCCCAGCATAAGAGGAACAGGAGCATGCTGGAGAGAGCTGAAAGAAGGATCACTTTCAGGAAAGGCTGGGAGAGTTGAGACTATTCAGTGTAGATAACAGATAGGGCCGTGGGAATCTCAGCAATGTGTGCAACTATCTGAAGGGAGGATGCAAAGATGTGAAGCCAGGCTCTTCTCGATGATGTCCCATGATATGACAAGAGGCAGCTGGCACAATCTGAACCACAGAGGGGTTGCTCTCAACATAGGAAACACTTTGTTTCCTGTGAGGGTGACCAAGGAGTGGCACAAATTGCCCTGAAATGTTTGGAGGTCTCCACCGTTGGCGATACTCAAAAGCCATCTGGATATGATCCTGGGGAACTTGATCCAACGTGACCTGGTTTGAAAAGGGAGCTTGAACAAGACAAACTTGAGAGTGCTGTTCTGGCCTCAACCATTCTGTAATTCCCTCAAGACTTAAGAGCGGTGGGCCAGTTATGTTCAGCTGAAGGGGGAAGAAGGGAGTCAGCTCACCCACTTGATGATTATCATAGAATCATAGAATCAGCCGGGTTGGAAAGGACCTCTGAGATCATCAAGTCTAACCCTTGATCCACTACCACCGTTGTTACTAGACTATGGCATTAAGTGCCACATCCAGTCTCACCCTAAAAACCTACAGGGATGGAGAATCCACCACTTCCCTGGGCAGCCCATTCCAATGCCTGATTACTCTCTCTCTAAAGAATTTCTTCATAATACCTAATCTAAACCTCCCATGGCAGAGCTTAAGACCATGCCCTCTTGTCTTACTGGTAGTTGCCTGGGAGAAGAGACCAACCCCCACCTGGCTACAACCTCCTCTCAGGTAGCTGTAGAGAGTGATGAGGTCTCCCCTGAGCCTTCTCTTCTCCAG
>JAWMRA010000016.1:314296-352552 GCA_035584735.1 Pseudotriccus pelzelni | reverse complement strand
CAGCCTCCTGTCGATCAGCACCCCCAGGTCCCTTCCTGCCTGGCTGCTCTCCAGCCACTCTGTGCCCAGCCTGTAGCCCTGCGTGGGGTTGTTGTGGCCAAAGTGCAGGACTCGGCACTTGGCCTTGTTGAGCCTCATCCTGTTGGAATAAGCCCAACTCTCCAGTCTATCCAGGTCCCCCTGCAGAGCCCTCCTGCGTTCTAGCAGGAGGACACCCCCCCCCCCAGCTTGGTGTCATCTGCAAATTTCCTAATGGTGGACTCAATCCCCTCATCTAAATCATCGATAAAGATACTAAACAAAACTGGGCCCAGCGCTGATCCCTGGGGGACAGCTGTTACATTGGCTTACTTGTCCTTGAATCTGTTCTAAAATTGTATCGTTGTCAGAACCACACAGAAAAATTACTAGTTCTAATTATTTGCTTATTTTCTTTTCTAGCCTGTACCTTTTCAAACTGGGTCTTGCCCCCCAGATTCAGGATTTATATGGCAAGGTGGACTTCACAGGTAAAAAAACCAAACAAAAAGCCTCCAACACTCCTGTGCTGCCTTTATCTCATACCCTACTAGTTCAGTTGTTGAACTGTGGAACTGATTATTACTGTTGATATTCTAAATCCAAATTAAAATTAAAATTAATGGCTATGAGGAGTTCTGGTAATTTAGGAAAAAGGTTTGATATGGATGCTTCTAAGCCAGGCAGCTATAGCCATCAGTTCACTAATCATAACTTTTTTTTTTCTAACAATGTCACTGTTGTAAGATGATTAAGCCTTGCATCCGCCTTCTTGGGAGTTTTCAGTTTGGAATTTAGTAAGCAGTTCTGACCTCCTGTGACAGTTCAAACTAGAGGTGCCATCAGCTGAAGAAGCATTTGCCAGCTAATTGGCTGCAGGAGATGCCAGCATGAAGTCTTGTGTCCACGTTCCTTGGCAACGTTTCACTTTCCTAATTTTTGTGAAAGTGTCAAATTTTGTGTCTTGTATTAGTGAGGTTCTTGCATGAGGGCACGCATTAAATTTAAAAGGTGTATAAACTTTATTTCCTAGCATATATTGATACCTCCATTCACTTTTCTCAGTGTAGTCTCTCTGTAGGGAAAAAGAACATCCTAAACTACTGCCTGTGCATTTTCCCGCTGGCAACCGCAGTTGAAGTACCTCAGAATGGAGTCTGTTTCCAGCTCCTCATGAGAGTCTTGTGTTGTTTTCTAGTGAGCAAGACTACAGAATATTCCCATATGAGTCTCTGGGAAAAAAATGTAGATTTTAGGAAAGTGTGCGAAGTGTCTTACCAGTTTTCATTTATTTGTTTCACTTACTGAATGATATTCAAAGTATTATGTAAATGGTAATTGCAATCTATTGTAGTTATCTTAATTTTTTTTTTTAGCAGTAGATAGTATAGCAGTGCTAATGTATTTAAGCCTGTGTAACACTGTTTTAATGTATATTTCAGAGGAGGAAATCAGTAATATGAGGCTTGAACTGGAGAAGTATGGTATTCAGATGCCTGCCTTCAGCAAAATTGGAGGAATTCTAGCAAATGAGCTTTCTGTGGATGAAGCAGCATGTAAGGAAAAATAGTGGTTTGTTTGATTATTCAAATCAGCAGATCAGTTAAGTGTTGGTTTTAATACCCCCTGTTTTAAGACTAGTACAGTCCTTTTGATAGGCCTTTTGGGAGATTGGGAAGATGTTTTTATTCTTTCTCTTGTGTATTTTTTTTTCTTCTTTCTGGAACATGATTCAGCTACTTAAAGTATCATAACTGGAAAGCAGGCTGCTGGTTTTTTTCCAGAACACAAAGCCATGATGAAATCAGAGGTGCTTTGATAATTCTTTTGCTTTCCAGTTAGTTTCCAGATAATTCTTCTGCTGTTTTCAGATTTTTAACAAAGCTGTTTTGTTTGGTACTAACTGGCAGACTGTGACTTGTTTTTCAGTACATGCTGCTGTCATTGCCATTAATGAAGCAATTGACCGTCAGGTTCCAGCTGACACTTTTATGGCAATGAAGAACCCTAATGCCATGCTAATAAATCTTGATGATCAACTGGAATCCACTTACCAAGGCACACTCTACAGAGCAAAGCAAGACAAGATGGAGAATGCTAAAAATAGGGTAGCTCAGTTCTTCTTTCCAGCTGTCTATTTGCATGCATTGCTGTTTTGTACTGCAGCGTAAACTGGGGGGAATTCACAGAATGTGTGTTACGGTCTTGCATGTATAGTGTCAGGTGGACTTACTGCTGGTGGTATTTTAGGATGTTCCCCAGTAACTTGTCTTCTTATTATAGGAGACAGACAGCAGTTAGCTGTGTTAGTTTGTTTAGCTGTCTGAAATATGAGCCTCATAGATACAGATTTCATTTAATCCTTTTTATGCTGGGGATGCATCCGTCTATTTTCACACAGTATATTTCTAACAAAGAAATGAGCAAAATTGACTGATGCTCTTTGAAGTGATCCATGTTGTTTTAGAACACTGTATAACGCAAGCCTAGCTCTGTGTCCTGCTTTCCATGTTCTGGAGCTCTCCTGTGTGTTCATATAGAGGCATTACATTGAAATAAGGTGTTTCAAGGCTGTTTGTATCAGAGTTTGACTATAGTTAGTTTAGATGTGTTTACATATAGGGCTTTTTTTTTTGCATGTGTAGAGGTAGCTTATCTGTGACCTATCAATCACAGTTCTATATAGATAAACATCTTTTTCTGACTTTTTCAATTAGAAGATCTATGAAGGCAAAGGAAGCTATAGAAACACTGATGAGTTTTTATTTCATCTTCAGATTGCCTCAGAAAGTTCAGATAGAGAGAGAGACGTGTATGAAGAACTTCTGACTCAAGCTGAGATTCAGGGAAACATCAATAAAGTGAACAGTAGGTATCATGTTAAAGTAATAGTCTTAATTAAAGTAGTACTTCAAAACGATGTCTGTGCTCCTCTTTTTCTGTAATGCTGACCAAATTTAAAGGCAGCTCCCCCGTTTTTGTGGGGTGTTTTGTTTTTTTCTTTGGTTTGGTTGTGTGGTTGTTTTGGGTTTTTTGGGGGGATGGGTTTTTTTCTTGTTTGGTTGTTTTTACTGATTATTAATACATAGTTGTTAAGCTTAATTTGCTCTGATTTCTGTTACCCTTCCTTTTGGAAATGGATTGTCCATGTTGCTGGCCCCTCCAATCCTTCATCTTGAATAATGCATGCTATTTCCAACCATCAGACCATTTTTCAAGTACTGCTTTGTAATTTACTCAGGAATTCTTCCATTTGGATTACATACCTAACTTGCTATTTGATCAGCTGTAAAAGTATTTCTTTCTGAGCAGTAGGTTACATACGGGACTTTCTCATTTCACATTTCTCTCAAAACTCTTTTCCTGTTGCTAGCACATGCAGCCATATCAAAGATTGACCTAGCTTTGGAACGAGGAGATGCATTAGCACTGTATGAAGCTTTGGCAACACCAGCCCTGGGACTCCGAGGATTGCTACGAGAAAATTGTGACTGGTATTTCAAGCAGTTCTTGAGTGATAGGCAACAGAAACAGGAGGTATGGAAAAGTGTAAATTGCCCTGATTCGTGAAGTTTATGCCTGCCTCTGCCTTTCACTGTACTACGGTGTACTAATCACTTGCTATATACCTGCACTGCAGTTTAGTGTTGGTTAGAAAAAATTAGTGCTAAGAGATGGAAGCATTCAGTAACCGTATATATCATTTAGGTTTTATGTCTGCATATGAAAGGCCAATATGATGTTTCTATGTATGTGCATATATAACTAAAATACTTTGACCAAACCGTAAAATACTAATTTGTGTGTACAGAAAACTGTTATAATCAAGGTGTGTCCTCCGTCGATTTACTATTATTGGTGCCCAAATAATGTGGATATTTGTGTTTTGTAAACACCTGTCAGATAAGCATAAAATACTTCCACTGTGGAGAATACGACCATAAACCACTTGTAGGCGTGGGGCTTAGGGACATGATTTAGTGGTGGATTCGGCAGTGTTAGGTATACAGTTGGACTCAATGATTTTAGAGGTCTTTTCCAACCTAAATGATTTTATGATTCTACCCAAGTTATTCAAGCCCTCCTGCTCCCTGGTGACTCGGTCTCACTTTCTTTTTGTACTTGTGTGCTACCATATAATCCAAGAAGTGTGTATGTATAAGCCAAAGCTGCGAGTTGTCCATTTTGATGTCTTGCTAACTCTTTAGTTGCTCAGAGGTAAAATGGAACATTAGTTAACAGGTCTCTTCTGGCAAACCCCACAAATTTCACATCAGCATGCAGCTCATGTAGGGGGAGTCTTTTTCCACAAAATTATGACCTTTGTTTCAAATATTTTACTATTTTGGAAGCTGGGTCTTGCCTTTAATGGTTACGTTCATGGGACTGCACTTCTAATATAAAAGGAGTCGGGCTGTACACATATGGTCTCTCGTCATCTTAATTGAGAGTCTGGAGAGTAATTTCTGGCTTCCTTACATATGTGGCATTCTTTGTTTGCAGAAGCTATATTGCGTTAGAATGATTTATGTTAAAGCAGAGTATTTTTATTGAGGTATTTGAAGGGAATAAGGTGGACATCATTTCACCCTCATAGTTTATATTTCTTGTTTTTTTTTTTTAGGCTGGCCTTACAGGTCCTCTGCAGAAGGAAGAGTTGCAGTTGGGAGTGGATGCTGCTAACAGGGCAGCACATCAGTACCAGCAAAGTGAGGATCAGCAGAAATCATTGCAGCAAAGTGACCATGGGTGTGATCAAAAGAATGAGACAGCACAGTATTTTGGGTCTATTATGGATGGTCAATACAAATGTTCTTTAAGTACCTTACAGCTGCTAAGGACATTAGAGAGGTGGTTGCCCTAATGATTTGTAGTATCTTTTATCCAGCTGTTACAATGTGGCCGTGCAGGATCAATTCAATCTGATAGGTTGAAAGGACTCCTCTACTAGAGATTTGAGGAGACAGAGGGTTTAGAATACAAGAGGAAAATAGTGACTGCTGAATTAAGTAGGTGGCTGCCTTGGAAATACCTTACCTGTTCAGCATGGAGGTCTGTGTTTGTTTACCTACTGTGCCATTTGAAGTTAGACAGGGTGTACCCACTGTGGAGTGCCTCTTACTGCCTTGAGCAGGGTAGATGTGAACAGGAAGAGAAAGTTGGTACTAGTCACCCATCCAGAAGTTTGCAATGGGGCTTCTTACTGTCGCAGTACTGAAATGGTAAAACAGTCCTTTGATAACCAGACAAAAAGGTGAACTAGTATTAAACATGAGCGTCATGTATTTCGTTGTCTTCAGTAACAGAAGACTAACCGAGGATTAATGGATCAGAAAGCTTGACTCTTTCTCCACAGTTAGGGGTATTATTCTTTTTCCAGTTAAGTATCTGAGTAGAATGAAAATGCTATTACTATGGGGGTCTGAACTGTCTGCCTGCCTTATTCTTTATGCTCTTTGAACTTCTAGGACTGGCAGCAGTAGCCAAAATTAATTCAGCAATTCGGATGGGTGATGCTGAGAAGACTGTGGCAGAAATGATGAATTCAGAGGCCCAGTTACCAGAGGTTTATGCATTTGCTGCAGATCTTTACCAAAGGGAGCTGGCTACCTTACAGCAACAGAGCCCTGAAGTAAGTATCACCTTCTCTGTTATTTCTGGAAGTTGGCATGAGTCACCGGGTCTACCTTGTCTGTTCTGTTAAATGCACTCTCTGGAACAAACTGGTCTTGGGTCTTCATGGAAGTGCTTTTGATGCCGAATTTTGCCCCAAAAGGTGTATATGGAACTGCTCAGAGACAAAGTTTTAGTCTGTCAGCTGCAAGGTATTTATTTAAACAACGTTGGAGAATTTCCAGCTTGTGCTGGACAGAGAGTTCTGAGGTAGTTAGTGAACAGTGAGACTATTTTTGTGAGAGATTACATCATTTTTATACGCATATTCATATTATTGCAACATTTAATTATAATATTCATAGCAGGTGGAGTCCTGGGTGGAGTCTGGGCGGAGTCTTCTTTTGGGGTGTTGTTTTGTGGGTCGTTCTAGTGTTCTTCATCCTTCGGGGGTCGTATTTTCAGAGTCTTCCTCCCTGAACTTTTCAAACTTTCCTTAATTCTGCTGGCTCTAACATATATTTGGGAGAGGGTTCTAGCTTTTGGCACTCTCCCTTCCGCCTTATCTCCTGTGTCCTTCCCTTATGTCTGTTTAGGTATGTATGTTTGCGTTCTGCTGTCTTTTATGTCCCTCTTTCCTTACTTTATGTTCTTTGGGCTACTGGGTGAGTATTCTTTGGCTAAATGTTATCTTGCGTTAGTCCTTGAGTTTGAGTTCTTTTAGTTCTTTTCTCAGAGCGTGTATTCTGAGTTTACCCCATTTAGGCCTTCACTTTGGTGTTCAGTCTGTTCTGATGTGGTTTAATCCCTAAATCTTGAGCTTCTTGGTGGCCCTATGAGGTTCTGCTTTAATCTCTTACTTGGCATTCTGGCTTTGTTTATGATACTCACCTTTCTACTTCGTTGTCATAAAAGTTGTCCCTTTGCTCTGTAACATGTCTGTCTTAACAACTACTCTGTTGTTTTCTATTTGTGACAATAGTTTGTATAGGGCAAAGAGAATTAATTTGCTGTCCTCTTTGTGTGCAGGGTAACCTCACCCATCCAGAACTGTCTGTTGCTGTTGAGATGCTGTCTTCTGTGGCCCTGATTAACAGGGCTTTGGATTCAGGGGATGTGAATACAGTGTGGAAACAACTGAGCAGTCCTGTCACAGGGCTTACAAACATTGAGGATGAGAACTCTCAGAGGTGGATATTTCAAGGAATTGTATATGTTCTTGATGTTGCTTATGTTCTGTGATTTCATGAATTTTTTTCCCTTCTCTTACATTTTACGTTGTTTCTACGTTATTTATTACAGTATTGATTTAATCTCTGTTGTCTCTTGTATCTTGTTTTTGCAATTACTGTTTCTTACTGGTCTGATTTCTGTGCTGTCTCTCAATGCTTTGTCATGGATTTCACATGAAAGCCACATTGTGATAGCATTAGGTTGTCACTAATTCTTACGCCAGCTCACTCACTATTTTCCTTGCCTGGACTGTTATTCAAGGTTTTAGTGCTTTTGTCTATTTTGCAATTTTGTTTGTTGGAACCTACTTCAGTTTGGCTGAGCATCCTGCACACAGCCTTTCCTCTTTCTCCTCCTTTTCATATTTGTTCCAGTTTCAACCTTCATGTTACCTCTCCCACTTTGTGTACCAATTCTCATGCTGTGTCGTGTGCTCCCTGGCCAGCTTGTTGTGATATTTATTGGGTTTGGGTTTTGTTTTTTGACAGATACATTGATGATTTGATTAAGCTGAAGGCTCAAACAAATGCAAAAGGAAATGAATTTATCACATGGAATGATATCCAGTCGTGTGTTGATCATGTGAACAAAGTTGTGCACGAAGAACATGAAAGTAAGTTTTTCTGCTCAATTTTTGCTAGACTGATCCTAGCTTATAAGGAGTGCTAAAATTAGATGCAGGTCAATACAAAAAGTTATTGATTGACTTATAGTTGTGTCATATGTTAGATGTCTAGGAAGATCTTATTTCTGAACAAGTCTTGATAGCAGGACTGCAGGCAATCAAGAATGTTTGTGGTATTGAAGTCAGTATCTCAAAACTGTTTATTAATCCTTCCAGTGTAAATTTCAACCCTTTTTGGATTAAAAATTCATTTTCTGATGTGAGTGTCTAGGATTTGTCTAGAATCTTCTAATTTTGTTTCAGTCCTTCAAATTTAATGAAAGCTAGTGTTACCAAAATCCCTCAGTTAGCTGTAGCCCGTGCTACAACTCGGAGTGCTCAATCCTCCTTCCTAATTTGCTGCCTTCAGTAGAAGATACTTTTCTTGGAGTCTTATTCTCTCTTTGACTGCAACTTTGCCCTGTTCAGGTTTTCCTCTTCTTCCTTTTCTTCCTTCTTTTGAATGTGCTTTGGCCTTTTGTACCTTCGCAGTATTTAGTGGAAGTTCCACAGCCTCAGTCCAAGATCCCCTATTCTTCATCTGTGGGTAATTTGACCTGCGTATGCAAGATAAGCTATTCACCTTTTGTTGATGACTTTCAGATCTATGATGATGTTAGATGCATTTCTGTAGTGGATGAGGAGCTTGAATGAACAACAGAAAGATGAGTTTATCTTGAGGCCTTATTCTCAGTCCTTTAACTCCTGGCTGTATTAACACTGTACTTCTGAAGTACAGCTTCTTTACTGCACCAAATAAACAAGCTTTTTCAGTTACTTAGATTCAGTGATAAATCAACAGATACCCAAGAAAGTTTATTCTGAAATGCCTTCTGTTCAACAGCTACTTATTGTTTTTGCTTAAAACATTTGGTACAGCTTTTCCGAAGAACATATTATCTCGTCAGTTTGGTGCCATTCAAATTCTAAGTTCCATATACTGGGACCTAAATCTCAAATTAGGGTTGTAAATGGGAAGTGCCGATCTTTTAATAGGTTAGTTACTTTGTTTACTGTTAGTTCCATCAGGCGATTAGAAGCTTTTATCAGTACTGGTTTTAACACTACGTATGCCTTCTAGTTGATAAAACCAGTATTATAAAAGCTGAAATGACTGCTAGCTGACATTCTAACTGGTAGAAGAAGAGTATGCTTGCACAGTTGTTGCCTTTTGATACGAAGTATTGGTAAAGTGCAAAAGAAAATCCCCTATTGGAAGATGTGCAAAATCCCTGGGAAGTTACAAGTGTCCAACACAGATCACTGGTGAGACTGCATGTCTCTGGGTGTGGGCAGCATTTGAGCTCTCACCGGGAGCATGGTGCCAGAGTTAATCTTTCAGATGTACCATGTGTGTCGTGCACTGCAAGTCACACTGCCCAGTGCTCTGTTGCAGGGCTTATTGACCTGGAGCATGGACACCTGTTTCTTTTTTTATGTAAGAGATGTGATCTGGGAATCACCACTAATACATTGCACTCGCAGACATTTGGTCAGTAGCCCTGTAGTGAAGAGAACAGGAAGAGGTGTAGCGTATACATACATGTACAGTGCCAGGCCAGACGGGTCTAGCAGAAGATGTCCCTGCCCATGGCAGAAGAGCTTGGAACTAGATGATCTCTAATCTTCCTTCCAGCCCAAACTGTTCTATGCAGCAAGTGCGAGTACCAAAACTTAAGTACTCATGAAGGAAAAAAATTACTGATGCAAGCTGAAAATTATGAATGAGTGTTAAACCTAACTTCTATGCTTCTAGCCCTACATTTTTTGAATTTCCATTTTTCAGTAGTATTTATGTTAATGAATGTCTTTTAGCAGTGATAAAAGACTGGGACTTAGCGTAATTATGAGCATTTCAGCAAAATAGGAAATTTGAGTAATTCTTCTTTTTCTAATACGGTATTAATTGATTTAAAATCCAGAGTGGAGATAAAGGAGTCCTTGAAAATAGCACCAGTAAACAATTCTTAGGTAGACCCTTCTGACGTTCTGTTTCAGGTGGGTTTAATTTTCTTTTTTTTTTTTTTCTGAGTTTCATTAAGGGATCTTAACTTTTGTTTATGACGAGTACTGAAAACCTCCTGGGTGTCACTTGTCTTCAAGCCATCTGTGTAGTGTTTAGCTCAAAGCTTTGCATCGTAAGGTGGGAGAGATTTGTCGCAAGTGTGGAGGTGATGCCTAAGTTTATGTTTGACACAGAGACAAGGAAGTGTCTTCTGCCACTCCTTGATGTAGACTTGGTGACTTTTGTTTCACCTTGGAAAGCATATACTCTAGAGAGGGTTAAATTTTAAATTAAAAGCCTCCTGTCTCGGTTAACTTGTTTCCTGCTTCTCCAAATAGACACTGGGTTTCCTGTTGGGGTCACATGAGCAGATCTGTTAAAACCACACAAACAGGGACCCACACTGTGAGTGCACACACCGGTGCTTTGTCCATAGTATGTAAGAGATCACAGTGCAGTTCTAGTAGTTGGTGCAGTCCCAGCATCCTGTTTCTTTTAACACTCTTTATGCTGAAAAAAAACGTGCAGAAAATCCTGTAATGAGATAAATTTTTCTTCTGGGGAATTTCTTAATTCTTTGGTCTGCTTCATATATGCCCTTAGGCAAAGACACTTTTTATCCCCTCTCTATGCATAAGTTCCTTTAGTCTAAGAAGGTCCTCAAGGTATACGACCATATATATTTTTCATTTCTGCTGTGCTTGTAAATAGTTTAAAATTAAAAAATGGTTTCCAGTGAAGAGCTGTAACGTATTGCTCTTCCATGGAATATGCCATGTCCATATTAGCAAACTAATCAAAGAGAATTACTACTGAGGTTCTGTGCCCTTTCCTGAGTTAGCAGATCTGGTTTTTGGTGGGAACCATGCTGTCATTTTAGTGATACGGTTCTTATGATGTCCTCAACATGTATTTTTCCCTAATCTCTACTCTGCCCAAATATAATCACTTTCCTAAGATGTTCTGCGTTTTGCATAATCTTCTGTTTTGTGAGTCTTTCTTTTGCAGAAGACTCACAAATCTTGGAATACAATAACCAAAGTTGGAAATCCTCATACTGAGTCCTTTCTTTTTTCTGAAAGATCTCTCTGTTCTGAGGTCAAACCGTGATTGGATCCTTCTTTAATTGGGGACTTGAATTAGATAAATCTAGAGTCCATCTCAGCCTGAGTTATTTTGTGATTTGCAGAAGATTGTTGTTGTAGATAGGACACGTACAATGTACTGTTTCCATTTAGCTAACTGCAAGATGTGTCCACATCTCTGATGATTCATCTAATACTACATACATCCTTAATAAAGGAGTTTTCTAAAATATGAAATTACTGTGTTTTTAAATGGTATTCCATGCAAATCTTTATCTTCCTGTGAAGATTTCTTTCTGGATAAGCCAGAACCTTGGAATATTGTGAACTCTGGGCATTTGGGTTTTGATAATTCTCTTCTAGTGGCTCAGAGCTGTGTGTCTGAGGACTCAATTTTGTCCCTGCCCGTGGTATCCCTGAGTGAGTTTTTTTCTTTTTAACTTTATTTTTTTAATTACCATGCCCAGGAATTATGACTACTTTAAAGTGGAGAAACAGTCATGCTTTCTTTACTAGTAAATAATGTTTTCTGTTAAAAATATTGAGGTTCTTGGCTGATACTTGGTTTAGGAAGGACTAACTGCACTTTTCTTCTGAAGCAGTTATTGTTGACCAAAAATGGAACTTTGTCTTTCTCTTCCTATGCCTTCCTCCCTAGGGATTTTGGCAATTGGTCTTATTAATGAAGCTCTGGATGAAGGAGACAGCAAGAAGACTATTCAAGCCTTACAGATTCCTGCAGCAAAATTGGAGGGTGTAACCCCAAAGGTAGCACAGCATTATCAGGATACGCTACTTCGAGCCAAGCGAGAGAAAGCACAGGTGAGTGTAGTTAAATGCACCTCTTGAAAGACCTTTACATATGTGTAATGGGATTCTTACTGGTCTTGAAAGTCAGGAATCAAAACTCACAGTGGGCATTCTGCATACCTTCAGCTAATCTTACCCTGTCAGTTTGGATCTTTCTGTATTAAAGAAAGAGATTTGCAGCTAACAGTTTGAATCTTCATGAACTCTGGAGGTAGGTGTAAGGATATTAAGTGCATGTGGTGGCTTATTGCAGCTAATCCTGGGTCCTCAGGGAGATATGTATCTTGTTTGTGGAAAAATAGTATCATCTGTTTTTGAAAGGAGACCATGTTCATTCCAGGACTACTGAACTTCTGAATGCAAGTTTCCTGCAAGCTGAAGTATTTTTTTCTAATGTTCTTTATTAAAAGTGCTCATAGGCGTAGTTATATATGGCAAAAAGAAAGTTTCTGAAAGTGGAGAAGTCTGTTAAGTGATAAATTAGAAAAAACATGTGAAGCAACATACATGTTACTAGCAAAATGTATGCTGATGCCTGTTGTTCACCTGTGACACTTTAATAGCTTACGATTTTTTTTGAGCAATAGTTGTCATTAGCCAAGGACTTCTACCTGCTTGTACATAGTTGCAGCTTTCACTTAGTGAAGGGTGGAGATGGAGAGAGGAAGAGCGAGTTTCATCTTACAGGTTTAAGAAAGGTGATGAGGGGTGTGCCTGTGTGTGCGCAACTAATTTTTGAGTAGTAGGGATAGGACGCTGAATTTTTTTTCTCATCTATTTACAAAGAAGTAGCAGACATCTGTCCTTTCAGTGGCTTGAGAGTGTTTTGGTTTTTTCTGCTATGGACCTTATTGCTCTAGTAGCAATGCACGATTTTGTATAGAGACTAAGGTCTAGATTGTCCTGAACACTTCTTGTTTGTTTGTTTTTGACTACAGGTAAACCCACGCAATAGATGAAAACTGTATGTATTTCTAATGAAAATCATTAAGCAGCTTTCCCAAGGACCCTGACAGGGTTAATGTTTCTCAGGAACCCATTTTGTGCTGAAGCATTTCCTCCCGCTGAGTCAGAATAAAATAATGAACTTTTTTGAGTGTGTGCTTAAACTTGTGCCAGGGTGCACTGGTAACTTCTCAGTTGGCGTGAAATTACCTTATTTAGACATAAATAAGTAAAGGGCTTGTCCCAGCAGCATGGCAGAAATTTCCAAAATAGAAAGATCATATTATAAATTAACAATGTGGGGAAAATAATCACCATCTGAAGTCAACTGTTATGAACTAGTGATTTCTATACCTTGGGGCTGAGGGGGATTGTGCTTCACCTGAAGACATTGTTCAGTTGTCTCCCTGAGCTGGGAGTGCTGTATGATACATGTTTCTTATGTGATTGGGAGAGAGAGGAAAAAAACAGTAGACCTTGTAATATGTTACACTCTGTGTATCTTGCAGAAAGCCTTGCAACAGTAAAACTGTAGACTAGCACCAGATGGTTTTGGTAGTGTTGGGGTTGACTTCTGCTAGTACGCAGTACGGTAAGGTTACAGTGATTATTCTCCCCCACTCCCTGGACAGGACTTTTGCTGTTGCTGAGATTCTTATGGGACTGTCTGGCTTTCAGATGAAATCTACCTGTGAAAGTCATGTTAAGCTCTTGAATGAAGTATCATTTAAACAAGTTAGTTTCATACTTGCCAAAACAGTGGGAAAAATATGGAGGGCATGTAAGGGAATGTTCATTTTCAATCTAGCCTTAAAGCTCTTGAATGTTGTAAGCAGTGGCTCTTTTGTGTAGTGTGATTATTATTCCATACCAGAACTAAATGTTTCCTGTGTTCTGTTTGTATGAGGGGAGCTATCAGAAGGGTGGCAGTTGCATCTTAGCATTTCTTCCAGTAGTTACCTACAGGAAACACCAGTGGGTGGAGAAAAGCTTATGCTTGGCGACTGCTAGGTCATTGTTCTTTATGTATATTTTGGGACTCGCGAAACACTTGTCTCTTTCCTCTTCTCAAATTTCTTCATGTAACATAGCTCATTGGATTTCCCAGCCAAAATACAGGATACTATGTGATCACTGCTCCTTGACAAGCCATCTGTTAAAATACAGACTTAAAACATGGCTTTGACTGCTGTGTGTGTCTGCCCACCCGCAATACCTACAATGTTTTTTTTGCTTTGCTAGCTTGTACAAGCTTGTGAACTTTTGTAGACAGGGACGAGAGCAGCCTGATATGACATTACTTACCCAAAAAGCTTTTAGTTTTTGCACACAGATGTGCATTGGCAGCTCTGTGTAGTCATGTGCTGTTGAAGGACTAACTTCTTGGGAAGTCATGTCCTCTGAGCTAGTACGGCTTTAAGACTGACTGGTACCAAGTCCCTGGCCTTGTGTTCTCTCTGCTTATCAGGGTGATTCCATAGATAGAATTTCTTCTTTGTTCTGTTTCCTGAAAAGATTTTTTGACTTGGAGAAAGTACTGAGTTTGGTAATGCCGTAGTAGTCTCTGCTATTGGAGTCAGTTAGGAAGACTGAAATACGTCTTATTCCCTCTGACATGGAAAACTGCTATATTGGCTATTGTTGAGCAAGGATTATTTTACTTTGCAAAAATAGTGATACTTCTCTACCCACACTGTGTATATTTTTCTTGTCCTATTCTCTTCAGGACACACAGGATGAAACAGCTGTACTTTGGCTAGATGAAATTCAGGATGGGATTCATAGGGCTAACAAGGACACAGAGGAGTCCGAGAGATGTAAGTAGTATCACACAAATATTGCAATTAATCCCCATTACCAACCAAATACCAGTTACTTAAGGTAAAGTTGGAGCTAGAAATGTCATGTGTATGTGGCAAAGGAAACCAAATGCGCTTACAGGCTTCTGGTGTAGTAATTTTTTCTTTGAAGAGCAAATGTCAGATTCTTCAAATACTAAATTTCTTTTATTGTGGGGGAATATGCCTTTTTTCCCCAGTTTTGCATGTGGCCATGACCGTTAGACCATGTTATCTCACTGGACAAATACGTATCAACTTTTTTGTCATTTGCAACTAATTGTCTGTGGGTGGTTAGTTAGCGGTAAGAATGTTCGCATGCATAATTGAAATGTTGTTTTCTGGTGAGCATTACCTTTTGTTTGTGTAATGTACTGTTGTCTTGTCTCGGTTCTGTGAAGTATTAGTAGACAATCTCACATGTTTTTCAAATACAAACAGTGCCACACATCAGTCATACCCACCTTTGCTCCTTCGCACAGTTTGCAGGTGGACTGGCCCATCCTTTGTTGCATCTGAGTCTTTATAATGATGTCATTTCTGTCTACAGAAAAAACGAAGTAATTACTACTCTTGAACTTCTGGGCTTTTGTTTTGTTTGTTTGTTGGGTTTTTTGTTTATTTTATTTTGTTCCTGACAAAAGCTTTTTCTTTAACAAAACATGAACTTTTTCAAGTCTTACGATATATTCTAATGGCCTGTTCTCTATGTATGGCGTTTGTTTACCACACACTTTGGAGAGCTTGCTTTTATACATTTTCAAAATGTGATACTGTTCTCATTTGCATTTACTCTAAACCTCTGACTTTCCATTACACTCAGCATTTACCTGTCAGCTTGTTTAGCTTGATTCATGCAGTATTAGTGCTGATTGGTTTTGCCCTTTATAGTCACCTTACATTTTTCGTGATTCTATTTCTTTGTCTCTGGTGTGCTGATGTCTTGCGTTTCACTTCCGAAAGTTCTAGTTTGATGTTAGGCTGGTACTAAAAGTTATCCAAACATGCACAGTCAGTCCCTTCTGATTTTGTTTTGAATAGGCAACCATATTGGAAAAGAAAAGTTTAATCAAAGACAGGGTAGAGTATCTGTCTTTCAAGATTTTCCAAACTCAGTCAGACAAGGCCCTGAAGATAGTCCAGCTTTGAGAACAGGATTGGGCTAGACTGCCCTCTAGCATGAGCTCTTAATGAATCTGCATATCAGATGTGTAGCATTTCTGGCCCAGTTGATTCCTTTCATCCTCTCTGCAGAAATGAGCTGGTTTTTTTTATTTGTGCCTTGTCCATTTGTATTCTTTATTTATACAAGTTTTAAAAGAAAAATCAACATGTTCAATCAAAACTTTTCAGCGAAAGACACGAGTTTTTCCAACTCCATGGCCTAGTTAAGTTGTTTTTAATGACATTATTTAGTCAGTGAATTCCCCTGTCAAATGCCTTAAAAAAAAAAAAGGGAAGGCATAAAAAAGAAAAAAAATAAAAGGGAACTAGGGCAGAACTTTTACTTATTCCTATTACTGTTTGTTCCCAGAAGCACCAGTGCAATTTTTTTCACCATTTTTCACACCTACCAAGCATTTTGGCAAATCAGCAGGTTAAATGTCATGCCAAGGACCATGTGGTCAAAACCAGGATGAGCCTTTAAGCCTGAAAAGATCTTCAGATACCCTTAACTATCCATGTAGGAATAGATGTTTTTGCAGTCTTACCTAGTGCTGAAAATGACTGTATTTCATGTTTGCTGTATCAATGGTATTTCTGTGCTCTTGTGTTCTTGTCTGTATTTGAGTTGCTATTCTGCAATAGCCCTGGAGCGACTTACGATTATTTTTTCTTTCTCTGCTCTTTGTCTTTCCCCGATAAGGTTTTTTACTTGTTTACAAACTACTCCCTGCTTTTCTCACTAGGGATAGCAGTACTAATTGTTGAAAAGGCCCCTTTTGAGTTAGGACTGGCTCTGCCAGAAGAAACTGCCTTATCTAAAACAGATATCAGAGGAGAGCTGTAACTCCGTGTGTTGAGAAATTCTGGTGGTAAATCAGCACCATACTGGGATTAGGGACACAAAAATTATATGCTGTCAGGTGCAGCACCACAAATGGTTGGATACTCTGTACTGAAGAGGCCTCTATACTGCAAGTTGTCTGATTGGTTTTTATTTATATTTTGTATTTATATACAGCTATTTGTGTATCACACAAACACCCCAACTATAAGGGTGTTTTCACACTGCCTTGCTCTCTTCTGCCAATGTGTGTTTGCTGCAAGGCACTGAGCCCATGAATGCCAAGCTAACCTTCTCCTTGGTGTTATCCAAGTCTCCTTAGGAATTCTGGCCATTAATGAAGCAGTAGATCGTGGTGATGTTAGCCAGACCTTGAGTACCTTGCGTTCACCTGATGTGGGGCTATATGGAGTGACTCCAGAATGTGCTCCGACGTACCAAGGAGAGCTGTCAGAAGTCAAGAGAAGAAAAGTGGCAGCAGGTACACCTTCAGTAACCTACTGTTAGTGAAATAAATTCAAGATTATTGTATGCAGAATTGGAACCAGAGGTAAAAAAGCCCCTGGGGAGAAGTCTTGTGTCATAGGTGGCAATTGTGGATGCTTTCTGAACTAAATTTTTTTTCCAAAAAAGTGTGTGAATAGTGTAATGTTCTCCACTTGTAGAATGTGTTGTGTTTAGGTAGTTCTCATATGAGGTCATTAGGGACTTGGAAACATCACTTCTCTTCCTTGGAGGAAGAAGCACGTGTCTGGTTTTGA
Organism: Pseudotriccus pelzelni; assembly: GCA_035584735.1. Classification (NCBI taxonomy): domain Eukaryota; kingdom Metazoa; phylum Chordata; class Aves; order Passeriformes; family Tyrannidae; genus Pseudotriccus; species Pseudotriccus pelzelni. The sequence goes on along the minus strand of JAWMRA010000016.1, from coordinate 335,572 downwards.
GACTAACACTGCAGTTTCTGCTCTTAGGGGGCAATGGAAGTGAATGGGTGAAACACTGGGTGAGAGGAGGCTATCATTATTATCATAACCTACGGACCAAAGAGGGAGGATGGGATGAACCAGCAGAGTTTGTGCAAAATGACGTACAGCTGTCACGGGAGGAAATACAGGTAAGGTAGATAACAAACGCCCTTTTTCTGAAAAGTTGACATTCCTACCGTTCCTACCGCTCCCACCCTTAATGCAGCTCTGAGATAGAATGCTTCAATGCCATAGTCTCATTAACAAGCTTAGTAACTAATTTGATTTGCTGGGCATCATCAGATTGTTTGTTCCAAACTTCTTGTCGTATTTCAGGAAAATTTATCCCGTCACTAAAAGCGTACAGGACCATGGTGTCACTGTTTTTTGAAAGACAGCTTTGAAGTTTCTTGTAAGCACAAAGTGGAAAGCTCATACAGCTTCTTTTTTCTTGTATCTCCGTTTTCTTTTTCTGACTCTTCTTCCTATCATAACATGAATTCAGAGCACCATATCTGGAGTCACTGCAGCATACAACCGCGAGCAGCTGTGGCTGGCCAATGAGAACCTGATTATGAAACTTCAGGCTTGCTGTCGAGGGTATCTTGTTCGGCAGGAATTCAGCTCAAGAATGAATTTTTTGAAGAAACAAGTCCCAGCAATCACTTGCATTCAGGTGATGATATGCTTTAATTATGTTTGAAACTTGTTCTCTGCAGTTGTTTTCTGTACACAAGCATATTGACAGTTTTTGTTCAAACAGTTACAGCACACAATTGTCTTTGCCTCATTTTGTAAATTACCTAAAAGCATTTTCTTTCCCAGTGAGCTTTGGTGTATTTGCATTTACATGTCATATATATATATGTCAGTAAAATCTTCTCACATAGAATTGGAGAGAGAAAAACTTATTTGAGGAAGCTTTACCTATTATTTTTTAAACGAATGTAAGTGTTTTGGAAATGAAGTGTGTTGCACGTCTTGATAGTGATAATATCATGCGACACATTGCTGTTGTGATTTGTCATGAATTCAAGAGAAACAGTGGTTTTCAGTATTCAGTAAGATTGTTCTCTTCAGATCTGCCTAGGGATTTGGAGGACCTGAAAGATATGATGGGATAATTCCACATGAAATTGGGCTCATTTACAGGGCAGCAACAAAAACACCCTTTCTGTGGTGGTGTAACTGAAACGTGTGCAAATGAAATAGTTGCTTTGCACCCTATTATCATTTTATTATTTGAGCAATAACCTACCTAAGTAACACATGCTCTGCCTGTGTGTTTAACAAACCCACTCCAAACCCACTCCCACTCATTAAAATAACACTCTTTCTCTTTAAGTGTAGTCCAACCCTGTTTGCCTAACTTCTCTTCCAAGTGTCAGTAGCAGTGAGTCTGCTCTGAGGGCTTAAAATGTTACATCCCTATTCTCACCGACAGCAGCATGTAACACATGATCCTCATGTAGAACAGTTTCTATCAAACTGACTGTTTCGCCATATCCTTGATCCCTAATTGTGTTTCAGAAGGCCGAGAATCTTCATGGGGTAATTTCAAGTCTCTCATGATTGCAGTTGGGAAAATAGTTAAATGCCTCACAGAGAGTATCTCTTTGATAAGAAAAGCATGTTTCCCTCATCTTTTATTTAACCAAAAGGGAAGTCAGAAGCTGAGGAACAGAAACTCAGATTTGTAATTACTTCTCCGTAATTAGAAAAGTAAAGTGAGTGTTCCTGTTTTGTTTTCAGTCTCAGTGGCGCGGCTACAAGCAAAGGAAGGCATATCAAAGCCGTTTGGATTACCTGCGAGCACAAAAGGACCAAGTAATAAAGGTAGTGCAGGGTTCCTGCTGACTTTTTTGGCAAACCTTTTGGGTTGTGAACTTTGAAAAAGTTTCTGAGTGTATTGTTTACCCTTTAATAGATTCAGTCAATGACCAGGATGTATCAAGCCAGAAGACGTTACAGAGATCGTCTGCAGTATTTCAGAAACCACGTAAGAGGCTATCTTGTGAAATGTATTCTGCACCTGACTTTTGTACTCTCTCCAGAATGATGTCAAGTGTTTTTTTGTTTTTTAAATCCTAGATAAATGATGTTGTAAAAATTCAAGCCTTTATCCGAGCAAACAAAGCACGAGAAGACTACAAAACCCTCAGTAAGTATTTCCAAGAGGATAAAACTGATGTGCCTCAAATATCTGTTTGAGAGGCATCATAGAATCATAGAAGAGATTCCTCAGCTTTCTCAGCCTGTCTCCGTAGGAGAGATGCTCCAGCTCTCTGATCATCTTTGTAGCCCTCCTGGACTCACTCCAGCAGCTCCACATCCTGCTTACCTTAGAGGCCTCGGAGCTGAAAACAGTATTCCAGGTGGGGTCTCACGAGAGCGGAGTAGAGGGAGAGAATCACCTGCCTTGACCTGCTGACCATGCTGCTTTTGATGCAGCCCAGGATGCAGTTGGCTTTCTGGGCTGCGAGTGCACACTGCTGGGTCATGTCAAACTTCTCATCAACCAGCGTGATTGGGATGAACCCTTGGTAGGGCAGTGCAGAAAGTAGGTTGTTCTTGAGGCTGAAGGAAAACTTGATTCTAGCTGTTGCACTTCCTGCTGAGATCTAGAACTATAGGTTTGCAGTTAGCTTTGGCGGTGTGGACTTAGCCTATGCTGATACTGACTTGGTTCTTCTTTGCTTCTCTTAGGATTTTCTTAGAACAAGAAGTGAAAAAATGTCAGCAGCTGTTTAGACTTGGTGGTGCTAATTTAATTCTGGGTGCTCCCTCATATGCTGTTTAAACATAGATAAGGCATGTATTTACTTCTGTTTGCCATCCCTTGGTGTTTTCTTTTTTCTTGCCTATTTTTAGTTAATGCTGAAAACCCACCTATGGCTGTGGTTCGGAAATTTGTCCATTTGCTCGATCAGAGTGACCAAGATTTTCAAGAGGAGCTTGAGCTAATGAAACTGCGTGAGGAAGTTGTAACCTTGATCCGATCCAATCAGCAATTGGAAAATGACCTCAATCTCATGGACATCAAAATTGGGCTGCTAGTGAAAAACAAAATTACATTGCAGGTAAGAAAAGTGCTGATGGCAGACCAGCTACAGATTGAATTGAGCCCAGTGGTGGTTCACATGGAGAGCTTCTGGCCACAGAGGTCAGTTGCTCACACCCAGTAGAAAACATTGGCCCAGACTTGCAGTTTTTACTCCCAATACATTCTTAGTCCATCCCGCTAATTTAGTATGCATCCCTAGAAAAAAAACTGGATGAGGAGAAGAAACAAGACCTGAAGCTAAAAAAAGCAAACACCAGACTATCTTGATCTAATAAATGCAACAGATTTTGTGTTTGAAGACTTTGATAACTCTGTTTTGTTGCTCCTATGTGGTTAAACAAGTCACATGCCACAAGCTTGCAGCTTTGGAGGCAGGAGACATGCTCATGCCACTGGGTTGGTTGTTGGTTAAAGAAAACCCCCCTCTATCGACTGGCACTTAAAAAGACTCTTGCTGGTATAGCATTGTCTTTCCTTCAAGCTGAAGTTCTTGTCAGCTTTTTGTGTGATCCTGGATTTCATTACACTAGGCTTCTCCCTATGCAAAATCTCCACTGGTGTATCAAAATTTATCTTGGAAGGAAGCTGCAGCACTTGACTGATGCTTGCAGTGAAAAATGGCATTGCTGTCTGAGTATGTAGACGTAGTGAACCAAGTAAGTGTGGAACAGGGGTTTTAAGTTGTAAGCCCAGAGAAACTGCTGCCTTAGCAAATAATGCTTCATTTTGATAGCCCCAGGCATACCTTGACCCTGCCTTTCTGCATCCAGGAGAAGTGGGCTCTCAGATGCAACTTTTTTCCGATATTGCCTGTTAGGACCCTCTTAGAGTGTAATCTATACCTATTCTTTCTTTCCAGGATGTTGTTTCTCACAGCAAAAAACTTACCAAGAAGAACAAGGAACAGCTCTCTGACATGATGATGCTGAACAAACAAAGGGGAGGTTTGAAAGCATTGAGCAAAGAGAAGAGAGAAAAGCTGGAAGCCTATCAGCATCTATTCTACCTACTTCAGGTAAGAAACTTCTTATGCTGCTCAGTAACCTCTTGTCATAGGGACTTATATGTTTTAGCACAGTCTTTGCTTATGCACTGTAGTTTTCATAGAACTGTTAAGGCTGGAAAACACCTTTAAGGTCATCAAGTCGAACTGGCAACTGTTTTGAGCTACCTTAGTTTTCAGCAACACTGATGGGGACATGCACACTAAGTAATTTTTCTTGTTGTTTTAGACTAACCCAACCTACTTGGCCAAGCTGATTTTTCAGATGCCTCAAAACAAATCCACAAAGTTCATGGATTCTGTCATCTTCACACTGTATAACTATGCATCCAATCAAAGAGAGGAATACCTGTTGTTGCGACTTTTCCAAACAGCACTGCAGGAGGAGATCAAGTATGTGGTAGCAATATAACGCATTCTTGCTGTTGAATCAGTTTTGGCAGTTTCCCAAGTTGAGGCAGTTTTCATGTTAAGTCTTGTGCTAATATGCAGATAATGCTAATCTGTCCCTTCACTGTCCTCTCCCCATTTCATATCTGTTAGTGTATAGTCTATATCAGAAGAATCAACTGTGTCCATTGAGGGTGAGGGCTTTTTACTTCAGTCAAGACTTCACTGCTCAACATGGCAGCTACTTTTGATCTGATGCAAAGTCATGCTGCAGTTCAACCTAATCTCAATTCTCCAGTGTCTGATTATAAACACCTCCAGCAAACTGCAAACTCAGGCTTTAGAAGCCGGGGAGAGAGCTAAATCCAAGCTTTTTGGATTTCCAGAAGCTGGTGAGGAGTCTGAAAACAAGAGGCTGCTTTATTTGGCATTTCTGTTTCCTGTCATGGTTAGAAACTCAGGCTCTCTTCAGACATGTTTTGTTAGATTGGTTAGGCCTTAGGAGCTCAGTGTTATATGACTTCAGTTCTTTACAATGCAGAGGAGCATAACTTGCTGTGAGGAAGAATGCTCAATGAAATTTTTGAGGAACTACTCTTTTAAGTATTTTTGGGAATGCTTTTAAAGCATGAAGATGGTATATACCCTGAAACAAATAACAACTTCTAAAGAAGATTTTTTTTTTTTTTTCCCTTAAGTTCATGCTTGGAATTGTAGTCTGGAGAAACGTAGGCACTGACAGAGTTATGCATACCTCATGTTTCATGTAGATTCTTTCTTCTTCAGATCAAAAGTAGACCAAATACATGAAATTGTGACTGGGAACCCTACTGTTATTAAGATGGTGGTAAGTTTCAACCGTGGTGCTCGAGGTCAGAATGCCTTGAGGCAGATCCTGGCACCGGTTGTGAAGGAAATAATTGATGATAAATCACTTAATATCAAAACTGATCCGGTGGACATTTACAAGTCGTGGGTTAACCAGATGGAGTCTCAAACTGGAGAGGCCAGGTATGGGACCTGCTAATACTGTATTTTTCTAAACATTGCTTAGCTGCTTTGCATTGCTTGTTTAATCATTCAGAACAATCCTCTGCTCCGTTACATGCGTCTGTCCAACTCAATACTGACTTTTTAGTCTCCTTGAGACGGCTTTCACCTGAGGATTCTAAAGATCATACTGTGGTGATGGTGCTGTGAGAGTATTGAAAGGGAATGTCATTAGGAGATGGAAGAAGAAATGCCCTTTGGTGTTCTTTGCTATGTTGACTTGATAGTTAGCTATGAGGTGCCCTCTAACCTAAAAGAATTCATGGTAGGAAAAAGTGTATGAGAATCGCTTCCACGTCAGTCCGTGTTCATGTCATATGTACCCTTTGCAAACAGGTGCTATTTTCAAGCCAACGAAACCTCTTTTGCTGGCAAGAAGCATGACATTGCAGTTCTTTTAGTCCTGGAATCTTTCTAGTTAATATCAGCCATTGATGACAACTGTATTGTGCTACATGATTGCGTGTAATTTTGGTTTCTTCTTCTTCCAGTGCTTGTAATTTGCTAGAACTGGAGGTTTCTATTGTGTTACTAGTTTTTTAACATACTTTAAAAAAAAAAAAAGATAGCTGCAGTTATATATCTCTGTACACTTTGTGCAAAATTCTGGATGTTTTAGAAATGCAGGCGAAGATGTGTTTCAGATTCCTCTCTGTACATGATATGCAGGATATGCTTTTATGAATTATCAGATTTGTCTGTTGGTGTTCACTGGAATACTAGGCAGTAGTTTCAATTGATTGAAAAAAAGGTAACAATTAGTTTGGTACAATTTCCCACCAATCGCATGTTATATTTTGATTTTATGGATGTTGTTCTAAGTTCTGCTTGTGTCCAAGTTTTTATCATTGTAATACTCAAATGTGTAGCTTTCTTTTTCGCCCGTTTGCAGTCTGAAGTACCATTGTGTGTTACAGTTGGTGCTTTTTTTGCCTAGTGTGCATGCTGTAAAAAAGATTCAGTTTTGAGTTAGCCAGGCCTTTTCTCACAGTGACCATTGCAAGGGAAAGTAAAAGAAGTAAAAGGAAAAAATTTAATTTCTCACAGTGCCTAAAAGGTTAATTAAAGGCAATGCACAGCTCTTGTCAGTGAATATAAACTTGTTTCTGTGTCAAGCTATAAATTCTTGAAATGTGCTAGCCCCAGTAATATTCGCCTTTATATATTTGACTTTTTCAAATAGCAAACTGCCATACGATGTTACTTCTGAACAAGCACTAAGTCATGAAGAGGTGAGGACACGCCTGGATGCCTCAATCAGAAACATGAGGACAGTGACAGACAAGTTCCTGTCTGCCATAGTTAGTTCAGTGGACAAAATCCCGTGAGTCTGATGTACTGCAGTATTATCCTTGAGAAGTTGGTGGGTTCCTGCTTGCAGCAATCTGACTTGACCTTTTCTTTCTCTCAAAGTTATGGAATGCGTTTCATTGCTAAGGTCCTAAAAGACTCCCTCCATGAGAAGTTTCCTGATGCTGGCGAGGATGAGCTTCTGAAGGTGAGGATCTGAACATCCTTGTGAATAATTGTCATCCAAATTGGCTGTGGCAAGCACATCTCAGTCTTCTCTCTTCTTGGGTGTATGTGTGGAGAGCAGTGCATGTAACCCTATATAAAGCTCATTTATTTACCTCTACGGATAGAAAATATTTCACATCAGGCTACTGATGTTAGCTTCATATACATCACCTGAGATATAGTATGTTGTTTAGAAGGAGGTATCCTGTTGCTTCTGCTTTGCTTGAAATATCTTGGGCATTTGATCCTTTTGGTTTCTTGACTTGAGTTACTGTTGCTCCTAGAAAGTAAACCTTGGCTTTACTAGTATGATCACCGCCAGCTTCTCCTTCCTTAATGAGACAAGTCAGAAAGCCTGTATGCAAAATTCTGAGATTCCTAATTCCCCTATCGGTAACACTGTAGGCTAGTTTGACAGCAATATGTAGAGAGTCGTTTCCCATGATAACCTGGACAGTTTTATATTTTGCATTTCAGTTCATTTTGGTAACTCAGAGGATCGTAATAGAAGGTGCTTTGGGATTTTCATTGAAATTTCTTTGGTTTTATGGCTTTTAGTAGTTGTGAAGGCCTTTGTGACCACGCTTTACTTTTTAATAAAACGAAGTTTGGTTCTTAGAATACTTGAAATGTCTCTTTAAACTTCTCTGCCTCTACTTCATTACAAAATAATTACCAATCTGAATGCTGTTTTCTTCTCTCTTCTAGTTCTGTGCTTTCCCATTTTGAGACATCGGTTCTTTCTATGCAGGTGAATTAATTTCTTCCATCTGTAAATTTAGGTGGAAAACTGCGGTTTTTGTTAATCTTCGTGGAAACAATGTAACTGTCCATACAAAAGTCAAAACTGCAGTTTCGTGCAATAACTACTTTTAGATTTTTTTGGCAACCAAAGAAACACATGTGATATACTGTTCTTTTCGCCCTGCAAGTTTGAAAGTTATTAATTCAGTTTCTTTCACAGATGTATTTTCTTATTACTAGTAGTAAACAGATTTGACTGTTACCATCCCATGGCACAATCTGTGAGAGTACAGCGGAGGCTTGCATGAAACAGTTGTGAAAAACATGACCTCACTGAAAGCAGTTGTTAATTTCTGGGACTGCTTAGCAACGGCTGGATTTTTTTTCTCTGTGTTTTCAGCTGTTTTTTCAGACCCCAGTCTCTTCTGTGCATTTAAGTCACATGGCAAGCAGGTGAAGTCAGGATTCAGTGACCTTCGTCTGCAAACGAGCATGTGATGTGAGAACTGTCGCTGTAATCAGCATGTTGGGTCAATTCCTGTTTCATTGCTGGAATTACTTTTGGCTAAATATCAAATACAGGTTAGAATTATCTTTGTGAGCAGTGGATAATGTGATAATCTTTATCTGTAGTTCCTTGAAATTTATTGCTGCTCACATTTGACTAGGTAAATTGGATTTTTGAAGTGTCAAATGCCACTCATCTCCTGTACTTCTGATTTCCTTTCCTCTGGATTAAATGTTTTCTCAGTTACTCTCACTAACTGGGGGTCTGTCCCTGAATATGTTGCTGGCTTATAGAAGAATTATTCTGAAAGAGAAAAGGGCTTTGGAGAAGAAATGGAAAGTAATTTCCTCAATTTAACTTCTTGGTCTGCCATTCTTCCTCACCCTTTTTTCTTTGTTGGAGATGTCAGCCAATGCTGCACGCTTCTCCAAGAATTAGCTCTTGCTCTGTATTGAAACTGCATTATCAGATTCCTCTGTACTGTGATCGTTCTGCCCTCTGTTAGACTAACCCAGTTACATTTAATTCTCCTGACAGACTGTCTCATGCTCTTATCAGTAGTCCATTGGTAACTTTTAATATCTCCTGTCCACACATTTTTATAAGTTTTTATAAGTTTAAGTCTTAGCATAAGCGTAGGAATATCTGCTGCTGTACTGTCCCGTGACTAGCAGTGCTCAGTCTTTCCTTTTTGTGTTGACTGTCCTGTTGCATCTTAATGATATTTTTTTCTTTTACCCTGTAGATTCTTTGGGATGGTATATGCTTCTATACAGCAGCACAGCAGAAACCTTTGTATGGGAAAGGGTCTTCTGGCTTACAAGAAAATAATTTTATCAAAGCACAGATTAGTTTCACTAAAATCCAGTTGGGTCCTGTACTACTGTTTATTGATGCGTTTCTTCTGTACTCACCTTTTCCCAGATTGTTGGCAACTTACTCTATTATCGCTACATGAATCCAGCCATTGTCGCACCAGATGCGTTTGACATCATTGACCTTTCAGCTGGAGGTCAGCTGACCACAGATCAACGCAGAAACCTTGGTTCCATTGCAAAGATGTTGCAGCATGCTGCATCCAATAAGATGTTCATGGGAGACAATGCTCATCTAAGCATCATTAATGAATACCTGTTGCAGTCCTACCAGAAATTCAGGTAGTAGACCTTAGCTAATTAAGTTGGGAAGTTTGGCAGAGGTTAACATTGGAAGTATAAAGGGAAAATTATAAATTTTGAATATGATAGATTCTACCACTGTCAAATGTCTGTTGAAAATAAGAGATTTCACTGCCATAAGCATCACTGACAATACATTGTACGTTAATGGGATTGCAAAGTCCAGTGTTTCGATTTAAGAGCTTCCAGAATAAAGAGGTTTTTTGCACTTACTTACTGTGGTACTTTAGGCACGGGCAACCAGCAGGGACATACATTCTTATGTCCCATCTGAACCCTGGTTCTGCATCAAAATCTAGTGGTGCATTTAGCTGTTCATGTAGCTGAAGTAATCTTTTGTTCAAAAGTTGTCGTCTTATACCTGTCATGTTTTGGAAGAAAGGTAACCAGAGGTTGGTAGGGGTAAGGGGTGATAATGCAGTGGGAGCACAAGGATGTGTGAACAAGATGACTGAAGCTATAGACCAGCCCTGTCAATACTGAACATGCACAAATGTCAGCATGGCCAATCTTAATAATTAAATTTGCTAGGTTGGTTCTGATGTGTTAAACTAAAGCTGTCAAACTGTAGTGTGCCCTAATGTGCCATAGTTTGAAGAGGAGAGACGTGCTTGAGATGGTCATGGGGAGTTAATGGTCTTGATACATCACATCATGCTTAGTGTCACGCTGTTCTTCTCTCCTTTTGTTCTGAAGACGTCTTTTTCAGGCTGCCTGTGAGGTTCCTGAATTGCAGGATAAATTTAATATTGATGAATATTCTGACCTGGTGACCCTCACCAAACCAGTTATTTATATTTCTATTGGTGAAATCATCAATACACACACTGTAAGTACATTAGTCACAAGTTGCTCTTTATAAGCAGTGCTTACAAAGAAAATACTACTTCTGGCTGAAGCATAAAGTTACTGAATACAACGCTGAAAGTTGTCTTGATTGTAGTGGTGAGAGCTTGTTGATTTATAGAATCAGGTAATTTATTATGGCTTCATGACGTTTCTTTTGAAATCATTTGAGTGTGTGATATTGGCACAGCTTTGAATGTTGATGTTGATGCTTTGGAGTTTAGAGAGAGAAGATTTTTTTTTCTAAAAGATATCAGCTTAGAGTAAAGAAATCTTACTGTATAGAAAAGGATGTGCTCTTAACAATGTAATTGTTTTTTCTGTTCATCTAGTTGCTCTTAGACCATCAAGATGCAATTGCTCCTGAGCACAATGATCCGATTCATGAGCTGCTGGACGATCTTGGAGAGGTTCCTACGATTGAGTCCTTAATAGGTGGTCTAGTTTATTTTGCTTAAGAAGAAGTTGTTATTACCTTAAATGACTTAAAGTGCAGCAAAGAAACTCTATAAGCAGTCATCACTGATTGTTTGGGAGGATGGACTCTAAAAATTAGCAGCAGATTTGTTGCAGCATATTCTCTCTGCAGAATTTATTTCCCTGAAAAAAACAGGAGTTCTTTCTCTTCTCCCCCACCCCCCTCTCACCTCATCCCACTCTAGAAGTGTCGAGATGACAGGTGGATATTTTGACGTATTTCCTTTGTTCCATTACACTGGAGCAATTTCTCTGTGTTTCTGTCCCTGTTCCAGCTTGTTTTGCAAAGATCCGTCCTCCCTTCTGGAGATCTGTAGGTGTTCCTTTCAGAATGCTTTAATGAATGTGCTAAATAGTGTGTGTTCCTTTAGGGATTTCTGACATATGGACAAGTAACTTTTTTCCCCTCTTTTAGAGTTTTTTTCTTTAAGATTAGAATTTTTTCCTCTTCTGGTTGAAGGAAAAAGTAACTGACTTGACTAACCTGTGAAACTTCTCTAAAAACCTGAACCACAGTTTACTGCTTCAAGCTATAACCAAATACTGGAAAGATGCACAGGTCTTTTTCCTTCCTTGATTTCTACATTGCAGCTATTTGAAGTTTGAAATCTCGTAGGGAGGAGGGAGGCAAACAGACACAGTTTTTGGACAGGAGGCTTTGACAGCAAACACTTACCTTGAAGTCACTTGATGAAAAAGGTTGGAACCTTTAAAAGGAGTGATTGCTAGCACTTTTTCTTCCAAGCACTGGCAAAGAACAGAACATAACAAACGTTATCTGAGCAAACCTAGACCTTGGGTTTAGCTGGAGCTTGCCCTCCTTCCCCATTTCATTTCTCCTGTGTGCATTCTATCGCTGTGGTTAATATGTCAGAGTTTAATCTTTCTGTAGTCCTTAAAAAACAGGGGGAAACATCCTAATAACTGTTTTGGTGCAGGTTCAGACATAATTACACTAGGGAAATTTCTTTTTGACAGAATAGCTTACTTTGTTTAAGAGAAGATTACAAGCTTAGTTACCAACAAGGGCTTTGCTCTTAGCTTGAAAGATTCTAATGAGGACAAGGACATAGGCGTGTCACCATATTTTTATTTCTAGAGGACTTTTGGCAGTTCAGCTACTCAGTAACTTTCAGATTTGTTAAGAAAAAGTCTGTAACATATTCAAGATAATGTCTTAAAAAGTTGATTTTGACTTTTGAAGTGTCCTTTTGATAGTATGGAAAGCAGTCTAGTTTTTCTGTAATCGGTAATACAGGGAAAAATTACAAAGGCCTAGCAGTCAAGAGCATAAAGAATGTGATTTAATCTATAAACTCTTTCTGCTTGGCAGGGGAAGGGTCTGGCAATGTTAATGACCCCAGCAGGGAAATGCTAGCAAAGACTGAGGTTTCTCTCACACTCACTAACAAGTTTGATGTTCCTGGTGATGAAAATGCAGAGATGGATGCAAGGACAATTCTGTTGAAGTAAGTAAGGGTTAACTACTTGGGATGTTTCTCAAAAGAAGGAGGAACTGGAACTTTCAGTTAATCATCTGCACGTGAAAATAAGATAAATGAGGCATAATTTAAACAAAAGCGAGACTGTTACGCCAAATACACTGAGCTTGTAGCCATATCCTTTTCAGTGCTGTGGCATGAGTTAATAGATGAAGGTTGATAGCCTTTTTGAGAAATATAGGTGTTATTAGTCTAATGGAAAGAGAGCAATTGACTGTCAGGGATTTAATTATTGCCAGACTCTTTATTCTGGAGAACTTTGTACTAATACTCATTCTTGGCCAATTTTAAGCAAATCCCTATTGCCGAGATGTATAGAGCGGTGACCTGACATTCAGATGCATGTTTACCCACTCTTATGCATTCCTGCTCAGATGCTAGATAGTTTAATTGAAAATTCCTCAGGTCAGCTTACACTTGACCTAGACAGACTAATGATCTCCCAGAAGAAAATTTTGTCTCCAAGCCCAACTGGGCTTCTTAAAAGATACATCAGTATTTTCCTACCCACTGGAAGAAGATGACATTGATTTCAAAAGTGAAGATTTACCAGATGCACTGGTAGTCATCTAAGTTGTGGGTGAATGAGAAGGGTGTGCGTGTGATGCACTTTGTGTGATGTCAGAAATAATTCCAGCCTGATTGCAAAGTACTGAAGATGTTATTTGATTTCATTGTTGGCTCAAGGACAGAAGTGCCTCAGAGTATCCACTAACTGTGATTATATACCGGGTGAGATCAAGGAATGACCCTGTCTATCACCAGATTGGAGTCAGGGATCTGCTTTGTCTCTGTTACCATGCATATGAGAAAGTAACCCTTTGGAGGTTTTTGGATACCTGTTATAAAGCAGGTATGAAGTGCACTTCGGCATGGATAATAGTATAGACCTTTTCTGTGTGCACAAATTCGCTGTGGCTGCTACCTGCCTCGTCTTTCACCTCGACGCAGCTTCTACGGTCCACTTGGTGGTACTGGGTCTACCTTGGAATATATGGGGTAATATCCTTGCTGTTCAAGGAAGTACCTAAGAGCAAACTTTACGCATTACATAGAGGAACCTGTCAGGGAGCATGACTCACTGTCAAAAAAGTGAAGTGGTCTGATCTAGCCTAAGACTACCTGAGTGCTCATCCAGTGTTAATCTGAACTTTAGGTAAAGCAATAACATTGGTATTGTTGCAGAATAGAACAGTATTGAAGGTCTTCCAATTTTAAGTGTTTTCTCCTATTCTTGATTTCTTTGCAGCACAAAACGTTTAATTGTTGATGTAATCCGCTTCCAACCAGGGGAGACACTGACTGAAATCTTGGAAACTTCAGCTACCTCGGAGCAAGTATGAAGTTGTTTATCTGCATTGTTTTTATACTAGAAATTTGCCATCTATCTAGACATATGTGGGTATACATAGGAATCTCCATTTATGTGTTGCAGTGAAGCTGTCTCCACTGATGGTGGAGCAGGCTGTAATAACAGTAAGGAGGATATATAATGGAAGTAAATTGTATGTGTGAATCTTACTCCTCCGGTAATTGCTAGAAAGTGTTTATCTAGAAGACCATTTTATACAGCAGGTAGGCTTCTGCTGGTTCCCATGTGTGGAATATGTTCATCAAAATGCATTCATTGGATGCATTTTGTGACTCAGTATGAGAGTCACAAAGCAAAACTCTTCATCCTGTCTTATGCTAGAGGTCAGACAATCTGTTTCTGCTTCTTTGTTACCTTAAAATCGATCTGCTTGTGAACTTGTAATTTTCTGTTTTCTTTTTCTAGGAAGCGGACCATCACAGAGCCATGCAGAAACGGGCCATTCGTGATGCTAAAACTCCTGATAAGATGAAAAAATCTGTCTCTGTAAAGGAAGATGGCAACTTGAATCTTCAAGAAAAAAAAGATAAAATCAAGGCGGGCCTGAAGAAGTTGACAGAACTGGGGACAGTGAATGCCAAAAATAAATACCAGGAACTAATCAATGACATTGCAAAGGTAGTATACCATTTGGTGGTTTCCTAGTAATCATAACGGAGTTTCCCCACAGTCTGCTGTGTCGTGAAACTAGCCTGAGTTTTCAGGAGGAGTAAGGTTTGTAGTAGCTAATTCAAACCTACCTTTTGTTTCTGTACTCTCCGATGACTGTCTTGCCAGGTTCTCAGGTACTTTAAGGGAAAGCTTAATAGCCTGGACGGGAAGTCCTGATGTGTGGTCTTTTTCTCTGCTCGTTTTCACTGTTTGAAGTAGTACCTTTACAAACTTGTTCACGTAAGGAAGTTTTGCCCATAACTTTAAGACATCCTCTCTGTTACTTTTATTTAAATATACCCATTCAAGAACACCTAAATGCAAAGTGGAGGGGAGATAAGAAAAAATCCAATACCGTTGTACATTCCTACGGTGACAATGTATTTCATATCACATGTTTACTAGAAAACTATTTGGAAAATGTTAAGTAAGTAAACCAACTAAATAATTACTTTTCGGGATCTGATTAGAATTAACTATACTATGGATAATATACATCAAAAATTAAAATAGTCAACAAACACATGGTATTTTTTGTTCAGGTATTAAGGCCACTGATGCTTAATGGCTTACTAACGAAGAAAAATAACCAAGTCTGTGTGCTGCTACGGTTATAGTCGTGATTTGTAAGATAGCTTCCCTACCCAGTGGTGACAAAAATGCTGCTTTCCTTTATATCATGTGCTGTTGGTGCCCACTCTAGTCATTGCAACTAGGACAGCATTGAAGTTTGAGAAGGCAATAAAAGGTTCAAATGTACTACTGTTAGAGTTGGTTAGTTCCACAAATAGTCATCACAGAGAAGAAGCTGTGATTCCTAAAATGAGGCTTGTAACATGAAGCAAGACTAAGCAAAATCAAACAGTATGTTTCAAATATTCTGTGCTCTGGGCCAGAGCAACTGGAGAGCTCAAATGACAAAGTCTCTGCCTGTCTTTCTCTGTGATGTAGGATATCAGAAATCAGCGTAGATACCGTCAGAGAAGAAAGGCGGAGCTGGTGAAGCTGCAGCAGACATACAGTGCCTTGAACTCCAAAGCTACATTTTATGGGGAACAAGTAGATTATTACAAAAGTTACATTAAAACCTGCTTGGATAACCTGGCCAGCAAGGGCAAGTAAGTATCTGGGAACCATATCATCACAGGATGGTTTGGGTTGGAATGGACCTTAAAGACCACCTAGTTCCAACCCCCCTGCCACGGGCAGGGACACCTTCCACTAGACCAGGTTGCCCCAAGCCCTGTCCAACCTGGTCTTGGACACTTCCAAGGATGGGGCAGTCACAGCTTCTCTGGGCAACCTGTGCCAGGGCCTCCCCACCCTCACAGGGAAGTTGTTGACTGCAATTCTTTGAGTACGACTGTCCGGTCAAGTCCTTATCCGTCCAGTGGTCCATCCGTCAGGTCCGTGTCTCTCCAGTCTAGAGACAAGGATGTCATTTCGTGCTTTTCACAGAGTGTCAAATGCTTTTCACAAATCCAGGTAGATGGTGTCAGTCACTCTTCCCTCGTCCACAAATGCTATAGCCCTGTCATAGAAGGCCACCAAATTTGCCAAGCACCTGAGTGAAGGCAGAGTGGCTGTCATCAGTCATGTCGTTGTTTTCCATGTGTAGTTTCCAGGAGAATCTACCGGTCACCGATGTGAGGCAGACTGGCCTGTAGTGCACTAGGTGTTCCTTATTTCCCTTTTCCAGTCAGTGGGAATTTCACTGGACTGCCACGTTTTCTCAAATATGATGCACAGTGGCTTATCCACTTTGTCCACCAGTTCCCTCAGGACTCACGGGTGCATCTCATCAGGGCCCATGGATGTGTGCCCCTTCAGGTTCCTTAGGTAGTCTCTAACCTGATGATTTACAGTGGATGGTTCCATGGCCCTAGAAGTGCTCACAGAAAGCACATGTTGCTAAGAAGAATCATAATGCCATCTGCTCAAAGGGCGTTGGCCAAGCTCTTTTATCACAGTGATAGCTTTAGGGAAAGGGTCTCAGCAGTAGGAAAATACAGGGAGAGGTCAGTGCCATGAATGGGATCAGAAGGACAAACTTGAAAGACTTTTTGGTCCCTCTGGAAGAAGAGAGTGTAGAGAGTCCAGTGGCTATGAAGCAGGTTGCCCAGATAATGCACACGCTGCTCAGTCAGCCTGGTCCTTTTTAAGAACAGGGAATGAAAATAACATAGTTACATACAAATAAACCATTGATTACAAATTGTCCTCTCTCTTATGCCAAATGCAATCAGTTGTTATAGTGCTAGACAATTGGGATTTTCTGGGGGGAAAAAAAAGGAAAGTGCTGTGAAATGTGGGAATTGTGGAAAGAGTAATTGCCAGTGACAACTGAGGCAAGAAAGTTGTTGAGTAATCTCAGTTTGCTCCATGTCAGTTGTCACTAGATCCCCTTTTTCCTAATGATAGATGGTACTGCTTTTTATGAATTACCACGTCATTAAGTTTTTGAAGGATTTGGGATTTTTTTAATATTATTTTTCATCTCCTGTAGCGTGTTATTGGTTAATAGTAGAAAATCAAAGGTCTGATCTGTGCTTCAAGTGCTTTGTAGATAAACTCACTAGTAGACATGCATAATCATCTATCATCTGCATTAGTCATAGTTCATTAGCTATACTGATTCTGTCCCCTCCTTCAAATAGGATTAAATGTTTCTTGTTCAAAATCTCTTTACTTGTTTGACCTTTTTATTTGATTGGTTTTGGTTTTTTTTAAACTCTTTTTTCCCCCAGAGTCTCCAAGAAACCTCGTGAGATGAAAGGCAAAAACAGTAAAAAGATTTCTCTAAAATATACAGCAGCTAGACTTCATGAAAAGGGAGTGCTTTTAGAGATTGAGGACCTGCAAGGTAACCAGTGAGTATCTTTTTAAAACTGTTTAGAGCTAAATAAACTTTTTTGGAGGAAGAGGAAAATAGGTATGTTGAATTCTTGTCTATTTCTTAGAACTAGTCTAGGTGCTGATAGCTGAGAAACAGAAATTCTGGGATCTGTTTCCAATTGTGTCAGATTGTCTTGCAGTTTTGTTGTTGGAATTTTAGCATTGTTGCTGAAGAAATGATTCTGATGATCTAGGCTGGCATCCCTAGGGCCAAAAAACCTTGCATAATGATCACTTTTCAGTTTTCTTTTTCTGGCTGAAGCAAAGCAATTCTGTGATTGAGAAATATAATGGGATTTAAACATGACATCCTCTTCCCACCCACCCCTCTCAGTCACCCCCAGAGTCACGGAAAGCTACTTTCTTAGGGCAATTGCTACTATCGCTAATAGCTTTCACTGTTGAAAAATCAGCTTAAATGCTAGCTTGAGTTTCTCCAGCTGTGGTTTGCTAGCCTTGGAAGTTGGTATATCTTCTGTGGAAAATAGAGAAGCTATCTGTTACTAGAATTTTTTCAACCCAAATTAAAAAATTTTCCGTCTTTTTGTTACGTACTCTGTGCACTAAATGAGGCATGGATATATGCAGCGCTAAAGTAGTCTGTTTAGACTGCACAAGCTAAATTCGAAATCCTACTACGCTTGTGTGAAGATGTGATCTAGCAGACATAGAATCTGTTAGGCTTCCATTTGTTGTTGTATTGAGTCCGGTTGGCTTTTACAGTCTCATTGCAAATGGGAATATAGAATAAAGAGTTAAGAGTAGAACTGTTAGAAATTTATCTTCAGATTTCATCTCATACAGTCCCTCCCTGTGATTTTTCATTTCTCAAATTTTATAGGTTTAAAAATGTGATCTTTGAAATCAGTCCGACAGAAGAAGTAGGAGATTTTGAGATAAAAGCAAAATTCATGGGGGTACAAATGGAAACCTTTATGTTACATTATCAGGTAAGAACTGTTCTATTTAACAGTAGCATGTAAGTTCGCCTTGCCAGACTCTTCATGAAAATAGCAATGACATGTTTCTACCTGAACAGTTTGAAAAATGCTTCCAAGAATAACCCATTTGTTCCAGGCGAAACAGGTGCAACACATATGGGGGATTCAAGCTGTTTTTTGTTTCTGTCGCTAATGAAAGCCTGATGTCAGACTGTGTTCTTACATTTGCATGTACACACACAAAACAAACACTTTCATTTTCAACTTTTTCTTGCTACAGCAGAAAGATTGGGAGTCTGTGGCAGCTGGGCTTGGGTGTGATGGCTTCAGCCAGTCATCATGTATTGGTATTCCTTCTGGTTACCCTACACATACCAGATTCTGTACAGTTCTTAGGTGCCCTCAGCCTTTACTTAGGCCAGGCTACCAGAACAGGTATGCCAACTGAGCTTTTCCCAAATAGTTCCTCATTCTTTCTCTCACGCCACTAATGTAATGCCTGGTGTCTTTTTCCCCTTGTTGCACTTCTGTCTTCATCCATCCCCTACCCATCTTGGTTGTCATTAGGTTTATTAATTGTGGATGCCTCAGGCATCTCAAAACAGATTGTGTGCAGAAACACCTCGCATTGCAGTTGGTTCATGTCATCTAATTGGCTGCTGGGACAGAGAGCTGCCTCTCAGCCATTGTGTGCTTTGAGGGCTCCCCTGGTTCATTCCAGTTCCTAATCTGTCAGAGCTGGTTGTGAACTTCTTGGTTTATGCAGCTACCTAAGGTCACTCGCCCTTGGGGCACATGGTTTACTGTACCACTATGCCTTTGTAGCACTGCTTTGCAGATAAAGCAGATGTTCTGCGAGGACAGCAGTGAGGGATCTGACATCACACACATACCCACACCCTACCCACCATGTTTCTCTGCAAGAGTGGGATTGCTGAAAGAAATTAATTGCTGAGATAAATCAGTGCAGGTGCATTGCTGACAAAGCAATGTATAACTAGAAATACTGCCTACATAAACACCTGAGAGACTGAATCTGCATTGTATACATAGTGACAGAGATGCCATTTCTTTTGCTGCCCTAGACTGAAGTGCTCTAAGCCACCTCCCTGAGATCTGTGGCAACTAAAACATTTAGAAAGTGACACTGTGGAATGTTGTAATGCTTCATGGGTACATGATACAATTAGGCACATAGAAAACCCTGTCCAAATGTTACAACAACTTTATGGCTAGTGTGCAAATAAAAAGACTGGAGATGGCTATATGTGAAGTTTGGCCTTCTTTGGTCTTCTCTTTCTGCTGCCTTTCATAATTTTTTTTAAAAAACACAGCTTAAAAAAAGAGATGATCTTAAATGCCTTAGAATGACTTTATTTTTCACCCGGTAAGAGTGGATCTTTAATGAATCCCTTGTTTTTCTATCTTATGCCATGTACTTTTTGACAGATATTCCTCAAGATCCTACAGTACTACAGGATCTTCTATATTCTCTATAAGCTCTTGAGGATTCCTCACTCATTAAGATATTCCCTTTGGCAGGATCTTTTGCAGTTGCAGTATGAAGGTGTTGCTGTCATGAAGTTGTTTGACAGAGCAAAAGTGAATGTCAATCTTCTGATCTTTCTTCTGAATAAGAAATTTTATGGGAAGTAACCGACCTCTGCCAGCAACTGCCCTGTGAAACGGAAGATGAATAGAAACCTGCACATACAACTTTTAATAATGTAGCTATATATCAGCATATGTCTACGCTGTGCTATAAATATATCAAATGTATCATAAAGGAGGACTAAGAACTTCTTGTGAATTGACAGCCCTGATTGAGTCTGCAGGGAGTTGGTTTCCTTTTTATTTATAATCTTTATCTTCAGCTTTGAAGATCCCCTTTAAAGAGGTTATTCTAGAATGTATTTTTACATGGGGTTGGGGATTAAACTAATACTAGAATATACTTAGGGCATTTGTATGCTTTATTTGACTAACCGTGTGCTTTGTGAAGGTTGAATTATTGGTGCCTGTGAAAAGAAAAAAAATGGCATTGTATAGTGGTCTGTTTGCCTCTTCATAAAGGCAAAAAAAGGGTTGCAGCTTGTATTTGGGCTCCAATTATTCTCAAGCAGCAATGACCAGAATAAAACATGCTTGAGGTTCAGGTTACTCATTTGTTTGTGAGCTGGCATTGGTAGAGATGGCAGTGGCCACTTGCCAAGATAGAACTACTGCGATTGGGGAATCAGTAGGTGTCATAAATAGTTACTTAACTAGTCCTGATTATGTACTACAGCCACATAGAACAGCTTCAGTGTCTCATTTTTCTTGATTTGCTTCTGTTTATCACACTGTAATAATTTACAGGTGGCCGCTTAAGTGGAGGGTATCATGAAATGTATTTACGAGTGCTTACGGATAAAAAGAAGCTTCTTGGGGAAGGGAAGGAAGCTTAAAAAATTTCTTGGACATGTTAACTTTTAATGTTGCTTGCAAAGCATTTGAAATGTAACAATAACTTTATTTTTCCAGTTAAGAGCAATGTTCTATATATCTGTGTTTAATGTTTATTGCATCAGCCTCTACCTGCAGACTTGTCAAAGGAAGACTATTTCAACTAGGTTAGCCTTTAAAAAAGTTAATTTTTTCCAACTGTACTTAAATTCCTGTTTCTTTTATTACTTTGCGGGGGTTTTGTGTTTTTTTTTTCACCATGGTGGTGGTGCTGGCTGTTCTGCTGTATCCAATAAAAATGCAGAGACTCTTAAGAAAAATTATCTGATCCTTACATTCATCATTTGCTTCAGCTCTTCCCCCAGTTTATTTCTTTTGTTTATAAGGGACATATCTCTCAATTGCAAATTTCAAGTTATTTCCCCTGCCAAGGGGAGCTGTGATCACCTGGAGTGCCAGGGAACTGAGGGGAAGGTGGGGACCGAGCAGAGAGCAAACACCTCCAGCTGCTTCTCATTCCAGCCCCCACGGCAAGTGCAGCTGCCCTGGGGTTAAATGCCCCCTGTGTCTCTCCCGAACTCGACGGGTGAACAGACAGCTCCTGCAAGATACACTTCCTCTGTTCCTGAGGCAGCACAGATCCCAGGATCGCGAGGAACCGGAGTCCAGGG
>JAWMRA010000016.1:295825-309653 GCA_035584735.1 Pseudotriccus pelzelni | reverse complement strand
GAAATTGGAAATCATTATCAGTTAGGTTGCAGAAACGTTTTCTGAACCCTTTCCCTTTCCTCTGCCTTTGGCCGATAGATGTCCTCTTTCTGCCTTTGGATTTGCAGCTGTTTCCCCCCGGAGAGGGGCAGGAGAAAGGCCCTGAGGGCAGAGGGACTTGCCTGTGTCCCCAGGGACCTGTGGGGGACAGAACGGGCACTCTGGGGTCACACTGAGGGGGAGTGGAGAGCCTGGGGGCAGAACGCGAGTTCCCCTCCAGGCAGTAAATAGGGGATGTTTCTGAGGGAAGAGCTGAGGCATTTGGTTGGGAAGAGAATGTAGAATGTAGTGTTTTGGGTTAATAAAGCTGAAATCAGAAACGTAGAGGAAGGAGAAATGCGGGGTAAAATTGAATGTTACTTGTAGGGGAGAGAATGACCAGTGCAAGGTAAACTGAAATACTTAGTGGTGGGCAGGTAGGGATAGTTCTGAGAGTAGACCTGAGGTAGTTTTTAGGGTAGAGATTGGGACAAGAATTCGTGCAGGGAAAATTCTGGAGGGAAATATCTGAGGTAATCTCCACAGCACAGAATACATATCGAGGGACCGCACCTTGGCTGAGTGGGCAGAGGTTGTGGGACTGCAGCAGGATTGAAAGGACCAGCCGTGATTGGATGGCACCGAAAAAGGCGGGCCGGGATTGGCGGGCCAGGCGCTGCCTCGGGCCGGGATTGGCGGGGTTTGGAGCCGCGGTCCCGCAGGGGCGGGAGCTGCTTGGGTGGTGGGGCAGAGGGACGAGGGCTGTGTCAGGGGGGCCATTTCTGCGGATCTGTGGCCATCCCGGGTCCCACACCCGGGACCCCTTCCACTGCCCCGTCCCTTGGTCCCAGCCCCGAGGCCCCTGCAGAGCCCCTCAGGGAACCCCCCACCGGCACACGGGGCAGTTCTGGGTCGCGAAGGCGGACTGTGCGGCCCGCTGCTCGCCCTCCTTCTCCCGCACAGTCCCCGCTGATGCTGAAGCTGATCTGCGCCAAGGTTCTGCAAACCAATCTCTGTAACACCTCTGTGCATTCCCATCCCTGCAGTCGCTATCCTAGCCCTACACTGATTTCAGCTCCAGCTCCAGCTGAAATCTTCCCACGGCCAAGTGAAGTTGCTCCTTGATCAGAGCAGGATCTTTACTTCAAGTCCAACTCTAGAAACCATATTCCAGCTTCAGCCACAGAGTAACTATCCCAGCGTATGGGGATAGGGCTGGAGGTGGAATCACTGAGGGACTGGGATAGTGGTGTTCCAGGTGTAGGGGTGAGGGGTCAGCACTTGGGACTCACTGTGTCCTCTTTCGTTGGCAGCAGCCATTGGAGAAGACAGAAGAGGCATCGTGTAGGACAGTGAGGCCAGTGAGTGAGCAGAAGAGTGGCTCAGGCTGGAGAGGGGCAAGAGAAAGGCAATGTGGGCAAACGGACCTCCCTGTTTCCACCAGGTAACCTGCAGGGTTGTAATATAGTTAAGATGCATTTGTTGTGCATCCATATGGATAGGCTGAAAGCACAGGGGAAAAGTCTCACCTTAGAATGGTGACATGAAATCTCCTTCTATTAACCATCACGCATTCCTTAGTACATAAAACATATTTAATGAAAACCAAAACATCAAACAGTGGATGATCAAGTTGTGCCTTGGCTGCAGCAGATGCCTGACTGCACTTGGCGAACAGAAGGTGCCACTGGGGACCAGCAAGTACTCTGGATGCTAATGCTGTCAGAGCTCAAAATCTAAGCTCTCAACAGATAGATCTGAAAAATTTGCAGGAAAAGAAACTGCTATCTGATTCCTTCAGCTTCAGGCGGCCACAGTGGCAGATGGCCAAACGTGCAGTCAGTTGGCTGCAAGACCTTTAACTCATCAGATCAACAGTTACTGCAGAAAGAAAAATAAAAATCTATCAGAGGAAGTTGTTTATAGATAAAAGTCTTCATGCATGGTTCCATGCAAGTTTCTTTATGCTGTTCCTTCAGTTTTAACTCCATTACAAGTGATTCCAAACCTTCTGTTTCTGAAGGTCTCATTCATTCGAGTTGCTTCTCCTCTGGCATTTCATCCGCACATCCTGCATAAAGTTTCTGAAGGCTGGTTCTTCATGACTCTCCTCAGTTACTGGGGGAAGAAACAACAGTTCAGCACTATTTCAGTACTTGTTCTACTTGTGTTACTGAAAAAAAACTAGAATCAGGATAGCCAAAGCAACATAGAAAGTCTACTCGCTCTTCAACTACATTACAGGGCAAAAGAAATAAGTGATCCTACCCATTAGTGGAACAGGGAAAGAATGAAGGTTAAGTCTGTGAGCTATATAAGAGAAAAATCCCATCGTAAGAACTTAGAAGATTGCTCCAAGACCACAGTCACAGGAAAAGGGAAGAGAGGCAGAGGTAGAAACTGTAAGGCCAAAAAGATGATGGACACATCTGTGTATCAATCAGCTTCAGAGGACAATGCATGCCCCAAGCCTAAAAAGTTCTCTGGTTTATGTGTGTTATACACCTATTAATCACTTGATTAGAAAATTTACAGTTGAACTTTCACAAAGGTTATAGAGTGCTATCCCTGGACTGATCGTTGCAGCTGAGCTTCTGCTACAGATTCTGACACGTCAGGTGACTGAATATTTGCTTGTTTTCTAGGCTCTCCTTACAGTCCGTCCAGGTAATGAAATATAGAGGGGATTTCTTGACTCGAAAGGCAGCTTTTAGACCTCATTCCCTTACCTTCATGGTCAATGTCATCAGTATCACTCTCCCTCTCTTCTTGCTCTTCATCAAGAGTTCCTCGTGTTAGTATTAGCTCAGAGGGACCCATTGCAGAAGCATCAGCAGGTCCTTGAAGGGAACAGAAACGGCTTTACGCAAACCAGCTTGCTACCGGTAAGGGAGTGTGTGCACTGACAACTTCTATCTGCGCATAAACACAGCAATTATCATCTGCTCTAAGGGGACAGAAAGCTGCTTGGGGATCCCAGACACAGGACAGACTCCATCAGCACATACTCCTCATATATGGAACAGTGCAGCCAAAAGCAGAGCTTTCTCATATTCTAATCTGTTTCACCTTTCCTAAGGTATTTCATTATTTCTCGTAGGTCCACTGCTTTAGCCACACAGCAGGGTTTCTTCCAAACCCATGACTGACACAGGAAGACCTAAGTGTGACCAATCCCACAGGAACTAAAGCCCCACTCTTCTAATATGGAGCTGCTTTCACACTTTTGCTGTGAGGACAAAGAAGCACTGTATTATTTCAAAAGGCAAACTCTTCAGAGAACTTCTGCAGTAAACTTTATCTTCCTGGTGAGGTACCTGCCAGTGTGCTGCCCTGCACACACACACTGCCCATGTCCTTCCACAAGTGTTCCAGCTGCTCTCTCTTTTGTTTATTTTGAGCTTCCTCCTGTGTAGATAAAGATTTACATGTGGATTCTGAGAACATTTAAAACATCAGTAGAAGAGAAACCTCACCCAAACCCAGCAGTCTGTCCCCCAGTCAGAGAGCAGAAGTCACTATGCAGGTCTTACATTTCAACTAAGGTTATGCAGAACTTCAGAGTAAGCATAGAAAGCAACCTCCACGTATGGTGGAATTCCAGGACATTTTCAGCAGTGACAGGAAGCCAAACTGTGTGTAGCTGTGCCTGCAGAGAACTGTCATTTGGACAGCCAGGACTCAGGGTGAGCAGAGCTACTGATTTTGGTACTGCAATTCAGTCTTTGTTACTGTGTAAGTCAAACTAGTACTCTTCACTGGTGCAGGAAGATACAGGGATAGTGTGATGGTTTTGGTCTAGGCCTTCCTGGTGACGGGCTTGTAACCAGGGAAGTGACCATGTACCCAGTATTCCATACAATTTTTACATAAACCAGAGTATAAATAAGAGAGAGATTAGAGGTCTTGCTCTCTCTTCTTTTCCGGTAAGGTTTAGGAGCAGCGGGTCCTTGTGTTGGTCTCGCTTATCTGGAAGCTGAGGCCTGCAGTGACAGCTGCTCTGCCACGTGGGAGGTTGGAGAGTGCTGTTCTTGTGATCTTGCTTCTCTGAGGGACATGGTGAGATTTGTTTTACCAGTTATTTTACTAGTTCTCAGGTCTGATTGCGTGTATTTGTTCTGTGTCCCTTTTGCCCTTTTTCCCCTTTCCCTTTGGGAGTGTTTGGATTCCCTTCGCTGTATACATAGTATTTTAATTGTATGTAACTGTAATATACATAAATATATAATTTTTATATATTTAGATTGATTTCCGGCTCTTCAATTTTTATAATTTTTTTTCCTTTGCCCTGAGAGAAAAAGGGAGGGGGAAGGGGGTTTGCCACTATGGGTTCGGGCATTTGGCAGAGAGCCAGGTACAAACTACCACAGATAGTCTCAACAAATCACTCTGGAAATTTATTTTTAAGAACTCTCTATCCATCTGAATGGAAGACACAGTCTTATTTCTCAATCCTTTTCTCACAATTAGCTCAAATATAAGCACTAAAACAGTGAACAACATCTGTCTTACAAAATCTTTATTTTTGTAAAGATGTGCTCCACCACATCTAGGCAAAAAAAGGCAAATGGTGGACTCCTTCAGGACAGGAGTTTTCCCACAATGAGTATGACTAATAAATTAAATGTTAGACCCTCTCAACATAAAGGCAATTGTGTGCATAAAAGTGACCACAAGATACACTGTTCAGGTGTACAATGGCTAAAAACACTTACCAGTGTTTTTCTCAGGCGCTCGTATTCTGGACGATACTCTCTGAAAAGGTAAATAAAGATAGTACATTCAGTCTGAAAAACATATGATCAGTATTATATGAGGATCATCTTGGAGGCTTCTTTCTACCCCAAAAGTTTTCTCTAGGCTTTCATGTTTGAGAGACATACCAGAAAGACTAACAGCACTTTTTTCCCCATATTTGGATTCTGAAACCAATGGATGCAAAATAAATGAATGTACTTCATTAAAACAGCAACAATTCAAACCTTGGTATGGAATTACAAGAAAAAAAATTACTTCACAGATTTGCTGGCGCAGATAGCTTTTACTTTTTCACAGAACAGCACAAAAATTCATCTCTGAATAGTTCCTTTTTACTACTGCTTTTTATGCTCGTACTAGAAACCCTAAACTACCTTGGCTATGGAAACTGTACACTCCTTCAAATCAAAGTAGCAGACTCTTCAATCAGTACCTTCAGGAAGTGGTCACTGGGTCAGGGACCAAAAGTTATCCCCTTACCTCTCATATTCATCTACAGCTTTAGAAAGCTGGATAAAGAACTCATCCAGTCCCGTGCCAAGCACCGCAGAAACACCAACCACCTGCAAAAAAACCCACACCAGAACTACGGAGTAACTGAGCCAGGTTTTTAACACAGAAAAAAAACAAAATAAAAACAAACAATCCCCAACAACAACACAAAAAAATCAACACCACAAAAAACCCGACCACCACCAAATAACTACTAATCTAAACCTAACAATACCCATTTAATCAGCACAGTGGCCTAAGAGTGTGCAGTAACACTTCTGTTTCTGTCCATCCTGCTTTCAAATTCTTCCTCCACTTGCTGTTCACGTTTGTTACTTCTGTTTTTGGTTGTTGGTGATTTTCTGTTTGGTGAGTTGTTGGAGTATTTGGGGGGTTGTTTCTTTGGGGAAGGAGGTTTGCTTGGTATTTTTTAACACTACAAGGCAATTCAAAAGAAAGGTCAAGTGTTTCTGCTGTTCACTTGTTTATTGTTAATAACCCAAGTTCTCATTCTGCATCTAGGGTTATAAGTGGTTAGCAAGTATCAGTTTACTAGAATTAAAGAGCAAAATATACAATAAGAACTGACCTTTTGGCGCTGAAATTGTCTAATACTTTTTATTTAGCCAAAGCATGTTTAAAAGGTCCCCAGAACAGCAAGAGATGGAGAATTTAATCAGTTGCTATAATTCAAAATGCACATCTACTTTCTAATTTGAACTTATCTATCATTGCACTTCTGGCCATTTGTTCTGCTTGTATTAAATCAATTATCCAAAAATATCTTTAATTAACACTATTACCAGCCAAAATCATACATCCTCTAATGAAAATTCTCCCTCTTTTTCATATACAAGACAGTCTTATCTACTGACTTCCAAATGGAAGACCTTTCCCAACACAGCCTTGCATTTGATCATTAATACAGTAAATATGCAGACAGCTCTCCAAAGGATTTTAAGCATTAAAGCTAGGCACTGTGCCAATATATATAAATATTTATACTTTCCCTTCACTTAAGTACAAGCTGCCTCTTACTCTGTAATCCTCTTCGTATGACCTGCTCTCCATCCAGTGCTCTAACAGTTCTGACAGGTAGATAACTATGGCCTGATCAGCAAATAAGGAACAGCAAGTACATCAGTTCTGTACATGGGACCACTACAATCCCTTTTGAAATTCTGTATATTGTTCTGCATAGGACACTTATGATATTTTACAATAGTTTTGGCTAGATTATCATTATCTACATGAATGGAATCATTTCATTCTTGTAATATCCACACAGCCAAGAAGGCTTGGTTTTTCTTTAGTAAAAGCTGAGGACAAACACAATCAGCTAAAACCTTTAGGACAGACTGTGGGATCATTAACGGCCTCCAATGTATAGTGCTTTCAGAGAAACAATTCATTTGTCCTCTCAAAACCTGGTTGAGTGGAAGAACAATCTTCTTCTTTCACAAGCAAATATAAAGGGGGTTTTCTGTTCATTTGGTTTTGAGATCCTTTCCCTTCTTCCTATGTGGTAAATTGCCCAACTGTACTTGACACCTTCAGAACAAGGAAAATTATCTCAGATGGGAAATGGTGCAGCAAAGAACACTGCCTCTTACCAGCCTATCTTAGCCATCACCTCACGATTAATCACAGTTCAATATTAAATTATTCAGCCTGCTATTCAGTGTGATAAGCTACTAAAGTTATTGTATGTTCAAATCAGCAAATCCTCAACAGAGGTCACCAACAGATAACAGTTCAAAAGGGCAGTGCAAAGTCCCTTTACAGAAGGACAGAATGGTGGGGGTTGGACAGTACCTCTGGAGATTATCTAGTCCAGTCTCTCCTGCTCAAAAAGCAGGATTAGCTAGAACAGGTAGCTCACGACTTTGCCTGAGCAGAAGTGTTTTAAGCATCTCCAGGGATGGAGACTCCATAATTTCTCTGGACCATCTGCAGCAGTGCAGAATTAGTAAAATTAACTTTTTTTCTCTTCTGTTTAAACACAGTTTCCTGTATTTCACCTTGTGTCTATTGCCTCTTATCCTCTCCCCATGTACCAGTGAACAGAGTCTGCCACTCGCCTTCCTTACATCGTCCTACCAGGCATTTATACACATCAAGAATATTCTCCTTGAACTTTCTCTTCTCCAGGCTTTTATGAGAGGTAATTAAAAAAGGAAGACTTTTACCTTCAGTGAACTGTAAAATTCATCCAGCACTAAACTCATAGAACGAGTTAGGTTACTGACATAGGAGGTCTCTTGATTCAGGGCATCCTGAAAAGTCTCGAAGTCCTGCATCCATTCCACTGCAAAGCTGTGGTCAATTATGTCAGTCTGGAAGGAGAAGGGAAAATATTCAGAAGCAATAATCTTACCCTTAGGCTGTTAAAGTGGACAAATTAGAAAAATTATTATGTTTAAAGATATAGCTGTTAAGCTCAAAAGCATAAGGCTACAAGTTCCTTACAGAACAGTTGATGCATATCCTTACACTAGTAAGTATCTGCTCTCTAGCAAATACTGCACCAAAAATCTTTTTTAAGTTTTGCCTGCTACAACAGGTAGGACTCCTCAGTCAAAACAGGCAGGTGTTACACCATTCCCACTGCAAGTCATTAGCCTGCTGCTGAGTAGAAATAATTAATAATGAAGATACATGTTCTGGGGAAACAGGGCACGTAAAAGCAGATTCTGTCATGACCTTATCCTTTTTTTACAGAGTTACGTTACCCCATAATCCAGGCTTAAGGGGCAAAACATGTTTCAAATTGTTAACATCCTTTTTGACTTGAATATTTGGGTGCAACTGCCCATCCCTGATTATTCTTGTGTATTTGGATACCAGATTAAAGATCCTTTCTAGATTCAGTTATCAGCCTGCAGCTCCCTCCCAGCCTCTCTTTTCTAGAAAAATCTATTATTGTGGTAAGACAAAGACACAACAGCAAAGAACGGAACAATGTCCCACGAGGACATAGAAACCAGAGCTTCAACTTACTTTGTTCATGACTACAATGAAAGGTAGCTTTGTCTTGTACAGGATACTGAGGGGAGACACAAAATAAAAGTTTAATTTAAAACTTTCTAGAATAGAAAGCAATTTAAACATAAGGCAGACAAGACTTGTGCAAAACTGAATACATTTGACTTCAAAGATAATTATTTTCCTCTGCACCAAATAGAATATCATTTCCCCCCAGGTCCTGCTTACAATCGTTGAACAAAATACGCTCCTTCAAGATGTAAGACATAAAATCTCCTACACATCCAGATGAGTTTGGTTACCATTTTCTATGACTCTAAGATCACAGGTTTTAAATTTCTGTGCATTTTACATTTAAATCAAACCTTAGGTTCTGAGAGATTATTTGCGAACTGGGCAATGAATTCAAATAACACAGAACATCTATAAAGCAAAATTACCTTGACACATGAGCTCACATATTCATTTCACTGTATATATTCTATGATCTTTGGCTCAAACTAATGTCAGAAAATGCAATATGTAGTAAGACACAGTTTGCACACTCCTTTCATGGTGATACAGCTCTTGACCTTGGTACAAGGTTTGGGAGGTTTTTTGAAAACAACATTTACCATGAATTATGACAGCTCTAGCTATGTTCATGGTTCCATAGGTATTTAGTCTCTGGTGAAAGACATGAAAGAAAACAGATAAATTCATGTACGAAGAAGAAGGCAGTAAATCAAGAGCTCCATGCTATGCTGAACTACAAACAAATCTTGAAGAATCTCTTAGAAGTATCAACAACATTTAAAAAAAAATACTATGTATTTACAAGAAGGAGCTTAAACTAGCCTATTTTGATTCATCTTAGATAACTGGTTTTATAAGCAATAGGCAACATGTTAGATCTAATATAACCAGCCTTCCTCACGCTAAGGTCTCATGGATTATTTAATGCTTTCAATGGAAGTTTTGACCCAATGACCTCCAGATGTCCAATGGCACCTGAATTATTCTGCTTATCCAATGGGAAAACCACTAAGAGAATAATCAAACCAGCAGACTAAGTGGATATGAGGCATCCAAGTGTACTCGCAAGCACAAATCCAACCATACTCTAGGCTGCATCAAAACCAGTGTGGGCAATAGGGCAAGGAAGATGATTCTCCCTTTGTAGTACTCTGCTCTCATCCCACCTGGAGCACTGTGTCCACCTCTGGGAACCACAGCAGATATGGAACCTGTCAGAGTGGGCCCAGAGGAGGTCATGAAAACCATCGAAGAACTAGAAGGCTTCTCCTATGGAGACAGGCCAGAGAGTTGGGGTTGTTCAGCCTGGAGAAGACTTCAGGGAAGTTTTACTGCAGCTTTCCAGTAAACAAAGGGGTTTATAAGAAAAATGGAGAGAGACTTTTTACCAGGGTTTGTAGTGACAGGACAAGGGATAATGGGTTTAAACTGAAAGGGACATACTGACAAAATTTTTCATGATGACAGTGGAGCGATATTAGAGCATACTGCACAGGGAAGCTGAGGCTGCCCCATCCCTGGGAGTGTTCAAGGCCAGGCTGGATGGGACTTGGAGCAACCTGGGATAGTGGAAGGTGTCCCTGGCCACGGAAGAGAGGGTGTCCTTTAAAGGTCCCTTTCAAACCAAATCATTCTATGATTCCCCTCCAAAATAACTACCAAAGAGACACAGCAATCAGAGCAGATGGACTGCATTTCCAGCTTTTCTTACCTGCAGGCATACAGCATGTTGGACATAAAAGTGATAGGGTTAGTACTGCGAGAGGTGTCCATCACATAGACAACAACCGAAGGAAAAGAGGAAGCCTGGGAACACAAAGTAAAAGACAGTTTAATTAGGAGTACACTGATCAATAGCCAGGTCATTCACACAGCTTCACTGTCCAGTCATGCAAAAAGCACTTACCAAGGCCTCAGTTATGATGGTTCCTGATGCTGACCAGGTGAATACCTCAATTTGCCCTGGTGTGTCAATAATAACATACCTGGTAAGAAGTCACCCCAAACAACAAAAAGGGAAAATTAGTTAAGCACAGAGGCCTGTTCTGACTAGATTACCAGGAGCATTCAATAGCAAATGTCATTACTATTCTTGTTACAGACAGAAAAGCTTCTCCCAAACAGTGATGAGATTTATGGGCATGCCTGAAAATTTCCTGTGAGAAATCTGTAACTAAGAAGCATGTACTATCTTGAATTGAAGGCATCAATTTGACAGACACTTAGTACAGCAAACTCTTCAGAAGAAGAACTGATTGCTGCCTATTTGAACAGTATGTGAGAGAAAATGACAGTCTAATGGAAGACAAGAAAAGCAGAACTGTAATCAGCAGACTTTTCTTCGATCTGTCCAAAGAAAGTCTAGTTTATGTTTTCTAATTCTATGCCCTTTTCTACACAAAACTTATACCAAAAAAACAAGCAGAAAACATGGAGAGAAGCTTTTTACAATTTCACATGATTTTCCCACGCTTATCCCAGAAAAGCAGAACTTGGTAGAATGTACTCACTTGGATGCATTTTGTCTTTTTTCAATGAACTTCATCACCTGATTGAAAAATCAGAGTATACTTGGTATTTAGGCTCACAACACGAGACCTTCATCTTCATTTCATAACAGAAACTACATTAACTTGCACAGCTGCAGGTGCGTAGCAAAACGTTAAAGTCTTTAACCTTTTCAGAGTGTGAGAATGCGCTACTAAGGAAGGGTGAAAAATGCTGAGACCCTGCATAGGTCAAAGACAACCTTGATTTTGTCTGAGTTCTAGTACCTGGCTAAAGAAATGGTAGAACAACAGCAGTTGTTCCTTGCCTTTTCACTAAGAGATTGTCTAGGTATGTGACATCAGTCCCCACCCCAGAGCTGCTTTAGTGTCATGATTTAGGAGGTTTGACAATTACCAGACTGAAATCAGGAAAACTTAAACTGTTTCCAGAAGTGAGCTTCCCTACTTCAAAGCCAGAGCATTCATACGAAAGATTTTATAGTGAACATGGTGCAACAACAGTCCTATACAAAAACTAAAGAATGTTCTGTACATGTGGCTGCTGAATTTTACTTTTAAAAAAAAGCTGAAAAACTGAAATCTCTCAAATGAAAGCTAATGTACTCTGCCTTATTAGATGCAGGGTTCTGTAGGGAGAATAAGTCTCCAGAAATATTAGAAGGCTAACCAAACACAGTGCCCTCTGAGACTCCAGACAGACAAAACCGCACAGTCATCGTAGGCACCCAGCACAAATCATACGAATGGCACACAGAAGCAACCTGGTACCTGGTCAAATCTTGTAGCAAAGAGATTGAGAGAAGTCACTATTCCACCGTTTGGGCCTAGCCCATATCTGATGCTTCATTCAGGAAAGCAGATTGGTATGCAGACCCCAGAGGGCTTCTTTTTCAACTCTGACAACACCTGCCCGTGTGCAACGCACACTGGATACCTTGAAGCAAGACACAAAACCCCCTAATAAAAAATTAAATCTTCTAAGTGATGCAGCAGCATAACAAATACAAAGTATCTCTCTCTTATCCAAACAGGTCTCATTTACAGAAGGAAAAGGGGCTACATCGTTTCCCCTTGACATTTTTGGTTTAACTGTGCAAGAACCAGCACTGACTCATCTGTACACACTGAGTTATCAATCATTACTCTCAATATCCAGACATGAGGTCAGACACCCTCCTTAGGCCCTATTTAATGAAATACCAAAGCTCCAGTAATGGTTAACAGACACTGTGAAATGAATAATGCACCTACATATCAATTAGAAACTTATATTTAGGATGTTTTGCTGATAACCCCAAATCAAACAACAAGCAAAATCAAGAATCCTATTCCCCACCACCTTTATTCTTGTTTAAAATACTAAATTTAAGAGTCATACTTGTAAGTCAAATCCAAGAACTGTGTTTTGTCTCCATCTGCACAAACTATTACTTAGGAGACAAAGGAGCTCCACAGCCCTCTGGAAGTGCAGTCGCTTTAGTGTAATGTTACTGCACTACAGTCATCGACCCTCTGTGAGCAAGAACCAACATTCCAATGTCTGAGATTCAGAGAGACAACAGTGCTTCGATTACGGTCAGAGAATGTGGAAATATTCTACTACAGGCAAATAGGAATGTCCATATTTGCTTATAACATACAAAATTAGTCTAGTTAAACATGGGAAAAGGCTCCTGGTTTCCACAAAAAAAGTAAACAATACAAGTTCTCTGAAGGAACACCAAAAAAAAAAAAAAAAAGAAAGAAAAAATACGTACCTATTATTTGTAACAACTTATTGTTAGGCAGAATAATTTTTAGCACAGGAGAAAATGATCTAAGGAGTACTAAATCTCGTAAAACACACATTCCTAATGTCACATGCAAGAAATACATAGTCAAAACCTTCTGAAGTTCACGCAACATTCTGCATTACTGCAACCCCCCCCACCTCCTGAGATGGTCCTATGCAGGGCCCAGAGTCAGACTCCACGATGCTTGCGGGTCCCTTCCAATTCAGCAGATTCTGTGATTTTGCGATTCATCATAGTGTGCATGTAACAGACTATTTTCACAAAACTTGAGATTTCAAATATCATTATTTAGGCAAAAAAAGGATACTGTTTCATGACTTCTTTGTACTTCACAGTGTCCCTGATATCTAAGGGAGAAAGACACATAAGCAGTTTTTCAACCCCCAGCTGGTCACCATCAGCAAACAAAGTACACCTATCTATCCACATTACTAGAAATTCAGCACTTGAACGGATATTCTAATTATTACTCTGACATCAGTGAAACAACTTGCATACTCACACAGCCTTTCTTAGCCTCTCGAGGGGCAGGCTGATATACTTCACAAGATGTAAGACACAAGACTGTGACAAAACTAGGGATTGGTATGCCCTGTGGAATAGCTGAACATAAGGTCTGTTCTATTACTAAGATATTTTCCCTAAAATTTGTGTCTGTTAAAGTGCTTTAAAGCTGTTAGTTGGTAGCTGTTAGTTGTTATATGGCTACCACTATTGTGGATGTAGGGAACTGGATCAAATCTGCTAATACTTTTGTCACTGACAAAGAAAAAACCTCCAGAACCCAAACACATCAAATCAGAGCAGATGATGTAAAAAACCATACAAATGTGAAGGAAGAATGGCTTTAATTCTAAAATCAACACCATCATCATGGCTAGGCTTTGCAAACAAAGATTTGGGAAGGGCCCTACCCACGCTTGCTACAAGCGCGCTGATGGCTAAAAGGCCAATGCGAGACAGAGAAGTCCGGTTGCAAAAGGCACAGCAGAAAGACTCCCCAGGTGATATCGCCAAGACGCGATTATTTCTGCACTGTCTTTTCTCCTCGAGAGTGATCCTGCGTGTGTTCTCCAAAGAAGCAGCAGCGTTATAGACAGTGTATCTCCAGGCCTCCTAGCTGGAGGCCAGAGTAGACCAATGGTGATGATCAATATGGCCAAGGCTGAGGGATTGTTTTAGGGAGTCCTTGTATCTCCTCTTCGGGGCTCCTCTCTTGCGGCAGCCAGTGGCGAGCTCACCATAGAGTACAATCTT
>JAWMRA010000016.1:280899-294472 GCA_035584735.1 Pseudotriccus pelzelni | reverse complement strand
ACCGCGGTGGCGCTCGGGACGGCGGCGCCGCCAGGGCCAGCCGGGAGCGGCGAGCGGGATCGCGCGGGCGGGCGCGGCGCTGACGTGGCGGCGGCACCGGCACCATGCGGGGCGGCGGCGGCTCGGTGAGTGCCCGCGGTTCTTGCGCCGGCGCCGCCGCCGACTGCCCCGTGGAGCGCGGCCGGGCCGCGGGCCGGGGGCTGCCGCAGGATGGGCTCCGCCGTCGGGATGGCGGGAACGGGCCGGCGCCCCCGAGGGTCTCGCTGGGCCCAGCTCTGGAGGGAGAGCGGCCCGGCCCGGCGCAGGGAGCGGCGGCGGCAGCAGCGTCCCTCTCCGCCCCAGGGCCGGGCCGCCCCGACTCTGCTCGGCTCAGGCCTGGCAGGGACTCGCAGCAGGGCACTGCTGGCGCCAGGGCTCATGCCTGGGCCCAGAGGCCTTCGCTGCAGGACAATGCAGTTCATGGAGAGTGCAGGTGGCAGTGGCAACGTCGCGCTGGACACTGATCCCTCCCGCGCGTCCCGGGGACACTCGGGGCCCGCAGGACGCCCGGGGCTCCCACTGGCACCTCAGGACCCGCAGTTCTCGTGTCAGAATCCTCCCGTCGGGCAGTTCCTGTGCTGGGCTTAAGCACCGTGTGCCCGGGCTGGATGCGGGGGACGAACCCGTCTTCAGCAGCAGCCGCGTTCCAGCGCACCGCAAGGGCCCACAGCCCAGGGGCAGGCAGAGATCGCCGCTCTCCAACTTTGAGGCGCTGAGCCGCTGTTTCTCTTCCTCACCTGTGCAAGGGAGGTGGCTTTTTTGTTTTCCTTATGTCCAGCCCTTGGGCATTCCTGCATACACTAGGTCTTTCTTAAGTGGGAAGTACACAGTATAAATGAAAAAGCATTCAGAACTGAACTTAAACACCAGTTTCTATAGGTGTTTCCTTCATGGTTGCTGCTGTTAGCTTCTCAGAAAGGAATGTCTGACAGATCGTCTGCACTCTCCTTTTTTATTGCAGATCCTTAGCTGCCACCAAAGTTTTGTGTACTAATCTTCACTTTTATGCAAATTTTTTTAGTTCTAAAAATCCCATGAATCTTAAAACATGTGCCATGTTCTGGTCATTTTGGTTTTTCTGATGCTAGAATAGACCAGCTAATTTCAGCAGACTGTCTGCCTGTTTCTTAATTTTTATTGGTGTATCTTCATAGCCCTGATTTTTTCTGGCTGCTCCTCAGTGAGGTTTCTCCACATTTCTCAAATTTCCATGAGGAGCCTCTGGGGCTGGAGGCCTAAGGAGAGTCTGACGCTCCATAGACACGGTTTTAAAAATTCGTCTAAATGTTTGTGTCAGTGCACGCTACTGAATTTGCTCACTGGTGGTTGGAGTGTCTCTCACAGTTGATCACGTGCATCACATTTTTCTATAAAGAAGACATGTAATTTAGCAATATTTTTTGTTGGTTTTTTTCTTTTTTTATTATTTTTTTTCTTCTTTTATTTTTTTTTCTTCCAGTTTCTTAGCCAGTTCATGTACATAGCAAAATACTACCTCTATTTACTAAATTACAGTTTTGGTTTTCATATGCTTCCATTGAGCAATGATTTTTGCGTTTTTAGTCTCTATAACCAAGATTTTTGTCCTGGGTTTCTGAATCAAGAATGACATTGAGTCATTATTAGCATTTGGAAGAAGCTGATGATTAAATTCAAAGGCTAGCAGTGAATGGGGTGACATCAGACTGGCGACCTATCACTGTTTTAAATTTTAAAATAAATTTATATAATAAAAATTTAAAAAAGAATTAACTGGGAGGAGCTGTTGACTCCCTCGAAGGCAGGGAGGTCCCACTGAGAGACCTCAAATTAGAGGACTGGGCAATCTGAGGGCACTTTGTGTGTTCAGCTGGAGAAGAGGAGACTGAGGGGAGACCTCATTGCAGTACAACTTCCTTGAGAGGGGCAGGCACTGAGCTCTGCTCTGTGGGGACCAGGGACAGGACTCCAGGGAACGGCTCGAGCTGTTCTGGGAAGGTTTAGGTTGGATATTAGAAAAACGTTCTTCACACGAAGAGTGGTTGGGCACTGGGACAGGCTCCCCAGGGCAGTGAGCACAGTACCAAGGCGGACAGAGTTCAAGAGGCATTTGGAAAATATTCTTGGGCACATGGTGTGACTCTTGGGGAATGTCCTGTGGAGGGCCAGGAGTTGGACTCAATGATCCTTGTGGGTCCCTTCCAACTCGGCGTATTCTGGGATTCTGTGAAACGATTGTCCACGCACTAGGAGCAACATATAGCAAATAAGTTTCTCATACTGAATTGGGAATGTGCATTTAGATAGATCTGTTTAATTACATGTCTTAATAGGAGCGTAACAAGTGGTAAGTGACAAAAAAAAATCTTTGTTAAATAAGAAGGGAGTCTGTGATGTGGATAAAGTGAACATCTGAGCAGCTGATGGAGTATGGCAAAGTGACATTAATGGAAAGAGTGTGAAGGAGACTAGAGACAACATTCTTGGCAACATCCATACTAAATGCAAGAATTAATTAAAGAAAAAATAAGCACTGTGTAAAAACTAACAGGATCTAAAATGTATGTCATTGTGTGATAAAGTCTAATCAGAAAGTATGTATGGCTGAATGTACTGGAGACAAAGAACATGCCACCGTGTCCCATTGCAAGAGGAAGAATTGGCTTTCATATGAGGAGGGTGGAGGGGCTCATCCCTGTTTTGATTCCAGTTCTAATTCAGGTGGAATTGGAAATGTTAAGCACTTCCACTGTTGTGGAAAACAAGTTTCCTTTTTGAAGGATGGTATATACACATCTTCGATGTGCAAGTGGTTGTGTTTGACTGAAAGTTAAGCATGCTAAAAAAAGATGATGATGTTCATATGAATTGTTCTGTTTTGTTAGAACACCAGGACTGGACATCACAGACAGCAGAAGGTCAAGAAGTCCTTGGAAAGTAAAAAGTATGTGAATGTTTCTTGTCTAGTTTGACTGAGGGCAAGAAAAAAGCTGACAGATTCTTACTGAAAAACTGTATCTGATCTTTATATAATATTGTGAATTTTAAGAGCTGCAGCAGTTTTAGTTTGTGTGATATGAGTCTCAGCTGACTCTCCTTATTGGTTTGTGGGAAAAGTGCTTTTCTGACACTTCAGCGTGTATTTTTTTTTAATTTTTTAAAAGGATTTTAACACTGTGAAAATAAATATTTTAAGTCCAACACCAGATGGTCTTCCAAAATCTATGTATTTTGAGTGTGATTGTAACTGAAAGACTTTAATTTGAGAATTCCTCTCCCCATGTTTCTGCATTACCTCCTTAAATATAATATAAATTGATCTGGCCTGGTACTGTCAGTGTCCCCCACTTATTAATTCCTGAATTGATGGGTTAAAAGGTGAGCTCCATAGCTCAGGGTGTGGGAGAGTATTAATTGAATGGCCACCACAGTCATCACTCAAGTGATCTACTTATTTCAGTTTGTGAATTGTAGTAGCAAAGTGTTTCTGTTCTCTATTCTTTCGTCTTTGCATTAATGGTATTTGCCAGAGAACAGATACTCTGTGTTTCTGTAATAGTTCGGATCTGGCTCCCTGCCAAATGCCCGAACTCACAGTGACAACCCCCTTCCCCCCTCTCTTTTCCTTCAGGGCAAAGGAAAAGAACTATAAAAATTGAAGAGCCCGAAATCAATCTAATTATATAAAAATATATATATATTTACGTATATTACAGTTATATACAATTGAAATACTATGTATGCAGCGAAGGGAGTCCAAACACCCCCGAAGGGAAAGGGAAAAGAGGGACAAAAGGGATGCAGAGCAAATATACACAACCAAACCCGAGACTTAGCAAAATAGCTATTGAAACAAATCTCACCATGTCCCTCAGAGAAGCAAGACCACAAGAACAGCACCCTCCAACCTCCCACATGGCAGAGCAGCTGTCACTGCAGGGCTCAGCCTCTAGATAAGCGAGACCAACGCAAGGACCCGCTGCTCCTGAACCTCACCAGAAAAGAAGAGAGAGTGAGACCTCTAATCTCCCTCTTATTTATACCCTGGTTTACGTAAAAACTGTATGGAATACTGGGTACATGGTCACTTCCCTGGTTACAAGCTGGTCACCAAGAAGGCCTAGACCAAAACCATCACAGTTTCTTTAACACCTCATCAATTTGCTGTTATATACAGGAGTATAAATGTCCAGGCATGTCAAGCCTGAGAGAAATATTTGAGAACAGTGAAACAAAGTTCTGTTTGATCTCTAGGAAAAAAATTCAATGCCACTGATTAATCTGAATTAGTCTTAATGTAGTTTGATTGGTGGGATATTCTAGAAAGTTGTCTTCATTGCTGTAAGCCTTGCTAGTTAAAATTCTTAACTAGCATTAAGGCTTTTAATAGTGTAGTGCCAGCCTTGACTCTGGGAATAGAGACTGAAGGAAATCTTGCCCTTTGTGGGATGAAAAATGTCTCTTTTGTAATGATGGGTTGCAGAAAAATTCTTATATTCCACATTGGTCGCTTAAAGATAAATGCATATTTTTAAATTGAGATTCACTTGTGCCTGCTCCTACAGTTGAAGTTTTGAGGTAGAAGGAATATTTTTTCTGCTCTTCTTGAGAGCTTACTAATATCATTATCTAGAAGATGTACTAAAAAATAAAAAGAAGATGTTTATCTTGGTGGCATTTTTCAGTTCCCAAAACACAGGAGATTCAGTGAACTATGGGATGAATTTTTAGAATACTTGGGAAGATGAAAGGGGTGTTGTCTTTCAAGTTATTGTGATTGTGTATATATATCTCCGTATACAAATATGTGTCCATATACACAGGATTTCAACTTGATATTTTCCAGGTCTAAGCAATTTGAGGAGGTGGAAACTACTGTTTTAGGAGTGAACAGTAACTGTGATGACACAGTGAGCAACATTTCTTCTGCCTCACCGGAGGGCCCGATGAATGGGAGCACAGAGTCCAGAAGCAAGCGGACTATTCGCAGACCTGCTTACTGGCTAGAAATGAGAGGAGTGAAAAACAAATGTGTAAACAAATCTCCAGAAAAAAAAGGTACTTATTACGGTTGGTTCAATGCAAAATGTTCTCTCTGGTTCTTTTGTGAGAGATCAGTTTGCTTCTGAAAGATATGCTCCAGTTCAACCACAAATTACAAGTTTCCTAGTGTTGCTCATGTATTAGAAGAAATAAACTTCTTCCACTGCAGAAATATGGGTACAATTCTCTGACATTACACAGTTCCTTTTGAGTGACTTGTCTATTAAAACTAATGATTTTGTGGCTGAACTCAATTTTATCTGTAGAAGAAATATGTGGAAGAGTTATGCCAATCATGTCAGAAAAATGCTTTGAGAGATTTGAAAACAGAACCATCAACACTGATGTGGCAAAGGGGACCATTCAGCAGTATTTGAGATTAGACACAGCTTTTGTGTTTGGTAGATTGTTATTTTTTAAGGTTGTCTTTATTTCTTTCATTTTCTTACTTCTGTCATTTATGATTTTCTGACTGGGAGTTGGGTCTTAAGTTGTTGTAGGAACATTCAGATTTCCTGGCCTAGGAGCTGTTTTCCAAACTTGGCGGATAGCCAAAACTTTGATCTGCTTTATTGTTCGTTCTTCTTATCTCTAAGTAAGAATCTGTATTCCTTCCTGTTGTGAGGAGGGGCAAATCTGGTAGCTTGATAGAAAAAACAAGATTGCTGCAGCTCCACACCCCCAGGTCCAGCTGGTGGCAAGACTGGGCGTGTATTCCTATAGGAATAAATGCAGATATAAAACATACATACACGGCGGACACACAGATCAGCATTTACAGACAGCACCAACAGCCTCCATCCTGTTCCCTCTCTGGCTGCTCAGGATGAAGATGTGTTAGTGAGAGAAAAGAAGCATATAAAAAAGTATATATAAAAGAAGTACATATATATGTGTATGTTTGTGTGTGCACACATGTGCAATGTGGATCTCTCCTGCAGCTGGACTTAAACACGTACTCTAGTCAGTACCTGGCCTTTGGATCCCAGTCTCCTCAGTTGCTGGTACATGGAGGTACTAGCTCCTGAGGCCCGCAGAGCTGTGCCAGGGGCGGGTGCAGACCTCCTTACAGACAGACTCACACTCACAGAGTGCAGGTGAGGTTTTTATGGCGTAACCTAACACCTTCTGGGTCCCATCCCAAGGAGGATTATTTTCCCAGACCATGCTGTGGCTCTGCTTCTTCCATATCTTCTGTGCCAGAGAATTGCAGGCTGTGGAGTACCTAAATGTTACTGAGTTAGAAGTCTAACTCCCCGGTGTCCAAGTGTCTTACAAGAACTACTCTTTTTTTTTTTATCAGGTATTGAATCCAGAGGTAAGCTGGGGCAGTATAGACTCAAAGACTGAAGGCTGAGATTGAAGCGTTTCTGTTTTTACTTATCAGGAGAAGTACTATTGAAAGGCAAGAGGAAATCTGAGCAAGGGGAAGGCGAAGATGTTGAAGACTCTCCCAAGAAGAAGCAAAAAATTTGGGGTAATACAAATAACTTCTAATTCCTAACTACAAGCCTTCAGGTACTCAGACTTCTCTGCCCAAATATCATCTTCTACAGTCTTCAAACTTTATTTTGGATTCTGGATATTTTGTTCTAGGAGACTGTTGACTAGTGTCTGGTTTATGGTGGGAGGTGATTGTTCTAATTTCAGTCTGTCTTAGAAGTCCAATAAAGGGAGAGGGGAAAGGAAATAGGGGAAGTGTAGGCTAGTCTGCATCATTTCAGTTTCTCAAAAGATTATAGACTAAATAATCAGACAGATTACTTGTAAACATCTGGAGATCAGTGAGTAGATGACAACAGCAATATGGGTTTGTTAAGCAATCAAACCCAAATACTTTTCTTTTGCCACAGAGACAGAGGGGAGAAGTGCTTGATATCATAGGTCTTTCATTCCTTCAAAAGGTTTGTCAATCAGTGGTTAGGTGCAAAAGGAGGTATACAAGTGGTGAGAGTAGGAGCAGGTGACACAGGATAAGTGTATGTTTGCTGTCCAGTCTTGCACGGATGAGGTTAGGAAAGCCAAAGTCAACCTGTAGTTGAATCTTGGAAGGCATGTAAGGCAATAAGAAAGGATTCTACAAGAACATGAACAGCAAAGGGAAGACTAGGGGAAGCGTGAGTGCGCTGCTCACCAGAGCAGGAGAGCTGGTGACGAAGGACATAGAAAAGGCTGAGGTACTCAATGCTTCCTGTGCCTCAACCTTTATCTGTTACAGGAATCCTTCAGGAATCCCAAAAGCCTGAGACCAGACAGAGGGAAAGTCTGGAACAAGGAAGCCTTACACTCAGTGAAGGAAGACGAGGTTAGTGCACTTAAACTGGATTTATCAAATCTTTTGCCAGCAGCCCTAGTAAAGGGGGAAGGTCCCAGAGGGCTGGAGATTAGCCAGTGTGACACCCATCTGCAGGAAGGGTCGGAAGGAGGATCCAGAGAACTATAGGCCTGTTGCTCTGACCTCAGTGTCAGGGAAGGTCATAGAGCAGATTATCTGAAGTACCATTATGTGGCACATCTGGGACAACCTGGTGATCAGGCCCAGACAGCATAGGTTTAGGAAAGGCAGGTCCTGCTTGACTAACCTGATGTGACAGGTTAAATAACGTGCTTGACTAACCTTCTGTGACAAGGTGATGCACTTCATAGGTGAGGGAAAGACTGGACTTTATTAGACGCCATTTTGCACATCATTCTTTTGGAGAAACTGGCTGCTCATGGCTTGGATGGGGTGCTCTTTGCTGGGTAGAAGGCTGGCTGGACGGCCAGGCCGAGAAAGTGGTGAGGAATGGAGTGACATCCAGCTGGGGCTGATCACCAGTGGTGTCCCCAGGGCTCAGGATTGGTCTTGAATGGTTTGATATCTTTATTGATGATCTGGACAAGAGGATTGAGTGCACCTTCAGTGAGTTCACAGATAACACCAAGAGGGCTCTGAAGAAGGTTCTGGATGGGCTGGATCAATGGGCTGAGACCAACAGTGTGAGGTTCAACAAGGTAAGGTGCTGGGTCCTGCCCTTGAGTCACCACAACCCCATGCAGCACTACAGGTTTGGGGCAGAGCGGCTGGAAAGCTGGAAACGGACCTCGAGGTGTTGGTCAACAGTGACTCAGCATGATC
This sequence comes from Pseudotriccus pelzelni, assembly GCA_035584735.1. Classification (NCBI taxonomy): domain Eukaryota; kingdom Metazoa; phylum Chordata; class Aves; order Passeriformes; family Tyrannidae; genus Pseudotriccus; species Pseudotriccus pelzelni. The sequence continues at coordinate 286,293 of JAWMRA010000016.1, read as the reverse complement.
CCAGGTGTGCCCAGGTGGGCATGAGGCCAGTGGCCCCTGAGCTGTCCCAGCACTGCTGTGGCGGCAGAGCCAGGGCAGTGCCCGTTCCTGTGCTGGCACTGCTGGGGCATCTCCAGTGCTGGGGCAGTTCTGGCCCTTTCAGACAAGAAACACGTTGAAGGGCTGGAGTGTGTCCAGGGAAGGGATTGGATCTGGGGAAGGGGCTGGGAGAACTGGGGGGGCTCAGCCTGGACAAAAGGAGGCTCAGAGGGGACCTTCTCGCTCTCTGCAACTCCCTGACAGGAAGGGGGAGCCGGGGGACACCGAGCTCTGCTCTCAGGGAACAAGGGACAGGATGAGAGGGAATGGCCTCAAGTTGCACCAGGCTTAGATGTGATATTGGGAACAGTTTTTTCCCCAAAAGGGCTGTCCAGCCCTGGCACAGCTGCCCAGGGCAGTGAAGGAGTCCTCATCTTTAGAGGGACTTGAAAGCCTTGTGGCTGTGGCACTTGGGGACATGGATTAGTGGTGGCCTTGGCCGTGCTGGGGAATGGTGGTCTTAAAGGGCTTTTCCAACCTAAACAATTTATGATTCTAAGTCGCGTGGGGCCTGACAGGTTGCACTGAGTGCTGAGAGCTGGCTGATGCCGTCGTGAGGCCTCTCTTGGCTGTCTTTGAAAGGTCGTGGTGACTGGGAGAGGCTCCTGAAGACTGGAAGCGAGCAAATATCACCCATATCTTCAAGGACAGGAAGAAGGAAGATTTGGGGAACTACAGGCCAGGCAACTTCACCACAGTCCCTGGGAAGGTGATGGAGAGAGTCATCCTGGAAAGCATTTCCAAACACGTGAAGGACAAGATGGGGATTTGGAGTAATCAACATGGATTCATGCTGGGCAAATCCTGTTTAATCAACCTGATAGCCTTCTGCAATGAGGTCACTAGCTTAGTGAAATAGGAGTATAAACTGATGATTCACTGTCACTGTAGAACTGGAATCTGTCCCTAGATTCAGTTCAAACTATTGATTTTGTAACCAAGGACTTGAAACTCTGTAGGCAGCACAAAGCTGAAAGAGGTGGCAAGTGTATCAGAGAAAAGGCTAAAAGTGAAAGTGGTCTTGAGGTTAGAGAAACAATTTAAAAATAGAACAGAGAACAGTATGTAAAATTAAAGATTCTGTAGTTTGGGAAGAAATGCTGTCATAGCTGTAAACAAAAAAACAGCCTCCCAAGAGTCAGTGCTTCAGAAGAGGATTCGAGATATAACAGATCAGAAGCTGAGTAGGGGCCAGCAGTGTCACACTTGTTTTTAAAAAGGCAGATGTTAGACTGAGAATTTTGAGAGGAATATAGAGTTCTCAGACATGTGAAGTAATTCTCGTGCTCTACTGCAAGGTCACATGTGGAGTGCTGTTTCCAGCACCAGGCACTTCAGGACATGTGTGGTCCAACTGAAGAGGTCAGGGAGATGAGAGCAAAAGGCATAACCCATGAGAAAATACTGAAACAATAAGAGGTGTTTAGTCTAAAGAAACAGGAATGAGTAGAGAAATGGGACTTTCCATTTGGTTGTCATTAGATGGGCTCAGCCAAACTCTGCACAGAGGATGTTTCAGTGTGAAGAGTTCCGATCTCCTGAGCTTTGTGTATGAAAAACTATACACCTACAAAATATCTGGATGGGACTAATGCCTGCCACTGTAAATAGCCATGGATTTTGAAATTCCTTTTAAAAAAAGCATTGAACATTTCTGAATGAATAACTTTGAGACAGCAAGCTAAATAGCAGTCTTCTAGCAAAAAGATTGGCTTTTTTGTAACAAAGCTAGCAGAACTAAGTCTTCTGGCCTGTTTTATTTGTGTTGTAACAGGAAAAAAACGGCAAGCTGGAACAAAACAAAACTCCAAAAGGAAAGGCCACTGTGTCCAGAAAGAGACAGAAACCTATGGCACAGGTAAGAAGAAGATGCAGTTGCTCAAAATTGTTTATAAAACAGCTGTGGTTCTAGGATTTGAATCTGAGCAACAGCTTGTGTTTCTGATGTTTCCATTTGGTTCTTTGCTTTACTATGGACAAGGAAGAGCTGGCTACTGTCCTTCTGGCACTGTGTCAGTACTGCAGAGCAGGACTGGAGAGACTGCGCACTGCTTGAGTGTAGTTTCACATGCTTTTGCCACTGCATAATGGAACAGTGTAGGGGGAATCGCTTTTTGAACTGAAGTAAAGCCTGTTAAAATAATTGCATTTAAAAACTCATAAAAATATTTATACTTTTTACTCAGCAGAATACGTTTGCAGGAACAGCTCTGTAGCTGTTGCTGCCAGATCACCTTTTCTGGGAACCAGAGAGTCAAGCAGTCTGTCCTAGAGAAATAAAACTAGCCTTGACTCAGTGAGTGGAAACACTCAGTATTTGTAGTTCACAGCACTCATTGAACACCTCAGTTTTCTGCCAAGTGCTGTTTGATTCACAAACTTTTCCTCCAGCCGTCTGGGGAGGAACAGCCTTGGGCTGTTATTACTGGGAAAAGAGGAGCCTTTGGATCTTGTAATGGTAAGAATTCAGGCAGATAATGCTAAGACACTTTCTTCCCAGAACCAATTTCAGTAATTTATAATCCTTGGGGATTATGCCATACTTTTGCTTGGCATTTCACAAAGGGGCCAGCAACTGGACACTATGCCACGCAGGGTGCTTTTCCCTGGCTGTTGACCTGGTGGTGCAGCTAAACGTTCATAAAGATCCAGTTAGTGGAGAGAAACCACGGACTTTGCCTGAGACTATTCAGTCATATCTGTGACTGCTTTTACTGGGAAAACCCTTTTGCCAAAAGACAAGTTTACTCAGTGTGCTAAAGTAATTGTGTAACAGAAATGAACAAAGGAAAAATCTCTACCAGACAAGTAGAAGAACACTCCTAACAAGGGACTGGTAGGATTAAAGGGTTTTGTAAAATGCTCTTCCAGAAGGAGTGATGTGGGCCTTGTCACATAACATACTTAAAGCTGCAGATGAGCTACACCTATTGAAGTGTAGCTGGACATGAGTTTGGTAGCATGTGACACATTTCTTTCTAAAGTTCATTTCGCACATTGAAGGGAACAAAAAGAAGATCTTGTGTTAGCAGTTACATTCCAAATGATGTGTTTGACAGGTAGTATGGAAGAGCAGTGGTCTTTGGAGATTCAGGACAAAGGCCGAGTTACCTGTCCCACATGCCGGACTGTGGTAAGAAAGACTGTCGAAGGCCTGAAGAAACATATGGCAAACTGCAGGCAGGTAAGAACACAAGAGATGAGCAATTGTTTCTTTACTGCTCTTCAGCTTACCAATAGAAATGCCTGCACGCTGTTTTGTGTTGAATTTAAAACCAGTTTCGTCTCATCATCACGTGCCTAAGCAAGAGTCCTTTATACATCTGTAAGAGGCTGTGCTTGGTGCTTCTTGCCCAGCCTTTTGCTGGAGGTTTAGGGTAGTGATCAAAGGTGTAACTATTTAATTGTTCCACTGAATTTTAGACTCTGTAAAATAAAAAGTCTGTTCTTAGAGGGCAGTTACTAGGTCCAAACCAAATGTTATGCTCTCCTTCTCCCTTTCCCCAAAGTTTCCCACTGCTTTGATTAATTTACACTGTGTCCTTTTTTATTTCTAGGAAATGTTCACGTGTCATCAGTGTGGGAAGCAGCTGAAGTCTTCAGCAGGAATGAAATACCATGTCATGGCAGACCATAACAGTCAGGTAGCACAACTGCTGTGCATCTAAAACCCCTACAGGAAGAATAGACTTTTGTTCCTTCCTTGGTGCACACAGAAACAGAAGATGAGGTGTTTTTTTTTCAAATGTTGTAGCTACTCAAATCTTGTCTGCCTGTTATTTTTCCCTTGAGACTTGACATCTGAAAAACAGTAAAGTAGGGATGCCACATTGTAAAAAGAGGGGATGAATTTCTGTTGTGGCCGGTAATAAGTCACGCATAAAAGGCATTCCCAGTCAGAAAGAAAAAGATTGCTCATTTGGTTCCAATTTTCAGTCCTTTGCTAGAAAGCAGGAGGGTTTTTTTTTTACGTCCAGAGCAGACTAGATTTGAATTCTTTACAACTTCAGAGGTAGAAAAGCAGAACTAGAAATTAATTCTTGTCTCTCTTTACTGTAAAAATACTAATGCTACAATCTGCTTTTGCTCTTTGCTATTACTTTAAAGAAGGCAGTGTCCCCTGTTGTAGTAGTGAAGAATTAGAACTTTTGAAACAGTCGTTTGGAAGTTTGGGTAAGGTTCAAATAATTCACAACTGTAATTTTTTACAGTTTCCAGTACTTCAGTTTCTGAACCTACAGCTGTATTAGTAAATGGTACAGGCCAGGGATCATATTCTGCATCTGAGGATTAGGTCTGTTGCTCAGTTCTAGCTTTCTGTTCAGTCTATGTGTAATATTGAGTAGTGTAAAAAATAATATACAGTAACCATCAGAGGAGAGAATAAAGAGCTTGAGCTGTAGTTTAGCACAGATGAGTAAGTGTTACAAGCAGGCTTTAGTCAGGCTAAGTGGAAACACTAGGATGAGTCAATGTTAAAGATGCAGGATTTTCAGTCAGTTTACTCCTTTTAAAGATAATTCAGGTTTGGTTTAACCCCAGCCAACAGCCAAGCCCCACGCAGCCACGAGCTCACTCCCCCACCCTCAGGATGGGGAAGAGAATTAAAGAGTAAAAGTGACAAAAGTCATGGGTTGAGATATAAACAGTTCAATTGGTAAAGCAAAACCCATGCACACAAGCAAAGCAAAACAGGGAATTCATTCACCACTAGCCACGGGCACAACAGGTGTTCGGCCACCTCCAGGACCACAGGGCTCCATCATGCGTCATAATGGCTTGGGACAACCAGCGACATTGCTTTGAACACTGCTCCCCTTCCTCCTTCTTCCCCCAGTTTTATATGCTGGGCGTCATACCATGTGGTCTGGAATATCCTTGTGGCCAGCTGGGGTCAGCTGTCCCAGCTGCGTCCCCTCCCCTGCTTATGCACCCCCAGGCTGCTCACTGGCAGGGAGGTATGAGAAGCAGAAAAGACCTTGATGCTGTGCAAGTGCTGCTCAGCACTGACAAAACCATTTCTACACTATCAACCCTGTTCTCAGCAGATTCAAAACACAGCCCCATATCAGGTGCTGGTAGAAAGAAAACTCACCTCAGCTGAAACAAGCACAGATATGGAAAGTGATCGTTATAATAAATGCGCGTCCATAAAATCATAAATTGCAAAGATTTATTTTAGAAGCTTTCCTTCATGTCATGGATTTGCAAGAGTTCCCCCTCCTTGGGGATTTTGTCCGGGTGAAATTTCCGGACAAAGGCCAATCAGGAGTTTAGGTGATGCCTTTGCTAATTACATCTTCAAGAAAAAACGGA
>JAWMRA010000016.1:242622-280799 GCA_035584735.1 Pseudotriccus pelzelni | reverse complement strand
TAATATTATTTTCTCCCCAATCAGATCTCTTTGTCTGCATAAACCTTCTCTCACCTTAGAGCAATTTGTGGGGGGTGCGGTAAAAATTGTCCCTAAGCAAACCCACGACACTTCAGTAGAGTGTTTAGTAGTGAATTCCCTATGAAAAGAACTGTAAATGCTGAGTATCATGTGTTTTCCTTTCATTTCTCTGCTATGCTTTAGCCAGTTGTGAAGGAGGGAGAGGAAGTGGATGAGCAGCTTGAGCGAGAGCGCCTTCGGAAAGTTTTGAAGTGTATGGGAAAACTGAAGTGTACGAGGGAGGTAAGCTGCATTGTGCAAAGTGTGAATTAAACAGCAGGGGAGGCATGAACATAGAACAGGAGAGTGCTGTTGAGTATGCTTTGGTGCTGGCCAAAGCAAGATTTGTTTCAAGATCATAGCTATGCTTTTAAGACAGAGTCGCATAGAATCATAGAATAGTTTGGATTAAAAGAGACCTTTAATGGTCATTTCAATGCCAATTCTTTGTTGCAGATTTTGTCTGTCTGAGTAGACTAACATTAAAGTTTTCTACCTGCTCATCTCTGTTCTGTCAGGAAAAGTGGTAGTACTTTGGTCAGCAAACTGTGTATACGGTAGTCTTGTAATCACTTGATGAACAGTTTTCTTCCGTGTATCTTTCTTCTGTGTTGACAGGGCTGCACAGGCAGCTTCACTAGCATAATGGGATACCTGTATCATGTTAAAAAGTGTGGGAAGGCTGCTTCCGAGCTGGAGAAAATGGCTATGAAGTGCCATCACTGTGGAAAAGCATACAGATCAAAGGCAGGACTTGTCTACCACCTCCGCTCTAAGCATGGGCCGGTGAGTGCACCTGCCCTGATTATCAGGGGGCTGTGGGAGGACCTCAGCCTCTCAGACTTGAGACACACGTAAGCTTCTTTTTCTCTTTTGCTACCTTGGTGGGTAATTAACAGATCACAAATCTTTGCATTTTCCTGTCTCTCTGGAGTACTTTGTCTTTGATACTTTACTTCTAGCAGCAGCTGTTGCTTTTCTGTAACTAGAATGAAGCTTTTAATAGTAAATTGGCATGACAGCAATAAACTTTCCCCAACCTGACTTGCTCCATGGAAGAGTGATGATGCTAACATAAGTTGTGAGATGCATTTCTTTGCTCTTAAAAAGCCCGCCATTGGAGCAGAACAGGCAGTGCTGTGCTTGTTGTCTGTAAGGGTTTTACAGTGCATTAATGATGGGATACCTTTCAAGACCAGTGACTGCATGAAACTTTCTTCTTCAGCCTCACTGCTGTGACCCCCCTGAACAGATCTGGGGGTCTGTCTCACTAGTGGGTTGCGCTTCTGTCCTACATCCATGACAGTGAACCACAGCTGCTGCAGCATTTTTATGAGGAATTGGTCAGAATATTTATTCCCAGTATTTAGTGTAACTGAAATAGGAACTAGTGAAGGAGGCTCATCTTTTTTTGGCTTTCATTGCAGGTCACTTTCCTCCATGAGGAGAGAAGAACAGGGAACCTGATAGAAGCAAAACAGGAACAAAACAACACAGGCAGAGTTCAGAGGAGATCTGCAAAGGTAGCAATCTACTATCTCCATGAACTGGCTGGAGAAGAGCTGGCTAAAGAGTGGCCCAAAAGAAAAGTTCTGCAGGACTTGATTCCAGATGACCGGAAGGTACAAGGCCTTAAAAATGTTTTATAGATTTGAGGTTTTTACCTTCATGTCAGATGAGTCTTGCACTGGCTCCTGCCCAGTGTTTAATGGCCCATGGAAAGCAGTATATGTTGTGGGAGGGATTTGGTTTTACTCTCTCTCATCTTAGATTACAGTACTGCTGCTGCAGCAATTACTCTGATATAAGTGTTTTGTCCAGGCAGGCTGTAATAACTGTAAAGTCCTATTGCTGGAATTTTCAGTGGACACAAGGAACATGAGAAGTTATGGGCATGATGTTGCTCATAAGTCATAGGCTGCAGATCACTCTGGCCATGCTGTGATATTTCAGCGTTTCAGACTTCAGAATTTCCAGGATCATCTTTTAGGCTGTAAAGGAAACAGGAGGGAAAATGATGCTTTATGATTTCAGTAGGATAAGTACATTTAGAGGAATTGTTGTAGTCAAGGCTATGGGAATTTTCAGATTCTGGTGTTGGGGGAGGTTTTCCAGTTTCAGTTATGTTTCTAGGTAATCAGTGAGACAGGAAAACATTGGTTATTGAGATTTTGACTGCTAGAGTAGAAGAAATAGCACTTCTGTCTCACAGTCTGGGAGAGGAAGAGGCATACCTGGCACTCTGTATAGACAGCATTGCTTCCAACTCTCAATTCTGTCTCTATCTCAGCTGAAATACACTCGTCCTGGACTGCCCACGTTTAGTCAAGATGTGCTGTGCAAATGGAAAGCAGAGATAAAGATGTACCGAAGAGTCCACTGCCCAAATCAGGTAATCCTTAAGTGTTTCTGAAGCCTCAAAGGGAACAGAGTTTAGGTTTCTATGAGCCAACAGGCTTTCCACAACCTTGAAACTGCAGTTTGTCTCTCTGTGGGAGAAAATCCTGCTCCATCTCAACATGATTGCTTACTATAATCAAGACACTAGGGGATGTCAGAGCATGCTCCTTTTGCCCTTTGTATCCAAATGCCCTGGGAATGATCCTTTGGGAATGTGTGTGTTCACTTCGGAGCTAGTAATCCGGTGTCAGACTGGTACAGCTTTTGCATCCAGCTGGGAGCTGGTCCATTTGGAGGTCTGAGCAGCGGAAAAATGACAGGCCCCTGCCCTTCTAGCTAAATCTAATTGTAGAAGGGAGGAGTAGAGGGACTTTGTCTGGCACAACACTTAAGCTTTCTTCATTCCATTAGACCAGCTCTAAGCCCCATCTAACCTGGTCTTGGACACTTCCAGGAATGGTGCAACTACAGCTTCTCTGGCCAGCCTGTGCCAGGGCCTCACCACTCTCACAGGGAAGAATTTCTTCCCAATATCCCACCTAATCCTGCCCTCTGGCAGTTGAAAGCCATCCCCCTTCTCCTGGCACTCCAGGCCCTTGTCCAAAGTCCCTCTCCAGTTCTCTTGGAGCCCTCTAGGCTCTGGAAGGCTTAGTTTTTCACAATACCATGCAGTAATTACCAGTCAGATCCCATGAGAACAAATGGCCCAGCTGGTGGAGGTGATGGTTGATGTGACCGTGTGATGCATGCTGTCGAAAAGCCAAAGGTCAGTGGCAGCTGCCCCCTGGGTTTGGTGTAGGGATGATGCCTTCCCCAGCACTCTCTTCCCAATTATTAGGTTTGCATCCTTTCCAAGTACAAGAATTGCAGCACTATGCTGTGTGTGGAGCTGTCTCCAGAGAGCAGCTGTCCTATGTCACCAGCCAGGAACCCAGTAGCTTGTCTTGCTCGTGCCTCCTCTTCCAAATCCTGGGCTGAGGGCTGAGCACAGTCTGGTACCCTAAGACTGATGCCTGAAGTTCCCTATGGAAAAAGGTCTGTAAAGCTGCCCTTGAACTGAGACTGGTAATGCTGGGTGCTGTGCCCCTACTCTGTGCCACTAGAGACACGAGCAGTGTGGGAGAGAGTACCTGCCCCTGTCTTGTACCTGCCCCTCTGCTGTTTGAAATTAATCTCTGTTGCACATCAGGCAAAAAGCAAATTATCATTTCAGACAGGCTTTTGATAAAGGGCGAGTGTAACTGCCACAGGAGTCTCTTTATTATGCCCAAAGGTGCTCAGAAAGTGGAAAAACAAATACTAAGCTTACTGAAAGCTTAGCTCTTTCAATGGTCTTTTTACCAGAAGCTTTCTGGCTTTGTAGGACTCCCTGTCTCCCTTCCTTTACCTCTCTTAGCCCTTTTGGAATTATCTTCCAAACAATAAGACCTTGTTCAGGAAGTAGTGATTTCTTACTAGAATGTTGCTGATATGCTTTTTTTTATTGTTTCAGGGTTGTGAATCTGTGTATGGCAGTGTCTCAGGACTCAAATCTCACCTCGGCACATGTACCTTGGTTGGTAGCCTTCCTGTCACAGCCCCACTGTCCCTGTCCTTCTGATATCCCTTTGTTCAAGCTGTTGTCCTGTCATCTGCTAATCTGAGGTCCTCACAAGTTCATAAAATCACAGAACGGTTTGGGTTGGAAGGGACCTTAAAGATCACCTCATTCCAACCACCAATTTGAGTGCTCCCCTATGTGCTAGTGAGGCTGCCGTGGCAAACACTGCTTGACACTAGTAGGAAGCACCTTAATGGCATCCCTTACAATGAAACGGCAGTCCTACCTGTAGATGCACAGCTACGAGAGCAGTTTTTCCAGATACAGTGCTGTCATACCTTATGACATCTCACAGAGCAGTCCTATGCTTTGTGGGCACAGTGGATCAATCATGTCAGTGTTCCTGAAGCTAAAGCTTTGTCTGGTAGGAATGAGAGTTTCTAATTTTTACTGGGTTCTATCTGAGCAAGATTCAAATGCAATATAGAGTTTTATCAGCCTCCTGGTCAGCAATTGTTGATGGATTTTTTTGTTTTGTTTTGATGCCAGGGAGACTTTGTGGCTGGTAAATACAAGTGTCTCCTGTGTGAGAAGGAGTTCATTTCAGAGAGTGGGGTCAAGTACCACATCAACTCTGTGCATGCTGAGGTAAGGCAGGTGGAGTGGAACATCAAACCCCAGGCTGTTCAAGGTGGGGATAGTGTCTCAGAAAGGAAAAGCTGGGGGTGCGCCCTGTTTTATTTTTTTCCTTATTTACTGTTGGGAACAGGGTCCTAGACTGGAGTGGCCTTTGGTTTGCTTAAACACAGCTGGTCTTATGTTGTGGGGAGCAGCTGTTGTGTTATGTCACATACCTTGTCCCAAGCTGCTGCTGCTCAGTTCAGGTCCACAGCACTTTCCGAGCCTTTAACCAGGCAACTGCCAAATTGAATCTGCATCCTTGAGACAAAGTGACACTTGAGACACATCAAAGAACATAGTGTTGTTAAGCAGCTGCCTTTCCAGATCTCACACTTCAGGAAAACTTGTCCCACAAGGCAGCTTTATTATAGGCCCTGATAGGCTTTGTTTGGTTTTTCCACCACCATCAGTACCAACCTGTTGCCTTCTAAACCCTGCAGGATTGGTTTGATATGAACACAATGACCACCAAAAGCTTTGAGAAGCTAATGAAAATCCGCCAAAGGGAAGAGCAGAGGAAGCAACGGAAGAAACGTCCTTTGACCAGGGGCAAAAAGAAGAAAGCTGGGACTCTGGCTGCCAAGAAGCTCCCCACTGCTGGAGTTGAAAAAATGAGGAAAAATAAGAGAGGTCGTCCACGGCGGGTGGACAATGAGAGTACGAGCAGAGAGGAAGGGACACCCCAAATTGCACAGAGAGCTGAATTTCCGAAAACCAGCTGCAAGCGAGGCCGAAGCAAATCCCTAGAGGATGAGAAGGTGTAATTAATTCTAAAGCTTTTCAATTACAAGCCCCACTTCTGTCCAGCTCATAACTCACGGCACTACTATAAGCAACTGGATGCCTTTGGGACTTGTGACTCAATTCTACTCAGTGACTTTGATATTGAAACTTTTGCCTCTGCTCAGTTGAGGGATTCAAACCAAAGCTGTGGTGCAGAGGCTGCCTCTTCTGGTGTAGTTCCCTTGGACAGCGGCACTAGCAGTGTACTCAGTGTGATTCCTGCTCTGGTTACATCCCAGTCTCAGATTGGTCACATTAGTTGCTTGTTTAGTGCTTTCCAGTACAGCAGATGTCTGTTTTGTCATCTTCCTCAGATGGGTGAGATCAGGGTTCTTTCTCAGCAGTTCTTTCCATAAGGGACTGACTAGCACAATGTTTAGGTCCCTTCAAGGGGGAAATCCTTTCTTGCACAGAATGCACACAAACTAAGCAGTGCTGTGCAGAATGCAAAGGCTTTGGCTTGTCCTATCACTGTCCTGGCTGTTGTCAGCAAGGCTGCCACAAAAGAGCAGAGACCTTCCCAGTGTTTGCTGTAGCCTGTTGCACAAAGCTGTAATTCATGCACTGGTGTTTAGGCTCAACACCAAACAGCAGCAGACGAGCACAGGTCTGCTTGGAAGGGATGGACATCGTTATTACCCTTGTCAGGATCCCACTGTTCCCCTGGCATCTGTCTCCTGTAATGCTGGGCATTAAAGATACGTAGAGAGTCTTATAGTGCAGTGAGGAATAATTGCTCTGCAGCCCTTTAGAGGTTCACTGGCCTTTCAGAGTCCCCAGTAAGTAATATACTGAGATGGCCCTTGTGTGCCCTTTGAAGCCAGCTTGTTTCAGACTCACCTGGGAAGTGTACTGCAAGACAGTGCATACCTGCATTAGCAGCCTGCTAGTGCTGGAACCAGGTTCCATGGAGCTGCCTTGCCAGCATGTGGTTCTTTGTTGTGCCCGTGCTTCCACAGTGTCCTTTTTTGCTGCACTGCAGATGCCACCTCCATTATCTTACATCATCTGTTTCTTTTCAGTACCACTCCCTCTGTGCTAATGAGGTTTATTAGTGGCTTCGCTGTGTAGAAAAGGTTAATAGAAGAGGGATCATCATTTTAAGTCGTGTGTTGGCATTAGCTCTGTATTATAAGGAATAATATCTTCCTGTGCTCTGTAAATCATAGAATCATAGAGTGTTAAGGGGTTGGAATGGACCTTAAAGATCATTTAATCTCTACCCCCCCAACATGGTCAGGGACACCTTCCAGTAGACCAGGTTGCTCAAGGCCTTATCCAGCCTGCCTTTGAACACTTCCAGGGTTGGGGCATCCACAGCCTCCCTGGGCAACCTGTTCCACTGTCTAAATGCAGATGTCATAGAAGCTACCAAGACGCAGCAGCACAGGCAGTACTATTCTTTCTCAAAGAATGGATTCTCCAGAATTTCTGTTATCCGAAGACCCACTGTACCAGGAAATTGCGAAATTTGCACTGTCTGACAAAGTTGCTGCTGCTGAAATTCACAGGGAAGCAGGAAACAGGTTTGTACATGTGTGTTATTATGAGCATGATCACATTGGCCCTGATGGGGGGGAGTGCTGTATGACCAGGGTGGTCTCTGGAACTGCCTTTGGAACCAGATGCCACTGTGCTTGAAAGTGCTGCCCTGAAAGCAGACATGTCTGGACTCTGCAGGATGTGTAAGGTCTGCAGTGAGATGGGCAAGATCAGAAGACAACAAAATAAAATGTCACCAGAATGTGGTTTCTTGTCTGTTTGGTGTGTGGTAGTCTTGGGACCATCCCTCCCTGCACAACACACCCCACCCTGCCCACAGGTTGTCCTGCATGCTGTGGTGCTGTTCAGTTGTCCGCACAGTTTCTCCTCAGAACTCCATGCATCCGTACTTTGAGCAAACGTTCACTACTTTCCCACCCAGTACAATAAACCTAGGAATTAAAGGAGATTTTTCTTAGTGAATTTCAGTCTAGAGTCCTATTTCCTGTCATTTATAAGTGACTAACAAGGCCTCTCTAGACGTGGATAATTCATGACCGCCTGGATTTTGTAGTTAATTCGGTCACATATTCTCCTACATAACTTGGCATGTGAAAGAAAATCATTCTCCGACAATCCATCCCAACCCATCGGCGTTCCAGCAGATTGTTTGCTGGATTGGCTCAGGCTGGTGTGAGGGGGCGACATTGCTGCGCAGCACAAGCCACTGCTTATGAGGAGTGAGGTCTGTCCAGGAGCACCTGTGTCGTTCCAGAGGGGGGCTAAGGCAGGGACCCAGGGAGACTGGCCATGATCCACTGCTCTGAGGGCAAGGGATAAGTTAGCAGAATCCCCTCTGTCATCTACAGCCCACGCTGTGGGAGATGCAGCCCCGGACATGGGGGTTTCTGGGCTGTTAGGGCACATGGCCAGGTAGTGTCCAATTTATCCCGAGGTCCTTGTCCGTCAGGCTGCTCTCTATCCATGGATTCCCCAGGCTCCTCTGGGTGACATCCCTCCAGCAAATCAACTGCACCACGCAGCTTGGATGAAGACATTGCATAGCGTGGGTAACACAGACCCTGGAGGAAGACTGTCCACTGATCCAGCAAACTGGGCCTTGTTCTTACCGAAGAGATCCAGTTCTGAGAGTCAGAAGTGATAGAAGGGACCAGCTAGTCACTCAATATTTGTTGCAGTGATTAATTGCACTAAAAATGCTTCATCTTCTCATTTGAACTTGTTTTAATTTCAGTCTCTGTATCTGCTGTACCACTCAGTTCTGGTAACTGGAATAGTTTTATGGTATCAGAAATTTCTTCTTGCATATTTGTAGTCATAATTAACTCCATACATAATTTGCTGTATGAGCTAGAAAGGCTTGCTAGTCTCAGTCAAAACAGGTTTTTCTATTTTTCAATTTTTTTTGTTAGTTTTTTATTGTTCTTTGCTGGTATTTTATACATTGAATGGTGCATTTTGGGCTTTTTAAGTCCAGAGACAGGAACCAGTTGCAGTATTCTGTAGCAATCTGGTTTATGTAAAATACAATGGTAACATTGCTCTGCTCTCAGCAAACTTTTTTTGTCCTCTGCTCCCTCACTACACCACTTAATAATATTCAGTTTTACCCTCTTAAATGCATTCTTCAGTTGTTCTGAAAATGCCTCTGGGGACCCATTTCCATTGTTTCTAGAAACTCAATGGGGTTTAAGGACAGCACACGATGAACTCGTTCTGAAACACTGTGCTGTATTTGAAGTGCTGAGGCCTGGACAAGAGGCCCTGACCCAGAGTTGACCTATAGGTGAACCTTCCAACTTAATATTATATTTAGCCATATATCTGCTTATTAGCCAAAATTCTGTATAACCCTTAGTAAAATATGTAAGACTACACCTGTGTAAACATCTATGCTTGTTATTAAGATATACTGGTATTTGCTTATTAGGGACGATTTGCATCTGTTCGCTAATGAGATATGAAGGTATCTATCTTCCTGTGTTTAGAGGCTAGTCAAGGCCACGGAAGTAGAGAGCTGACCTCATTCAACAGTAGATGGTCCAAATTGACTCCCTTGATTTCCTTTGAGCCCTGGCCAGGCTTTGGGTGAAAAACCAAGGAGAGAAGAGAGCCAGATATTTTCCACACTGAATAGTGAGATAAGCTTGGTTGTTTAACAATATAAAAGCTGGACCCTCTCACAGCACAGACGGAGCCCTTACCTGCAAGTGGATGTGGTGTGTAGGATTTCCCAGTTCCCGGGAGGGGTTCCCCCGACCCTTCACTGTGCTCGGGGCTCCCCAGCAGATGATGCGGATTGTGGTAATGTATTAAAGGGTAACTGGTGAGGTGTCTGTCTTAATTGCTATGGACACTCTGTAGTGATGATTAGGTGCATTGCTAAGCTTGTCTTTTTATAATTCTTTGCTGTGTTGCACTATAGTAAATTTATACATTTATTTTTAAAGTTGGTGTCTGTGTTTCTTGTGCTGACCCTTGTCCTCTGGCAAAACAGAACTTCACGGAATTATTCTAGCAGATGCCTTAATAACTGTATGTTTTGTAGAGCAATTTTTCCAGAAAGCTTGGTTACATAATCCATCTTTTCATTCTTTAATTTGTCATCAGCTTTTTTAATCTGCAGATTTTCTTTGTAATTGTTATATAATGTCATTAACATTCTTGATAAAGATGCCAAATAGCTGCAGACTCTAGGACAAGTTCTTATTTACAGTTATTTAATAACAAGCATTTAATATGTTCCAGTGACATTTGTTAACACATGGGGCCAAGAACATGGCTTAGCAGAAATTTATTATGTCAACAGCTACTTTTACTAACATGGACTTGTAATTAATTTAAAAATAATGTTTACAGAAAACTGTTCTCTGTGAAACCACATTGGTCAGTTCTTACTTATGATGTCCTTTAATGTCAATGATTCGTGTGTCTGGGAGATATCAAAGTGATAAGCTGTACTTACACATCACACAGCTTGTAATTTTTAAAATACGGGCACACTAGTTTTGCTTTGGGGTGTTGGGTTTTTGGGGTTTGTTTTGTTTGTTTGTTTGAAGAGGAGAGAGGATATATTGTGGTTTGGGAGTTGTTTGGTTGTTTTGTTTTTTCTTAATTCTCAGGAATTTCCCCATTTTTCCAAGAATTGTTAAAAGTCATTAATAATTCAATAATTTTCAGGAAAGTACTTGCCATCCTTCCCTGCAAATTATGCAGTGCTGTAGCTTTAGAGATGTTTAAGCTGTTTTAATAATGAATTAATAACAAGAAGAAGAATGTCCAAAAAATGGAGCTATTCTGTCAAGAGGAAACTGTGAAATGGGGTGCACCTTATGCAGAGACATCCACTGCAGTTTGTCATTCCTGCTTGCATGGAAAAGGGTGATGCTGAGTGTGGCACTTGAGAAGGAAATCAATGTACACCATGCAGTCAGCTCTACCGCTGTGTTGGGGTGGGGTACATCCCATTTGGTTTGGCATTCTCCTTTGAGAAGGGCACCACACCTGTGCCAGGCAAGCTTTCACTGCTTCACTTCCCTTGCAGTGACATTACATAGAAGTGGGATGTTTCCCTGTGCAGCTGCAGCTGTTTGGGAGCCTGGGACCAGTTCCCGGAGCAGTCTGGTCCTTGGTGCTTGCTTAGTGACCTCCATGGCGAGTGGAGGGTTAATATCACACTGGGATGTTGTATGACTGTGATGCTGATAATGAAACCAGCACTAAGCATGATGCTATTTCTCAAAGTGTTGCTTGACTCTGAAAGCCCTCTGTCTTCAAAATTAAGTAGGTCAATCTCATAATTAAAATACAGCAGGATTGACAATGAGATTGGGGGTTGGTGGTTATATTGGGCAGCTCTGCTGAGACATTAATTAGTACAGTGTCCCTTTTTATGCATATTGTATCAGGTCCAAAACCCCATCTGAATTATTGTCAAAGGTCTTCTAAATCAGAGGCTTTTGTTTTCAAAAAGTGCTGTTGCAGTTCAGAAGGTAACAAAAGCCAGGTAGTTATTCTTCAAACATAGCCTGCGTTAAGCCACAGAGCCACCATAATCAGAACACAGTTCCAGTGATTGCCTGGGGAGACAGAGCCAAATTAAAGGTTAGGAAAATCACAGCCAGTGCTGTCAGTTTTCCCTCCAGCTCCTCCTCAAGGCCAGGGAGGCTCTTGGCCCTCTGCATGCTGCAATGGGGACTGGTCCCCAGACGTGCTGGGGTGGACAGTAGAGCCTGTCTCTCAACCTGCCCTTGGCTGGTCCTGCTCCCTCTGGGGCAGCCACAGCCCAGGGCAGTGCCACAGCCAGTCAGCGTTTCCCTGCTGGCCTAGGCAAGCACAGGTGGTACCTGTGGTGCCATTTTTGTGGACGGCTGCTTTACCTCATGGAAAGCAGAGACTAGTCCATGCAGCAATAAGGGTTATGGAAAGGAAGAAGGCTAATGTGCAAAGGAAGGATGTGAAAGGGAGACAGTGTTCATCTGGTTTAAGTACTTGGTAAGCAGGTAAACCTCTAAAGAAGACATTTCTATGCTTAGAATCATAGAATGGTTTGGGTTGGAAGAGACTTAAGTGTCACCTAGTCCAAGCCTCACCATGAGCAGAGTCATCTTCTACTAGATCAGGTTGCTCAGAGCCCCATCCAACCTGATCTTGAATGCTTCCACAGACAGGGTGCTCACCACTTCTCTGGGCAGCCTGTGTCAGTGTCTGACCACTCTCATTATAAAAAACTTCTTTATATCTTATCTAGATCGGGTCTCCTTAAGTTTAAACCATCATCCCTTGTTCTATTGCAACACGCCCTACTAAAAAGTACCTTCCCACCTTTCTTGTAAGCTTCCTTCAGGCACTGGAAGAGGCTCTAAGGTCTCCCCAGAGCCCCCTCTTCTCCAGGCTAAATAACCCCAGCTCTTCCAGCCTGTGTCCAGAACAGAGGGGCTCCAGCCCTCAGAGCATCTCCACAGCCTCCTCTGGACTCACTCTAGCAGCTCCAAGTCCTCAGCATTTCTCTTCATGCTGAGAACCTCAGAGCCGAATATCTTCAACTATTTTTTGCCACAGTTGCAATTAGAATTTCTAA
This sequence comes from Pseudotriccus pelzelni, assembly GCA_035584735.1. Taxonomy (NCBI): domain Eukaryota; kingdom Metazoa; phylum Chordata; class Aves; order Passeriformes; family Tyrannidae; genus Pseudotriccus; species Pseudotriccus pelzelni. The sequence goes on along the minus strand of JAWMRA010000016.1, from coordinate 268,752 downwards.
AAGATTTTGAGAAGGTCTCAGACCTCTTTAAAAAGTGAGCTTGCCATGCATTAAAGAGGATGGTCGTCATGTTGGCATTTAGATGAAGCATTTGGAGGAGATGTTTGTATTTTCAGGGGAGTGAGGCCACTGGGGGAATCCCACAGGGATCCACATTAACAATGGACTGTTCAAAATGTTACCCCCACGATATAGGAAGTAAATGGGCAGGGACTAAGGCCAGGTTTGAGGATTACACTGAGCAGTAAAAATTAAAAGGTAATCACAAAGAAATGCTGAAGCATCTTAAAATACTAAGTAGCTGGGAGGTGGAACAGCAGATGAACTTCAGTAGTATAAAATGAAAGGGCCCTGATAACCTCTGTACATTGCCCTTGCAGCCCTTCGAAGACGGATTGAATTGGTGTTTAAAATGGTGATATCCTGAAAGCCTACAGGAATACTTCATAACTTCTTAGGCTGAATTGAATTCTTTCCTCTTCAAAATGTCTTGCTGTCCTGCATCAAACACCATCCTTTAGGACAGGCTCCAACCACCCTGGCCCCTGCCTCAGAACTGCTTCTATGCAGTGCAGAGGCAAATCAGGGAGGACACTTCCAGCGTACCAGCACTGGCTCCAGGCATTGCATCAGAGCCCACTGCCTGCTGTAGGGACACGTCACATCCCTGACACAGGTGGGTGGCTCAAAGATCCAAGGCCAACCTACAGAGCCTGGTAAATCCTGCTCTTTCCAGACAGGGTGACTGGGTCCCTGCCCCCCAACAAGGGAGTCTGGTCTCTGATGTCCCTGGCCAGCTCTCATCACCAGCTACTTTCATGCAAGGGCTACTCTAAGGCAGTCCCTGAGCAGGAGACAGAGGTTCTGTGGCACCACACCACTGCCGTGCCTGGCACTTGCAGGTGCCTCTCGGTTGCATGGGCTGCCCAGTCAGTGCCTTGTCTCTCTGTCCCATGTGCCTGACAGCTCCCTGCCCTAAGCCAGGGAGATACAGGCTTTGCACAGGTTTCCTCTCCTTCTCTGCCACCCTGGCTCTGCACGTGTCCTTGTAGAGCACTGCACAGAGGTGCAGGCAGGTTCAGCACTGCGCTAAGCAGAGGTGTGTGGCAGAGCCAGGATGGTTGGCAGCCATGTACTCTCTCCTTTCTCTGGGAACTTCACCTCTGCTCCCAGATTACGGAAACAGCGGCACAATCAGTGCAAGCAAACACAGAGAGCAGATCCCAGCATCAGATGTGTATGGCTAATTACTTTGGCCCTGTCAGAAGCAATGCCAGGGAGGAGGTGTCAGGGGAAAGGCAGCAAGACAGCACTCAAGGCGGAGGGAGGAGGCTGGAAACCAAACTAGCATCCCCCAGTCTTGCACTGAGAGGAGCAACCAGCCCTGTTCTCCACGTGGGCCAGGCCAACACAGGCTCAAATCCTACCCCAGACACAGAATAGACCATTCCAGTTTCTGCAGCAGCCATGCTGCATGCTTGGCAGCTGCCAGGCATTTAAAAAGAAGCTGTCAGCACATCCCCCTCAGTTTAATAGTTTCTAGGCTAAACAACCCAGGCTAATTTAGGCTTTCACCATAAGCTGCTTTTCCCAAAGCTCCCTCTTAAGGATTCTGTATTGGGTTTGTGTGGCAAGGTTTTGGGGGGCGGGGGAGGGGCTACAGGGATGGCTTCTGTGAGAAGCTTCTAGAAGCGTCCCTGTGTCCGGGAGAGCCAATGCCAACCAACCCCAAGATGGACCCACCACTGCAGCAGCCAGAGAGAGGAGTGAGGGTATGTGAGAGCAACAGCCCTGTAGCCCCCCAGGTCAGTGCAGAAAGAGTGGGAGGGGATGCTCCAAATGCCAGAACTGGGATGCCCCTGCAGGCCCTGGGGCAGCTCATGGTAAGGTAGATGTGCCCCTGCAGCCCATGAGGGTCCAGGGGTAGAAGAGACCCACCTACAGCCCCTGGAGGTCTATGTGGGAGCAGAGACCGTGTTCAGCCCATGGAGGAGGCCATGCAAGAGCAGAGGAAGAGTGTGAAGACCCTCCCCCTCAGGAGGAAGGAGCAGCAGAGACAAGGTGTGATGAATTGACCCCATTCACCATCCCCTGCACCACTGAGGGGGAGGAGGGAGAGAATTCAGGAGTGAAGTTAAGCCTGGGAAGGAGGGAGGGGTGTTGGGAAGATTTTAAGATTTGGGTTTATTTCTCATTACCCTATTTGATTTGATTGGTAATAAATTAAACTAATTTACCCAAATTCAGTCTGCTTTGCCCATGACAATAATTGGTGAGTGAGCTCTCCCTGTCTGTGCCCCAACCCATGAGCATTTCATTGTGTCTTGTCTCCCCCACCCAGCTGACGGGGGAGTGATGGGGTGGCTTTGATGGGCACCCGGTGTCCAGCCAGGGTCACCCCAGCACAGACTCCCAGGTGAATTTTCTCCCTCCCTGAAGCCCAAGCCCATGGCTGGACACCAAACCCCAGCACTACCAGGCAGAATATCAGGCATTAGAGCCAGACCAGGTTTCTGTCAGGTTATGTGCCCATTACAGAGATGTGTGACACTTCCTTTTGCATGGCAGCTGGTCACTGCAAAGCAGCGTTCACTTTGGGGTGCAGTGTTTGCCCAGTGCTCCTCATTGTCTTGCTGACGGGGATTAGCTTTTCTGCCCCACATTCAGTGCTTTGTGCGTTTATCTGAGCAATAAACTTCTTCCCCAGGGGTGGGCTTTGATATTGCCGCTCAGGAACTTCTATCACTTGTGTGTTCACTGACCATGACAGTACTGGATATTTTTGCTGCTGATAGACCTGTTAGATGCCTTTTCAGCTTCACCAGACTGAAAAGGTACAGCTTTGCTGCTTTCATGTGGTGTAAATGATCTGGGAAAGGGCTGAGTGGTAACACTGTTATCCAATACATTGACACCACAGGAAACCCACATTTCAAACACCAGATGGTGTCTAGTTGTCCTATCTTAAAAGGGTATAAAGAAATGATCAGCTGTGAAAGATGACCAGAGTCCGGCATGTCGCAGATGGTGCAGTGCAGATACACAGCAAACTGTTATTAACTGTTTCTTACAATAGAAACTAGGAAGCGCCAGAAGAAATAATTGGGCATCTGGTCTAAGTGCAACAGCATAAATTACTTTTCACATTGCACGTAATTACATGGCAGAACTCTTGCCTTCACAATACCCTGTGATAATAAAAAATATAAATGTCAGTTCTTGGGCATACTGAATTCCCCAAATCCAATTTTGCAGCAGATGGTAAAAAAAATGCCATCACAAAATAAACACAAAAGGAAGATCAGGAATTATTAATGATTAGTGGACATTAGTGATTAGCAGAGTGACTCACAACATTTTATAAAGTTCATAAAGTCTCAAAGTGCTCATATCCACAGCCTGGTCATGGGTCTGAGCCCATTCCTTGCCATTCCTTGGGCAACTGAGGACTTTCTTGTAGCATCTTTATAGGAAATATCTGTGATTTGCTGCACCTTTGCCCTCCATTATTATTATTATTATCACAGGGAATCAATGAATTAATTCCACCTCCACGGGGTAGAAATAGGATACAGAAGCCAGCACGTGGCTGAGTAGACAGGAATGAACCCTCACAAAAACCTTGGATGTTTTCTTCCAGTGAACATGGCAACAGTTGATGTGGAGCAGCAGCCATGGCAACCCTGGTGAGAAGACATGATAGACAGGCATGGGGCTGGTTGGGTGACGGGCTCTGGCGGTGCCAGGGCAGGTCTGGCACGTCCACTCTCCCCAGCCCTCCTTTAGACCAGCCGGCAGCAAGCTGAAGGACAATGCTCACTTGGAAAAGGCCACCTGAGTCACGGCAGCAGCTGCCAGCTGCTTCCACAGGCACAAGCAGGTCACAGCTGGCCATGGGAGGCTCTGCAGCAAGAAAAGGGAACAGCTAGGATTTCAACTGGGACAGCACCGTTCTGCCACTCTCTAGGGGCAGACACAGGCGGAACCAGAGCCATGCAGACTTGCTGTGTCAGAGAGAAGAATGGAGGACACAAAGATTTTTACAGACATTCCATAAACTTGCGGGTTTGGGGAAAGTAATTCCACGAGATTTGTGTCTCGTGAGAGGAACAGTCACAGAGGTCCACGACCCAGCTATTGCAGGCCATGTCATGTTAATTCCTTTCATAAATCTGTGAATGCCACCTCACGCTAGATAAAAGCTGACTAAAGTTCAGATTAGGGACAAAAAAATCCACACACATACTTTGTGAGTTTCATTTAATCAATAACATTGATACACTACAAAGTATGGGGCAGATTCTGCACAGGCATATCATCAGTTCAAACCTTTCCCAGCTCCAGAGTACCATAGCCATAAACACAGAAGTCAGTTCCAGAGGTGCTGGAAGCCCTTGCAAGTGTATTCAGTACTGGGCAGAAGAAGACGACAGCAGGATGATGTGATGCAGATACAGGAGACTCCTGCACCGTGATCAGGACATTCCCTTGCTGCCAGCACTTCTCCAAGAATCTCACATTTGCTTGGGACAGGCTGGGACTCTGGGGCCTGCAGCCCAGGCTGCAGAGGTGAAGATGGGATCTTGAGCCTGCTGCTGGATTTCCCCACTGAATTCCAAGTACAAGGCACCGCAAGACATATAATACAATTTAGATGTTTTAGTTCCTGGTTTGTGATTGCAAACTGAATTTTGCCCAGCCAAACCCCCAAACACTCAAATGATAATTAAATGTGTATGGAAAGTTTGCTCTCTCAGTATTTATTAATAGACTGAACCCACAAATACAGATGTGTGTCCCCTTCTCCAAAAGCAGACCATGCTTCTCCCTGTGCACAGTTGCTGGGCTCACAGAATTGTCCTGAGTGGCACAAAATGTCCTTCCCCATATCCAGGACAACTGATCCAGTGTGTGTGAAGTCTGGGAATGCCACTCAGCAAACAGTGGTTGCCCAGGGTGGTCAGACACAAAATTTCTCAATCACAGCATGATTCTCCTCCTGTCCGAGCAATAGGGCTACAGCCTGGAACCTGTCCTGTCCTACAGAAAGGACATAGAAACCAAACCCCTTGGAAGTGGCTTTGGGGAGGACAGAATAAACTGTCCCACAGTGCTAATGGACACCTGTTTCTGCTGTCAAAAAAACATGATTACCCACTGATACCTAAAACTGACAGTAATGAGCTTTCCAAGTAACATCTTCCAAAAGTTGTCACGTCCTCTTTATCTATCTGAGCGCTCTTGTGCAGGCCAGAGCAATGCTGGGCAAGCCAGGGACCCTTGGCTGGCAGCAAAGGCAGGCCACAGAGCAGTTAACATTAACATCAACAGCCAGCTCTGCATTAACCAAGTGGTTCTCAGTGACCAAGTGAGAATGGGTCTTGCAGAGAAGAAACAACTGGCAATCTGTTCCTGTAAAACCTCTTCCAGTTGCTGGGTCTACTCTTTGCTTTCCTGAAGTTCCCTCCCCAGCATGCAGATAGAGGGAGAAGGAGCCTTCCAGCAGGATTCTACCAGGAAAGCAATAGCTGGCTCACCCTGTACCCCATCGTTGTGGACTGCAGCAGCAATGAAGTTCAGCACAGGAAGGGGGCAGGCTCCTGAGGCATGAGGAGTGTCTGAAAAGCAGCATTAAACAACCTAAACGGGGCTATTTTGACCATCCAACCTGCCATGCAGCTGCAGAGTTAACAGAAGTCCTGCTAGGCTTCAATGTCCACTTGGCTGGAACTTGTCTGTTGCACAAAGACACTGCAGATTAAATCCTTCCCACAACTACCCTGGTCTTCCACAGCTCTCCCCAAACCACAGACTGATTCTCCTATATCTACGAAAGACCTCCTGAAGTGATCAGGAAGACTTTTAGGAGCCTCAGTGCACAGAACTATGCATGTATGTGCCCATGTCTGCACACGTGCAAGCACTGATGTACCTTTGCTGTGCTCTGACCTCATTCAGGGCATGGTCGAAACTGCCATTTGGCTCCAGCTGTGCTACATGACCAGGACAAGGCAGGCTGCAGCCAAGGACATCAGCTGGGCAGGGAGGAGCCTCAGGAGCCCCCAGGTCCGCCCAAAGCCACAGCTAGGCTGAGACACCTTAGCAACCCCTTGGAACCATAGAATCCCAGTAAGGTTCTCTTTCCAGTCTGCGTTGCTCACAGAAAGCAGTAAATTACTTCTGCGAGGCAACAGAGGATGGTTTGGGTTAATTTTCTTATCTCCCTACCACTTCACTAGCCCAGTGCTGCCTTTCCTGGGAATGGGACACAGCCCATGCCTGTGCCTTCAGGCGCGCATGCAGCAGCACCCCGGAGGGGCCAGAGCACCCCCAGCTGCAGAGGAGCTGTGGGACTGTGCTGCGGCACCAGAGCTAATGTCGGCAGCTGTCAGTGCCCAGCACTCGTGACAGCAGTGGCCGATGATACTCACTAGGTGTGACCATGGCCCCATGGCCCCACGGCCCAGAACACGTGCCTGACTGTGGAGCCTCCCGTGCTGGGGAGAGCGGCTGTTGGGAACTACTGGGGGTCCAGCACAGGGAGAGTGGGCACTGGGAGTCCAGCACGGGGAGAGTGGGCACTGGGAGTCCAGCACGGGGAGAGTGGGCGCTGGAAGTTACTGTGGGTGCAGCATGCAGCGGGGCACCGAGGGTCACTGGAGAACGATACCGGGAGCGACGCTGGTGGCTCCGCAGGTCCAGCACAGGATGCGGGCGGTACTGGCGATTTGGGGGAGTAGCTCGGGGGGCGGTGCTGGTGATTTGGGGTTACGACTCCGGGGGCCGGGGCGGTGCCGGCCGCTCCAAGGCACGACTGGGAGGCGGTGCCGGAGCCGCTGCGGTACCGCTCGGGGGCGGGCCGGGCAAGGCGGCCGTTCCGCCCGCCCCCCCCCCCCGCGCTGCGGCCGGGGCTCGGCCCCGCTCCGTCCCGCGGCGCAGGGAGCCGGGCCGGTGCCAGGGCTGCTGCCCGGCCCGGCCGCAGCCCCCGCCGCCATGGCCCGCGTCTCGGCGCTGCTCAGCCCCGTCCTGGTGCTCTTCGGCTGCGACCTCTGCCTCGTGCGAGCCAGTAAGTGCGGCCGGGCCGGGAGGGCACCGGGGCCACGCGTCGCTGCGGACCTGGCGCCCCCCGAGCGGGGGGAGCCTGCCGGGCGCCCGTCCCTACCGTGGGCTACGGCCCTCCCGAATTCTCTCGCCGGCCTTCCCCGCGTCCCCGGCGTGGCCTTGGCTGCGGACCCCGGGCACCCCTCGGGCACTCCCGTGTCGCCGCGGCCCCTGAGTGCCCCGGCCGTGTCGTGTCCGTTCGCCGCGGGACGGCTGCGGCCGTACTGCCCTTCCCGGCGGCTCCCGCCGCGGGCGCTCCGTGCCCCGCGGAGCGCGGCCCCCGCGTCCCATCCTGCCCCGAGGGAGCTCCTGCTCCAGGGGGAGACGCTCCGGGCTGCGGCCGGCCCCGCCTGACGGGGATCCTGTCCCTTCCTGCCGGTGTTCGCCGGGACACCGAGCTCAGTGCACCTGGGGCACCGCTGTCCTTGTGTCCCTTGACTCGCCGAAATGACTCGCTGTCAGCAGCCGCCTCCTGCTGTCAGTTTGCCCCTCGTCAGGTTACTGAGATATTAAATCGAATTGCGAGTGCCAGACGTGTTCTGCTACATTCTACCGTGTTTTCCGTCTCCTTGCAACATATGTACTGACGGATTCAGGAAGAGATGCAGTCAGGGGTGTTAAAAAGGGGCCACTTATTTTTAGATGTGCAGTCTGGTGCTTACTCCCTGCTGCAGCAATAAGTTGAGCAAACATCTGGGTGCCCTTGAGCAGTAGCCCCAAGGGCACGGGCCGAGGGACAATGGTGGTCCCCTCTCCTTGTCACAGCAGGATGGGGAGGGTGCCGGTGGAGCTGTGCCCCGTCCCTCTGCAGCACCACATCTGCCAGCATCCCTCTTCAGGAGTGTCTGTCCAGCCCCTTTGCTAACCCATGGAACCGGGCTGTGAGGCAGATCTGGTCTCGTGCCCAGCTACTGACTGACCATCCCTCCCACTGCCCACTGGCCGTCCCTCCCACTGCCCACCAGCCATCCCTTCCACTGCCCACCAGCCATCCCTCCTGGTGCCCAAATGCAGGCTGCAGTGCTGTGGCTTCTGCACACAGCCCAGGTCTTCCCACCCCTTAATCAGGCCCAAAAGGAGCACACTGCTGTACAGGCAGGACAAAACCTGCTCCAGGCTTTAAGTAAGTGACTGTGCTTTCTGTGGGATGCCCCTTTCGTAATACAGCTTTAATAAAAAGTGAAGCTGGACAACTTATAAATGATGCAGAATCATTAGAGGTTAATGCACTGAGCAAGGCTAAGCAGTGGCACACTTTTCCCAGAGAGCCCAGCAGCATCTTGGCTTTATAGCCAGAATGTGGTCATCAGAGAGCATATTTTTTGCAGACCTTGCGTTCACAGATCTTTATGGCAACAGCTCTGGCACGAAGCTGCTCTGACCTTAGCTGCAGAGCTGGCTGGACGATGTTAGATGCCATGTGGGGACCATACACAAAGCTTTGTCCTTTGGAGGTCTTGGTGTAACAACTTTCAGTGAGGTCTCATCTTGCATATCATAGAATCCTGGAATGATTTGGGTTGGAAAGAACCTTAAAGACTATTTAATTCCACCCTCTCTCCTGTGAGCAAGGACACCTTCCACTAGACCAGGTTGTTCCAAGCCCCATCCGACCTGGCCTTCCAGATCAGGGGCAGCCATGGCTTCTATGGGCAACCTGTGCCAGGGCCTCACCATGCTCACAGGCAAGTCTTTCTTCCCCATATCCCATCTCACCCTGCCCTCTGTCAGTGCGAAGCCATTCCTCCTTGTCCTGTCCCTCCAGGTCCTTGTCCAAAGTCCCTCTCCAGCTCTCTTGGAATCTTTAGGCACTGGAAGGGGCTCTGAGGTCTCCCCAGAGCCTTCTCTCCAGGCTGAACAACTACAGCTCTCCCAGCCTGGCTGCAGAGCAGAGGTCATTTGGATTAAGCACCGCCCCATGTATCCAGGGTTAACTTCTCAGAAGTTTCGACTTCTGAGGCTTCCTGTCTTGTCTTTTCCTGCCAGGAGTGCAAATCCCATGTGCTCAGAAATATATTTTCTGCAGTTCGCTCAGTGTCAAACTGACGAAGGAACACTGGTTTTTCCAGTGCAGAACTGCAGCCTGGACACCAGGTCTCCTGTCACACAGGTTCGGGGCTGCTGGCCTGGAGGCTGCAGCAGGTGTGTTTAGAATGCATGAGGTCTGGCGCACTAAGCTGTGTGCACTGTGGCTCTGCTGTGCCCCTGGTCCTCTCACCCTCCTGCTGCCAGTGAGTAACGTCCCTGCGCAAGGCCTGTGCAAGCTCTGGCTAAGTACAACTGGAGCAGTTCTGTCAGTGCCAGGTGGACCCAGCAGCATGGCTTTTGGATCAGTGCAGTGCCTTTGTTCTCAAATGATCAAGTGACAGTTCCAGGGCCGTGTCTCAGCATCCCCAGCCCAAAAACCCGGGCTGGGCCAGGCTGGGCTCTCTGCAGAAGCCTAGAAAATTCTTGTGCAGAGCTGGGAGCCTGCTACAAGCTTCATCCACAAACTTCTGTGTCACAGAGTTGTCAGATCCTGTCTTTAATTTCCTTACATATACTTAAAGGTTGGGAGTCCAGTTGCCCCCATTGCAGGACTTTTTAAATTCTGTTAGGTGTAAAAAGCCACCTAATTTATTGCATCCTATGGAGCACCGTGTTCTGTTCTTGTCCCGAGGCCAGCTGGCAGGGTGGTCACATCCGGAGTTTTAAGCTCACGAGTTCCAAAGAGGGGGGCACATCAGTGCTACCTGCCAGGAATGGTTTCTGGCTCATGCTAGCTCCCAGGCTGTGCCCAAGAGTGATTTGGGCACATGCTGGCTGGTGTAGACCAAATCAGTTCTTGTATCAATCTCCACTGCTGGATTTTTGAGCTGCTCTGACCCTACTGTGTTTGCTAGCACAGTGGTGCCGAAGGACAACTGCTCTTATGCCTGAAGGCCAGCAGAACCATGCAGCCCCTCATACTCCTACACTTGGAAATGCCTGTGCCTGGTATAGCACGAGGGAGCAGTGCAGCTGACCTGACACTGGCCATGGCTGGGGTGGAAAACCAGACCAGGCCCAGCAGAAAAGGACTTGGGGGTGCTGGTCGACAGCAGCTTAACATAAGCCAGCATGTGCCCAGGTGGGCAAGAAGGTCAAGGGCACACAGGCTTGTGTCAGCAGTACTGTGGCCAGCAGGACCAGGGGAGTGACTGTCCCCTTGTGCTGGGCACCGGTGAGGCACCTCCGGTCCTGGGGACAGTTTTGGGCCCCTCACGACAAGAAAGAAAAGCATGTCCAAAGAAAGGCAATGGAGCTGGGAAAGGGCCTGGAGCACAAGTCTGATGAGCGACTGAGGGAGCTGAGGGGGCTCAGCCTAGAGAAAAGAAGGCTCAGGGAGGACCTTCTTGCTCTCTACAATTCCCTTACAGGAGGGTGGAGCTAGACTAGGGTCAGGATCTTCTCCCAGATAAGTAGTGATAGGACAACAGGAAATTGCCTCAAGTTGCACCAGTTGGATGTTAGGAACAATTTCTTCGCTGGAGGAGCGATTGAGCATTGGAACAGGGGGCCCAGCACAGTGATGGAGTCACCGCCCCTGGAAGTGTTGAAGAAATGACCAGACATGGCACTTTGCAATATGGTTTAGTGGGCATGGGGTTATTTGGTCAAAAGTTGGAGTTGATGATCTTGGAGGTCTTTTCCAACCTTAATGATTCTATGATTCCATCTGCAGGCAGCTCAGCTTCTGTGCCCACAGAGTACATACACCCCAGGCAGTGGCCAGGCCTGGGGCTGTGGCTTTGGTCAGCCTGTTTTGCCAATGGCGTGTGGGAAAGCAGAGTGCACAGATACAGACCTGGCTCAGGGACTCCCTCTCATAGACTAGTGATAAACCAGATCCCTGCTGGCAAAACTACAGAGGGGCATTCTTTGTGGGATAAAGGATATTTGAGTGTATCTTTGAATCTTTTCCAGTTTTCCAGAGTCCTGTTCTGAAAGAATCACAGAACCCTGTGATATCCTTGTTCATGTTGTCTCCAGTGATCCTCTCTCCTGATTGTGTGTCAAACTTCTGGAGATACACTCAGTCCCATGGTCTCTCTGAGAACAATTTGTCATGTTTTCTGGACTCTCCTGTCTGTTTGAATTGCCGTTGGCAGACCACAATCCTGAATTTCTCAGAGTGCGAACCACAGCCTTCTCCTGGTTTGATCTGGAGCTGGGTATTTTCAGATGTGAATGAATGCACTTAAACAGCTGGCCTGCAGAAATCACCTTTCCTTGTCACTCTAACTGGGGTTGTTGTTGGTGTCACAGCTGACCTTTCTCACCTTTCTCTTGTTCTCAGGTGCCCCCTGGGGCTTTTTTTCTATCTGCATAAATCACAGCACTGACTTTGTGCTACAGGGGCAGCTTGTAGAAGGGCACTGACTTGCTTACGGGAGTGAGGACACATGAACAGCAGCCACAGTGTCTTTCATGTGCTGCCATGTCTAATTTCAAGACAAAATTTGGCTCTGTGTGCAGGACTGTGTAGGATCCTGCCGTGCTCTTAGTGCTGTGAAATCTCAAAGTGGTGATGGTCAGTCAGGGGTGTCAGGTCAGCTTTGTGCAGAACAGCAACAGCTGAGCGTTGCTGCCAGCTTTGCAGCCAGTGGCACTGCACTACTGGGACAGCCAGCTCTGCTTTCAGCATTGGCCTTTCCTCCACACCCTGGAGCAAGGAGTAATGTCAGGCAGGGGAAATGGCCAGATTGAGTTGCAGAGTGCGTTTATTCCAAGCTGCCCCATTTTTCTGTCACAGTCGATATATCATTGCTGTGTCTGGGCTGCTTCCTACGCAGTGCTGGGTGGTGTGCCAGGATTTGTGGTGTGCCCATCCACAGGGTAGTCCCAGAGCTCTGTGCCTGCACACTCCTCACACATACAGTGGGCAGCTGCCTGCCAGCCCAGGGAGCACAATGCTATGCATGTGTTGCTGCTGGTAGGGCTCAGCCTCATGCGCCTGCTGTGCCACTCCTCTCCTGGGGACAGATTCACCAGGGAAGCTGCTCCTTGTAGCCCTGGCCAACATGTTGCCACAGGCAGGTGTTGGAGAGGCCCCATGGTGGTGTGCAGGGATGAATGCCCATTCTAACACATCTTCTTTTTCCTCTTTTCTGTGCCTCGCCTTGCTCTGTGCCTGGCTCACCCAGACAGGCCACCGTCCCCTGTCAACGTGACTGTGACTCAGCTGAAGGCAAACTCTGCCACAGTCTCCTGGGACGTCCCAGAAGGAGACATGGTCATTGGCTATGCCATCCTACAGCAGGTATCCAGGCTCTGTCCCCAGGGGGCTGGGAACACTGATTACCAGCATGCTCCTATGTTAGCGCTTTTTCCGCAGTCTGAGGCTCCTCTGGTACCTGCCCAAGGGCACCTCTGCTGCTGAGCTGCCCTTGCCAGGATGCCCCATCTGAGCCATCCATCCTGGTGGGAGGCAGCACACCACAGGCTGCACTGGGGATAGTCCCTCCAGTGGCTTCTCTGTGATTTCTCTAGATAAAGATGTTGCTTCAGCCATGACATAACCCTTCTTTGCTTACTTGCTCCAGTCTTGCGCAGTCCTGGGTAATAGTGGCTTCTCCAGAGAGACACCTGGCCCTCAAACCATGCAGGGATGCTGCCTAGCGCAGTACTAGCCAGCCTGGCCCACCCCAGGGTGGATGGTTTCTTGGGAAGGGAGGAGTGAGGGCAGTGTGCCCAGCACAGTCCTGCAACCATGGGCCTGTGCCTTGGGCAGCTGGGAGCAGCCTTGGGGGGATGACAGCTCTTCCCTCTGGCAGCGGCAGGACGGGCAGATGCAGCGCTTCATCCGGGAGGTGAACACCACCAACCGTGCCTGCGTGCTGTGGGACTTGGCAGAGGATGCCGACTACATCATCCAGGTGCAGAGCATCGGCCTGTATGGGGAGAGCCAGGCCAGCAAGCGTGTCCACTTCCGCACCCTGAAGGAGACTGACCGCCTGCCTTCCAACAGCTCCAACCAAGGTGAGTTCCTTCCCGCTTGTCCAGGCACTGCTGGTGGGGCCACACCTGGAGGTCTCCACAGCAGACAAGCAGGGATTCAGCAGCCAGTGAGGAAGGTGCTGCCCTGAGCAGCAGGCTGGGGACACACAGGGTTGTAAAGGCTGCTGCTGTGTCTGCTGTGGCCCTGATAATGTCCCCAAGCCCTGGTTTGCAGCCCTCCTGTCCCAGGTCTAGGCAGACTGTGGCCAGCACAGCTGCTGCCTGTAGGAAGCCAATACTGAACGGGCTCTCAGATCATCCAGCCTGCAGGCTACCAAAGGAGAAATGACAGTGCCCCATGGTCTCCTTTCCAACTCATAGCCTTGTTGCCTTGGAGTTGCCTACATGCTGGCCCATGAGAGATAATCCAAGAGATGATGCCCAGAGAGGGCACAGGAGTCTGTCTCCAGCACGAAGTATGAGCGGGGGTCTTGAGTATGGTAGGGCAAGCAGATGGGTGACTTTCCTCAGAACTTTTCTGTTCAGCTGAGAGGCCTTCCTGACCTGCCCTGACCCCTGCATAGGGAGCCATCTCAGTGATTACTGGCATGCGCTGTGCAGTCCCTATGTCAACCCAAACAAGCTGTTGGAATGACTGACTGCCTTTGTAGCAAGGATAGTTTATCTGACACAGGAAAGCCATAGGATGTATGTTCTCTCCCCAGCCAGGATGTTATCCCACGCCCGTCCTTGTTTGAGGGAAGTGTGTTTGTCTCCTTTGGAGTTCCTCAGATCCTCCCATGTTGCTGTGTGTGAGGGTATCTGTTGCCAGCCCTGCCTAGGGTCTCTTCTCTGCAGGTGACATCACCATGGAAGGGCTGGACAAAGACCGGCAGCTGCAGACAGGCGAGATTATCATCATCGTGGCTGTGCTGCTCATGTGGGCAGGTGAGTGCCACAAGCAGCATTCTGGTGGGCTGGGGCAGAGGTGCAATCCAGGATGCACAAAGAGGATGTGGCTCAAGAGAGTGCAGAGGCACGTTGATGTGGGTCTGGCATCCTTTCCGGTAAGTCCAGAGTCTCTGTAGGAGATGGAGCCAGTGGGATAAAAGGAGCAACCACGGCCACTGCTCAGCTATCATGGCCTGGAGTATGTGGAAGAGCAGGAGAGAGTGTGGGACCCAGAATTACAGTGTGGGAGCATCCCACATGATGGTAACGAGAGTGTGTGTTGCCTGGGCCTTAGCTAGTGTGTCTGACATCTGATAACACTGCTGCGCTGGCTGGTGCAGCTGTAAGGTAGGTGACGTGCTCCTGTACAGCATGATTAAAGGTAGTGCTTCAGCAGACAGCAGGTTGCCCTGGAAGCATGGGAGCCTAGGACGTAAGTCAGCTCCTGACTAGTCACATGCAGCTGCTGTGAATGGGAAGTCATTGGTCCCCTACTCCCTTCCCAGGAAAAGTGGATTTTGTAGTGGTGTCTTGCAGGAATCTCTCCTTTTCCTGGCCTTGACACTTTTCTAGTTCACTGGAAGAAAATACAAGACAGTGTGGCACAGGTTGGTGTGTTAGAGTGCCAACAGGGAGGGGTCCAGCCCACTCTGTGTGTGCCCGTATGTTATCACACACACACACACTGGAGTTTGACCAGCACAGTCACAGCTGGTGGCATCGCTCCATAGTCCTGTGTCCAGGGTCCCCAGGTGTGGGACATGCTGCGTGAGATGGGTGCTGTGAAACCGTGTCAGAGTGACTGACTCCACAGCCAGTTTGCAAGACAAAGCCAAGGGCTGGTTTTTGTGAGGGTCACAAGCACCAGCCCTATAACTTTAGTGCCTTGCTGGAGGTACTCTAGAACACACCCAACTGCTCACTGACCTCACTGTCCCTCTCCAAGTGCCTGAGCATCTGCCCTTGGTGAGCACTGAGCACGTCCCGTGTGCCCCAGTGGCCTCGGCCACTTCCATGCTTGTCTGCCTGAGGAGACTGGCCCAGCCCAGAGGGCAGAGGTGCCTCAGGTAGTGCAGGCTGATACACGAGGGGTGTGGGTGTGCAGTACCCAGGGGAGTCCTGGGTGCCACTGCTCTGCAGCTGGGATGCTGTAGGGAGGTGAGGCAGGCACGGCCAGTGCAAGGGAGTCCTTCATCCCATCTGTCTTTCGGCAGCGGTGATTGCCCTGTTCTGCAGACAGTATGACATCATCAAGGATAACGACTCCAACAACAACAAGGAGAAAACAAAGCCGTCCTCAGAGCACAGCACGCCAGAGCGACCGAGTGGAGGGCTGCTGCGGAGCAAGGTGAGTGGGGAAGGCTGGCAGGAGGGATGGCATGTGATGTCTGCTGGGGCTTGCAGCCTCCACAGGTTCTGAATCTCTGCAGAAACAGAAACACCCCAGCTTACGCTCTCACCCTAAAGACTGAGGGGTTTTAGGGTGCAGTGAGTCCTGGTCTCTCTGGGGCACTGTGTGTGCCCCATGGGTGATTGCAGGAAAAACACTGGAAGGGACGACAGGATATGTCAGCTGGGATGCCTCTTGTCTGCTCTGTCCTCTCACTGTAACAGACCCTTCACTGTGCCCCTCCAAGGCTGCACCTCTCCTGCACCAATGGACCGGTCTGGCTCCTGCCTGTTCAGGCAGGAGTGGACAGGCTGGGCAGCTACTCCTGTGGTTCCTGCACTGGTCTGTCACTGCTGCTTCCTTTCTGCCTTCACCACAGCCTACTCCAGGTTATCACGACACGAGTCATTCCAGAGCCCCTTCCCTACCCTGATGGAGATGTGCCAGGCTGTGGATGGGAAGGGAGGAGTACCTTCATCTGGCTGTTCTCTCAGCACCTGACACTTCTCTCTTTGTTACCTGCCAAAGACAGGGATTTATAGCCCCGATGCTCTAATGGGACTGTGCATTAGGTTTTTGCTTGTGTCTCATCTGCTGCCTCTGTCAATAGTGGGAACTCCCCTCACTGTGTTGCCTGACTGTTCCACTGATTCCACATCTTGGTTTCCAGCAGATGTCAGGAGCAGAACCTTCCTGTTGGGACTTCAAGGCCCCAGTTCCCCTCCTCCAGATTTTTCAGCTTCTTGATTACTCCTTGCCAGAGATCCCTCCTCTTGGATCCCTACTGCAAACTGACCCTGGTCTGCTGAGTTCTGCTGGTCTTGGTGCCTGCTGTGGGCTGGGGGGGCTCTGCCAAGGGGTCTGATCCCAGGGGCACAGCAAAGCAGGGCCTTAAAGCAGATTTTTCTCTCATAGAAGAAATCTCCTTCGGTCAATATCATCGAGGTGTAAGTGCAGCACCAGCTCTGCATCTGGGGTCCTGGGTGTCCTGCTAGAGCCAAAGCAGGCCTTGGAAGAAGAGGCAGCACCAGGCACCCAGCCTGGAACTCAGCATGCGGTGATCCACGT
Source organism: Pseudotriccus pelzelni (assembly GCA_035584735.1). Lineage (NCBI taxonomy): Eukaryota > Metazoa > Chordata > Aves > Passeriformes > Tyrannidae > Pseudotriccus > Pseudotriccus pelzelni. The sequence continues at coordinate 252,284 of JAWMRA010000016.1, read as the reverse complement.
ATCAGAACTCCCACTTTCCCGAGGGCACCTGTCCGGGGATGTGCATGGAGCCGGCTCCCAGCTGTGCATGCAGAGCACGGCCCTGCCCAATCCCGCCTGCCTGGTGCCCCTCCCTTGCCACTGCGGAGTACGGAGCTGAGAGTGGTGTGGGGGGCCGCACCACCGGCTGGAGGGGGAGCCGAGGGGGCAGTGCACTGGCCTGAGGGGTGGCCTCATCCCTGTGCACCAGCTCGGCCAAAGCCCTGGGCGCAGCTGTGGCACTGGATGCCTGCCTGGTGTCAGCCCGGGACAGACTTTGCTCTCAGCTGCCTGTCTGGGCTTGAGGGACTGCCTGTGGAGAACGGGAGCTGCTTCCCTCTGGGCCCCAAGGCTGAGGGGATGGGGCAGTGCAGGCATTGCCCCAGTGCTGCCAGGGGAGCTGTGGCCAGGTGGCAGGAGTGTTTGTCTGTGGGGCTGGGCCCAGTCAGCACAGGGGAAGAAGAGTGGATTGCTGCTGGAGAACGGGGCTCCACTGCACCCTGTCATGGCCATGCAGGGACTTTGAAGCCTCTCTCTACTACAGAGGACAAAGACACAAATGAGGATGAGAAGTGAGTGCTGGCATAATGCCTGGCCAGCCCGCAGAGCCTGCAGCCAGGGCAGGGATTGCGGGTGGGAGCCCCATAGAGTTGGGGGAGTGGGCAGTGCCAGGGCATGGCTGTGGCTGTGCTGTGTCCCTAGTAGGGCTCAGTGCTGGCACATTCAGGCTGTTTGCTCACTCTGTGAGCAGCACAATGCCTGTGCTGCCTGGAGGAGGCAATGTGGTGAGACCTGCAAGGTCTCAGTTGGAGGGAACAGGATGATACAAGGAAGCTGGCTGCTGCTCTCCCTCCATGCTCTGCTTTGCAGCCTGCCATGTGCTGGCTCTGCAGCCCTGGACTCAAGCATCACAGGATCCAGCGTCTTCCAGGAATAAACCTCCCAATAAAAACACTTTCAGGACTCTTCCTTCCAGGTGCTGCTCAGCTCCTGCTGTAGGACTAGGTGGGGAAGGGATGGGATAAGCGACTCCTGCGACAGGGTCTTTTCAATAAAAGCATCCTGGCTCAAAGGCAGCATTATCCCCGCAAAGCTGCAGGTCTTGTGTGTGTCTGTGCACATGGATGCGTACCAGTAGTTCTTGAATGGATGTGTCTGGTCCTTACAAGTCCTTTTCGTACCCAAGGTCACCTTGCACCCCTCTGGCCCTTGAGGGAGAGCCAGCACTGCATGCTGGGCCATGTCATGCTTCTGGACCAGTGGCAGACTGTGCCACTGAGGATGGCATCACAGCTGTGTCTCTGCAGAGAGCAGAGACATCCTGGCAACAGGGCCAAGAAGGGGACAAGGCCCAACCCTGACAGGCTGCTGGCTGGAGGGGCCTGTGCTGCTTCCTCCTCAGGTGAGGAAGGGGTACCTGAGTGGTGATGGGATGCAACTGCTGCTGGGCTGTACCCTGGGCTGCAGCTCCAGAGAGACAAACACCTTTTGCCCACTGGCTTGTTTTGTAGGGTACATTAAACTAATTAGGGCTGCCAGGGAAATACAAGAGTAGGCACACACAAAGAATCAAAGGATCATACTGCAGCAGAGATAGGGAGCTAGGAAGGCACAAAAAAATTGTCAAAATGCACTAGTTGGGGCCAAATAAAGGAACACAAAGGTCCAACATTAAATGTAAAATCAGGATGTGGTGTTGAAGCAAAAAAGACTTTCCCCATGCAAAAAAACCCCAAACCCCGAGCCACCTCTTCTTTCTCAGAGCATGGCAGTGCAGGGGGGCGGGGAACTGCAGGCATGGGTGCTGGAAGCAGAGGGCCTGACAATGACCTGCTGAGTCTAACAACAGTTATAGGTTGCTGTGTGCACTCAGCTGAGGGAGGACAGGCATGAGACCAGATTCAATATGCAAAACTCCACGTGAGAAAAGCAGCGCACAGCTCCTGAGTGACTCGTGGCTCTCCAAGCCTCCCTGATACCAGCTTTCCCATGGCACTCCAAGCCTCCCCAGTGCCAGCCTTCCCATGGCACCCGCCTGTGGCACTCGCTGAGAGACTGGCCCTGCCACCACGGCTGCAGCCAGTGATTGCTGCTTGACTGGACTGTCAGTGCAAGCAGCCTGAGAAGGGGAGCTGTGTGCAGATGTGACAGGAACCCAGCACTGAGGGCCTCAGCCAGAACATAGCTGCAAGCTGTTATTTGACAGAGAGACCAGATGTCCTGATGGCTGCAGCCTCCTCTGCTCTGTCCGGGGAAAGAAACCAAGTGCATGACTTGACTGCGCAGAGCACAGCTGGGGTGCAGCAGGACAGAGGCACTCCAAAGCAAACGGGCATGTGGGGAGAGGCTGAGACCTGCTGGCACACAGGGGCTCGTGTTTGCCCTGGCCTCAGCATGGTCAGCATCAGCCCCCATCAGAGCAGGTGACATTCACAGGTGCTCAAGACACCAGTCCCGCACAGCCTGGACAGCTCCTCCCAGGTCACAAGGGCACCCTGGGCCCCAGTGGCCCTCAGCACAGGGGGAACAGCTCCCTCACGGCTTGCAGCTGAGGAAGACATGGGAGCTCCAGGCTCCGTGAGCTCAGGGCACAGTGAGCCTCACCACACACAGTGCAGCAAGACACAGTACCCTTCATGCTTGTGCATGGCACCTATCCAGCACTCAAAGCTAAACAACAACAGTAAAAAACTCGGTTTATTTCTTTATAAAGGCAGAGCTTTCCTTTAAAAACCAGCTCATTTCACTCATGAGAGGGTGTGGGGCTGAACTGCAGGGGCAAGGCCTTCCTCACACACTGCTCCACACCAAGAGCTATTGCTCCCTGAGGATGTGCACTGGCTGCATCCAGCAGGCTCAGAGCACTTGGAGCGGTCCTGTGTGGCCTGGGAGCAGGCAGAGCGAGGAGCACAGGTCCCCCAGCCTGAGCTGGGAGCAGCTGCAGCTTTAGGCGGTTCATGCAGGCAGAGCAGGACAAGGAGCGGGTGTCGCAGCCTGTGCATTCCATGGCAGTGGTGCCGGCAGCCCCTGTGCCTGGAGGGCAGTGCCAGGGCAAGGGCAGGCACTGGCTGGCCCGGGTGCAGGCACAGGGTGAATCCTGAGTGGCTGGTCCATTGTTGCAGAGATTTGGCTTAGCCCAGGGGAGCCTTGGGGCCAGCAGTCCTGGGGCCAGAGGTGGGGAGGTCTCCAACCCCTCCCAGCCCTGTCCAGCTGTCTGAGGAGTGCCCCAGGCGACAGCACAGTAGCTGTGCTGTAGGAGAGCATGCTCGGGGCACAAGAGGTGTTAATTCTGAAAAGGGAGAGGAAGACAGGGTGAACCATAAAACATGAGGCTGGGAGCCCAGCACAGCCTGGGAGGGGAAGCAGACCTTCCCAGGTGAGCATCAATCCCCTCCCCCTGCAGAGGACGTGTTGGGGGGATGAGCCAATGCAGCACTGAAGGAAGGAACTTACCTGCTGGGCTATGGGCTCCCCTCCCCAGCTCCTCCATGCTGCTTTGGAAGAGAACACAGCACCTATCATACCCCAGACATAGCCTCCTGACAGACACTGCATGCTCCTGACGCCAACAAGGCAGGCAGCATTGGGCACTGGGAGTGCAGAAGGCCTTCAGCCCATTTGCTACCAAACTCCCTCCCTAGACCAGCCTGTCCTGAGACTGCATAGCCACATCTCCGTCCCGTCAGGAGCCCCATGTCCAAAGGGCCGTCATTTCCTCAGGTTGCACACACAGCTCCCATCTGTGCATGCACTGGTTCCTGGCTGGCACCAGCTCAGCCCAGGCTCAGCCATGTGGCACTGCCAGACCACAGCTGGGTGGCACTGCCATGCACATGAAGAACAGCCACGATGAAACAGGCCTCTCATACTGCATTTCTGCAAAGACCTGTAGATTAACAGTCCACTGCTGGACTATTTCCATCAACTCCTCCCCAGCACAGGACAGACACCATCAAGCTCAGCCCACAGCTCCAGTCCACACAGAAGTCAGCATGACCAAGCCTCCATCCTGGTCCAAGCCCCAGGGAAATCAGTCAGAGGAAGGGGACAACTCTGAGTCCCATCTGAGAGGCATGTCTGGACAGGCTGGCATCAACAAAAAGTGGCAGAAACAGAAACATCTCTGGGTGCACCCTGGGGGTCATCATCTGACCCCCATAGCTCCACTGCAAAAGCTGGACTGCAAGGTCTGTCCCTCCACAGCTCAGCCCCCTGTTCACTTGAGCTCTCCAACTGACAGAGGCAACAAAAGAGTGTGAAGCTTCTGCTTGGTCCCATTCAGCTCTCCTCCATGATCCCACCATTCCCGTGGCCCCAGCAGCTCCCCTTGCATGGAGGAGAGACAAGGAAACAACACAGGGTGCATCAGAGAGATCTCTGAAAGGAAGAAGCAGCTCACCACCTACCCAGATAAGGTTTCACCGACATTATCATCTTCCTCCTCCTCTTCCTCCTCCTGGCAAGCAAACAAACAAAAAAACTACCATGACACCTCACTGCATAAGCAGGTCTCTGCCAGGAGCGAGGCTGGGCTGCTCAGAGCCTGTCTGGAGCAGCAGGGCAGTCCCCAGCCCCTTCACAAGACAGTCACTCACTCCTCCAGACACAGCACAAAGGGTTCCCACAGTGGGAAAGATTTGGGAGTGTGGGACTGCCAGAACCCTCTGGGCTCAAGCACACAGGCACACAAGGAACAGACAGACCATGGCTTATCCTACATGCCCTCCAGCAGCAATGCCCCAAATGCAGGTGGTGAGCAGGGACTACATTGACACAGCTGCTGACACAGTACACCTCTGCCCAGGCACAGTGGTGAGTGGGCACACCTTGCAGCGGGAGGGCAGGCAGAGACCACCGTGAGCAGGCTGCACGCAGGTACAACCCCAAGCACTGCCAGGCTGGGCCTGCACTGGAAGCATGAAGCCAAGGACCAAGCATCCAGAGTGTCCTGGGCAGGGACATAGTGAGACTGGCAACACCACAATGCTGCAATTGCTGTGGCCATGCAGGAGATGCTGTGCAGATGGGCAGGCAGCCCAGGCTGGCAGGATGGTGACCCAAGGGTCCTCTCGTTTAGAGGCAGCTCTCACTCCTAGCCATGGCACCAGGTGTGCAGCACGGGTCCCAGCTCCCTGTGTGACAGGGCCAGCAGAACAGGGATGAGGCTGCAGCAGTGCTGGGCCTGACAGCAGAGCTTCTGGAGCAAAGAGCCCGAGGAACTGCATCTGCTGTGCGAGCACAGTGCTCTTCCTCACGTCACGCTGCCATGTGTGATGGGGGTTGTTCAGGTATCAACAGGGCCCTGGGAGGGCAGGAGGAAGGAGCTGCATAAGGATCACTCTGTTCCTGCCTTAATTCCAAACATCCCTGGGCATGGGCCAGACTTGCACATACTGTACCCCAAACTGGTGTCTGAAGGGAGGGCTCCCCCGGGTGGCTGGCTCACGGGGTCTGCCGGGCTCACTGCTCTCCATGACACATGAAGGGTGAAAGGCCTGATCCTGCCTAGAGCCTGGGACAGGGCAAAAGCAGCAGAGTTAGTGCTTGCAACCAGGAAAAAGCCCAGCTGGGGATGTACAGGCAGGACTGTGGGCAAAGGACAGGGAATCCCCACTGTGCTGTGGGGAGGGTGCAAACAAGGCTGGGAGAATCACTGTTCAGGGCAAGTACTACTGGGCCCTGAGCAGGGCTACAGCCCAGCAATGCAGAGCAGTTCAGCATGGGGAGCAGGGATTCGTCCCACCCCACCCTAGCCAGAGGTGGGGCAGTGGCAGAGAACACAGCCACGGGAACAACACTCTCCCTGCCTGGTGTGTTTTACCAGCCAGGCAGTGAGCCAGTTCCCCTCCACACAGCCCAGGACAGGGTCCCACACCAGAGACCTTGATCCCAGGGCTATGCAGAGGGATACATTTCAGAAATTCCTCCTACCTGCATGTGTTGCTTCCCAGAGATCCAGTGCCATCTGGAAGGCTTGGGCCACAGTCAGAGTCACAGCCTGTGCCTACACCCGTGAAGGAGAGGGAATGTCTGCTTCCATCTGGGCCCTCAAGCCAGGACAATCCCCCAGCCATGAAATCCCAGACCCCCCAGCATCCCTCGCTGCCTTTTCCTGCAGAACATACAGATGAAAGGCCAGAGCTCGCTGCTGTGTTTACCTGCTCCTGGGGGACAGCCACTCCTAAGAGGAGACCCCCAGGAGCTGGGACAGGAAACTACCCTTTGCTCACTCCCTGCCACTGCAGCGTGTGAGCACACCTGCTCCCTGGCTCCAAATCCAGCTGAGATGCACAGAGGGAAGGACCTTCTCTCACCAAAGGGGGAGAAAGCAGGGCCTTGTTCCCACCCTTACCTCACAGAGCCAAGAGAAAGGAAGTGCTTACAATCTTCTTCTTGGGTGAGAGGAAGGCATGGCACTCCAGTGCCCCACTCTCCTGGCTCTGGGCAACGTAAGCGAAGACTTTGTTCTGCAGCTTGTCTGTTGTGCAGTAGGAAATCCTGTGGAGAGAGGAGCTGTCAGGGCACTCTGGAGCCCCAGCACATCAGTAAACATTGCTGACAACCTGAAGCAGTCACCTGCCCGAGCTGACCAGGCAGCCCAAACCCCTCAAGGGCCTGAGAATGCTTGGCACCTGCAGCAGGTAAGAGATCACTGGATCCACAGGCATTCTCTCCTGCACCCACCCAAGTGTGCTCCATGGTCCTCTGATGCCTAGATCAGCCCAGTGTGTGAACTCAAGCACTGAGACAATGGGAGCACAGAAGGGCAGGTGACTGCTTCCAAGGACACAACTGGAGGCAAAGCAGAGGGATCGGTCTGACCTTGCACATCAGCTCTGGTGCTGAGACCCAAATTTTACAGCAGAGATGTCCTGTCTCTGTTTCCCGTCTAGCCACCGGCCTATAGCCATACTCCCCTCATACCCAGCACCCACAGACACCCAACCCAGCCAAAGGACAGCTGGCAGCAGGAAAAATCAACATCAGCTCTCACAGCAACTGCTTTTAGGCAGCCCAAATAAGCTGCAGTTTCTGGCATCCTGCAGCCAGAAGGGTAGTCCCAGCAGTGGTGGCAGACATGCAGTCATGTCCTAACTGTAAGGCTTTCCAACTACCAGCTTCAGCATCCTGCTGAATGCCAGAAGAGACAAGCAGGGTGCAAGGAGATGACAGATGGGCAGACGAACTCAAGGCCACCCAGGCCTGCACTCAGCCCCAGGCAGTGCTGGGAGCACAGCAGAGAGAGGGCACAGGCCTCAGGGAGCCAAAGAAGACCTAAGCTTGAAGGTACTGCTGACAGAAGGCCCAGCCCTCCCTGGCTGCCTAACGTTCTATCAGTCTCCAGCTGGCAGCTGGTTGAGGCTGTCCCCCCACGCCATGCCCACCTGTAGATAGAGACGTTCTCCACCATTTCCTTTGTATCTGCATCCTGCAGCGAGATGCCCCTCGGAGACACTGTCAGTATCACCTTCTGGAACTTGCGAGCTCCCACCCGTGCCTGGCAGTGGAAAGACACCAGTAATCTCTGCAAACCTGGCAAGGGTCTTCACCTCACCCCCTTGCTGGAAGGAGCCCCCGATACTCTGTACAGTGTCACCCACTTGGACCCTTGCTGCAAAGGCTCCTGCAGCAGGGGTGGGACAGCAGAGCCTGGAGATCAGGCATGTCCTGCACAGAACACTCTTGGAATCTCTTCACACTACTGCCATGCACACAGGAAGGGATAGATCCCACTTCCCCCAGTCATTCACCCTCTCCTCTGTGCTGTGACAGGCACAGCTCTACTCCCAGATGGGTTCAGGTGTGCGAGCAGGCGGCAAGGGCTGTCCTGCAGGAAGGCAGCTTCTCCACAGCACACAGGCAGAGACCAACAGCCTCCTGCATACCACCCTGCTCCTGGGAAGGGCACAGTGCCTGGAGCTCAGGGCTAGGATACAGACACTTCTGGGCATCCAGGGGCTGGGCTCTGACCCTGGAACAGCAGGGCCCCAGGGCTGGGTCTCACCGTGGCCACAATCCTGCGAATGGCAGCGGCAGCCATGTCTTCTCCTTTTGGTTTTTCTACCAGAGTCATGCCTAAATACTTCAGGGTGAAGCACATCCCCTCAAGCAGCGGCTCCTGCATATCAGCCCAGCTCTCAGGAAGCTCTGCAAAGACAAAACCCCATGGAAGCCATGTGCCAGCAGCCTCAAAGCTAGTGCCTGCAAGGCCACTCCACCTTGTTGAAGCTTCAGAGCCCCCCACAGCAGTGCTGCTCCCTGATCTCAGCAGGACAGTCTCCTGACTCTGTGAGACTCTCATAAGAGGAACAGAAGGAGAAGACAGTTCACTCTCAAAGCTTTAGTCCTCCAGCCCCGGACATGCAGGCTTTATCAGCACAGGCAGACAGCTCCTGCATATCTGCACACAACAGGATGCTACAGTGCTCACTGCTGTCTCCACAAACCTTGTATTCCTAGTTCTCATCTGTTTTGTTACAAATGAAATGTTTTCAGTAGTGCATTCATCTCATCCACCTGAGCTGCTGGCACACCTCAGGAGCAGCAGCAGTCATTGCCACTCAGATCAAAAACCCCAGGTTGCCCCAGTGTAAGCAAGCTAAACCCACTGGCAGCAGCAGGCTGCCAGGGAAAGGGCAGCTTGGCCAGCACTAGGGATCCAAGCTGTATTAAGTGGGAAGCAACTGCACTCCAGAGACGCTGTGTTAAGAAAGAGCTGAGAATTGCCTCGGTATGTACTGTTCATGCTAAGCTAATACTTTTCAGGGTTATTTTCACCTCTTCCCTGGGATTAGTTCCCTGAGCATTACTGGCACACTTGCAGAAGGGTCCAACTCATAATTGGAATAATCTGAACCCACAGGGAAATCAGGAGACCTTATTTGCACAGCATACTCCTGCACAGGTGAAAACTGCCAGGGAGCCTGCCTGGTGTCATGCAGGCACCAGTGACCTCCACCCGTCAGAAGAGCCTTGTGTCACTGTGAACTCTGAGGAGAGTCCATGCATGGCACGGTGAGCAGTGCTGCTCCAGCAAAGTCTTTGGGCAGCTGTGACTGAGAACAGCCAGACACAGCCCTCCCTTGCCACGGGGTGCCTGAGGAGCCATGAAATCATGGAGTGGTTTGGGTGGGAAAGGACCTTAAAGCTCATCCAGTTCCACCCCCTGCCATGGGCAGGGACAGTTTCCGCTATCACAGGTTGCTCCAAACCCCGTCCAGCCTGGCCTCGAACACTTCCAGGGATGGGTCTGTGGGTCGGACAGCACGGACAGGCCTGGCACACTCGCTGCAGGCCGAGGAGGGCTCCGGTGCAGCCCAGCGTGTTCCAGCGCCTGCCGCGGCCGCCTGGGCCCGTCAGCCCCCGGCGCGGGTGGCCTCGGTTGATAAGTGGCGGCAGCGAGGGGAGCGGGGCAGGGAGAGGCCGGCGAGCGGCCACAGCGCCTCTGTGTCCTCGGCCCGGCAGTGCCCCGGCCCCGGGTCCTCCCGGCCCTCCAGCCCCTCGCCCCGAGGCTCCGCGTCCCGGCGCAGCCGCACCCGAGACCGACCTCGTCGAGCTACGAGCTCTCCTCCCGGAGCGATGCCCGGTCCCTGCCCACTCCCCTCCCGGAGCGATGCCCGGTCCCTGCCCACTCCCCTCCCGGA
>JAWMRA010000016.1:178002-242522 GCA_035584735.1 Pseudotriccus pelzelni | reverse complement strand
GCCCGGTCCCTGCCCCCTCCCCTCCCGGAGCGATGCCCGGTCCCGGCCCACTCCCCTCCCGGAGCGATGCCCGGTCCCTGCCCGCTCCCCTCCCGGAGCGATGCTCGGTCCCTGCCCGCTCCCCGCCCGGAGCGATGCCCGGTCCCTGCCCGCTCCCCTCCCAGAGTGATGCCCGGCCCCTGCCCGCTCCGCTCCCGGCCCGATGCCCAGCCCTTGCCCGCTCTCCGCCCGGAGCGATGCCCGGTCCCTGCCCGCTCCCCGCCCGGAGCGATGCCCGCCCTCACTCACTGCGCCGCCGGCGGAGCCCCAGGCCGTGCCGGGCGAGGCGCGGGCTCCGCAGCACGGCGCGCCCCGCCGCCCGCAGCGCCTCCATGCCAGAGCCGGAGCCCGAGCCGGAGCCGAGCCGAGTCGAGCCGAGCCGAGCCGAGCCGAGCCGAGCCGAGCCGAGCCGACTCCTGCCGCTGTCGGCGCGGGAGGGTCGGTCCGGGCGGGCTCGGCGCACTCGCGTCAGCGCGGCGCTGGCGCCGGGGTTGCGCGGCAACGGGGTGGGCCGAGGCGGAGCCAGCGGCGGTAGCGGCAGCCGGGCGGGCCTGTGGGACCCTCCCGGCCCCGGCCCCGGCCCCGGCCCCGGCCCCGGCCCCGGCCCCGGAGTAGGGCGCGATGCAGCTGCGGCACGTGCGGACCCTGCTGGCCCCGCAGGTCGGGCTGGGCCGGGGGGAGCGGGCCGGGCCGGGCTGGGGAGTGCCGGGGGAGCGGGCCGGGCTCTCCAGCTGCGTGGCCGCTGAGCTGTGTGTGCCCGCAGGACGGGACGGCTCGGGTGACCTGCATGGCCTGGTCCGCCAGCAGCGCCCGGTTCGCCGTGTGCACCGCGGAGCGCGTGGTGCTGCTCTACGACGAGCAGGGAGAGCGGCGCGACAAGTTCTCCACCAAGCCGGCCGACGCCAAGGTGAGGGACCCAAGGCCGGACGGTGTCGGGGCTGCCGACCTTCCCCCGTTCACACCCACTCTCTCTGCAGTACGGCAGGAAGAGCTACGTGGTCAAAGGCATGGCCTTCTCCCCGGACTCCACCAAACTGGCCATCGGGCAGACGGACAACATTGTCTACGTGTACAGGATCGGCGAGGAGTGGTGAGTCTGCGGTGGGGTCCAGCACGCTCTGTCCTGCCCTGCTGTGAGTTCCCCGGACCTGATCCTCTCCCTGGCACACTCTGCAGTGCCCATCACCTGACTCACAGGGTCACGCTGTCCGTGAGGAACGGCAGGTGAGGTTTCCTTGGCACAGCCCCTCTGGAGTCGTGTCAGTGCATGCAGCCACCTGGAACCTGGGCTGTCTTCCCCTGTACCATAGATGCGTGGCTGTGGCACACACCTCCCCCACTGCAGCTTCATTTGCTGGTGTGAATTGTGCTAAAGCTGCAGAAAAGCAGATCACCAGAATTTTGGAAGCTCAAAAGTTTGGATTCTTTTTGATGTTCTGCCTAAAGTTGTGATAGACAAGCAGCATGCAAAACTTAAGCAGCTTGTGTTGGCAGTACCAAAGCAGACTGCATACAAGCAGTGGGGTGACCAGAATGGGTAGTATTGCCAGCCTTGCCAATAGTCATTTTTGTCTGCCTTTTTCTGCAGGGGTGACAAGAAGGTGATATGCAACAAGTTCATCCAAACGGTGAGACCCAGACTCCTGTTTGACTCCATTTTCTCCAGCATACGTAGGAAAAGACAAACTTGGCCAAACTGTACTTGTTCTCCAAAAGATGCAGGTAGATCCTAAGAGAATCTCTAAATTTTGAGGCGTGTATTGCTCACCAAGCTTCAGAGGCCTCCTAATTCCTGGGTACAACACCATAGTTAATTGTTGAACGATCAGTGCAGTCAGTTACAAAACTTTGGGGACTACTTTAGGCATCAGTGGACAGAATATTTTAGGGGAATTGAAAGGGAAAACCAGGAGAGACTCAGCATCCAACTATTTTTCACAGGTTGGCAACTCTAAACCCCACGAGTCCTTTTTAAATAAAATGTAAAGTGTGCAGATTTCAAGCTGTGCAGTTTCCACATGCTCAAGGACCTCAGGTTTGTGATTTCAGTCTAGTTTGCTCCTTGACCACCTTCATGTTCTGCTGCTCTGGCTCTGCCTGCCTCTGTTGGAGAGCAGTGTGCCCAGTTAGTGTGCCAGGGGTTGCCGTGAGGTCGATCTGGAAAAGGCAAAGGTATTATGAAGTCCTTGCACAAAAACCCATCTGAGTTGTGCACTGACTACTTTTATGTTCAGAGGCAAAAGTCTGGCAGCTGCCTGAGGCTTTCCAGGCAAGTGCCATCACACCAAGGCACCCACATTTTTCATGTCACCAAGGAAGTCCTCTGCTAGGTAGCAGGAATCATCCTTCTTGTCCAAATCCCCAGGAACATACAGCTGCTCCTGATGGAGTTGCTGGCATTTCTGTGCCAAGCTTTCTCAAGCTGTCTCTCAGGAGAAGGGCAGCCTCAGCCTGTGGGTTGAAAGCCCACATTTCAGAGTTGAGTCATGGCCTACCACTGTGGCTGCTTTTAGGGTGGCTCGGGAGGCCCCCCAGCCTCTCTGAGTGCTCTCTTCTGGCTGTGGGAGGGGAGCTCTTGGAATTCTGTGGCTCAGGCAATAAGAAAGCTGCTGGTCAGCCTCTGTTTCTTTGTGGTTGAGCTTCTGCACTGATTGGTCATGACACTGGAATAGAGTGTCGTGAGGAAAAGAGAGCAAGAGGGGCTTGGTGTCCTTTTGTCTCTTTCCTGAACTGTGTGGTTATCACAGGTGTGGACACCTGTAGCCACCCTGGAGAGCCCTTTCCTTGTGTACTGCTGGCTGCCTGCCCCTGTTTCTGACAGCCTGGTGGGAGCCTGCTCGCCTCTCACAAGCTTGAATGCTGTGCACAGCACGCATACAAGTTTTTGTATTTTTAATGTAGCAATTCAGTGATTTTTTTTCTCATTCTCTCATTTCTCCATGCCTTTTCTACCATTTCTAACAAAATAAATCCTTTATTTTTTCTTGTACTGTATGTGTGGTTTTTTACCACTGTCCAGCTTTCTCCTGTTATTTACAAATTTTTCATGTGTTCAGTCAATATGAGACATCATTTATTGATCTCTTTCTCTCTCCTGCCACTGGCATTCTTACACACCCAGTGATCGTAGTGGCACTATTCAGCCCTGCTGGCAAGCCAGGCCTCCTGCTTGAGGGCTGGCACAAATATGTGCAAGCGTGACTGCTTTGCAGAAGCAGTGAGCAGATTCCCACCTGCGAGGCTTTTTCCCAAGCTTTTGTTGCGTTAGACTGAAAACAAGAGTCTGCCAGATAATGAAGGAAATACACAGATTCCTGGGAAACGGTGGTAATGAAAACGGGTCTTGATCATTGGTTGTACATCTTAATGATGAGCAGTCTGGGTACCATGGGACATTTGGTTGCCTGATTGTAGCTGTGTTTGCTGATATGAATGATCAGAGTGGAGATAAAAGGTGAAATGAGTAAATGAGGGTGTAAATGTATCTGAAGCAGCCCCAGATGCTTAAGATGGGACAGAGGATCCAGTGAGGCTGTTGGTGGTGGCACAGTGACAAACACCAGCCTTCTTACTGACTGGAGTTTTGCAGGGTAAATGTGAAGGGCTTTTGTTAACTCTCTTGGCCCTCTCTTACAGTTGTGTTTTGCGGTTGGCTTTATTTATCCTGATCCCACCTCAGATTTTGGGAATACCTTTGGTTTGGGTTCAGTAGTGTCTAATAACCATATTGCTTGTCAATGAAAAAATAAAGGCTATTTCTGATTCATCAAATGAAGATCCAGCATGCAAGTATTGTCATAGCTATTAGAGAAGCTGGCAGAGTCACATTATTTTTATGTTTTATACTTGTTGCAAAAAACCTTTTAAAACAGCCATGATTTTGTACATTCAGCCACAGCACATGGAAAGCCACACCCCTGTTCAGTAAGTAATGCTCTCAGAAGAGCTCCATTTGGAACACATCCGTATCACTTTGTTGCCCTCCCTTAGGCCTCCTGAGCCCATTACTTTGCCCTAGGTCACTATGATGTAGTTTAAACTTCAGCCTGCAGGGCCTGAACCCTACTGTAAGGCCTGCCAAATGCCCCATCTCTCCTGGCCTGAGTGGTGTCAGTGTTCATGAGCTGTCTTAGGCGGAAATGGGGCAGGAAGCTGAGTAGGACGGAGCTCCTAACCTCTCTTTTTATCTCCTCCTTGGCAGAGTGCCGTAACCTGCTTGTTGTGGCCAGCGGAGAATGTCATTGTCTTTGGTCTTGCTGAAGGAAAGGTAGAAAAACTTGTTATTTGACTGGGGTTTTTTTCCATGCTGAGTTTGCCAGGGCGTGCAAGCACCTGAGCTGTGCATGTAAGAGCCATCAACATGTGGCACTGAGCATGGAATAGCAACAGAGAGATTACACTGTGGACTTGAATTTTCTGGTTCTCAGCTAGTCCTTGGAGGTTCTACTGGATCACTTGGTTCTTTTCCCAAGCCTCTCTAGAAATGTGGAAATGTGACTCCAACTTTTCTACTTCTCCAACCTCCCAGAAGGCAGTGAGCTTCCTGTGATTTCTGGTGCTGGTCATGGACTGGGAAACCTCTGGGGACATTACGCTGGGGAAGATCCACCTTCTGCAGACAGAAGCAACATTGATCAGATTCTCTCTCTCAGGTTCGTTTAGCAAATACAAAGAACAACAAGTCTTCCACCATTTATGGGACTGATTCCTACGTGGTCTCGCTAACTTCCAAGTGAGTATGGCATTGCTTGGGCTTGCCCTGCTTTGGCTTAGTGTCCTACCTGCTGCTGGCCTGGCACAACTGGTGCCAGTATGGGAGGCTGCCAGAGTGCCCTTCTGCTGTCAGTTACTTGTCAAGCTAATAACATCCTGTGCTTTCCAGAAGGAATTCCTTCCTAAAGTCTGGTATCTGGCTGTGCCACAGTGGCCTGTGCTGTTTGATTGTCCCTCAGGCACAGTTCAGGATGAAAGTCTCTATGAGTTTCCTTACATACACTGATGTATTTTAATATGTGACTTTATAAGGATTGCATTCATCAGTTTCATCTATCTAATTGCAAACATTAATCAAGTTTAAGGGCTAAAAAAAGGTAAAAATATTCCACCAGATAAAACTGTGATGGGGCAGTAATTACAAAAATACCTATGAAGCACAGTTTAAGATTTTTCTAAATTAAGATTTCATTTTAACTACTTTAGTATCCTTTACCTAAAAAAATTGTAGACATGTCATGGTCCTACCAGTGGGATTTTCACTAAATGCTGTCATTCTGGTGACAGATGTGTGATTCCTGGATTGTCACAGTGCCCATAGTACTTCTATTCTGCCCTTGAATCTTGGAATCAAGTACAAGACGTTTACACTACAAATAAGGGGCTTAGGCATGGAGTGTTTGTCCAGATCTTTTTTTTCTACACTGTGTTTCTTTTTAGGGGTTCCCAGTGTCACAATATACAGCCTCACTTCTGGAACAGTTCCAGCACAAGGGAACTTAAAGCACCTTGCTTTAAGAACTTGTGTGCAGAGCCGCTATTCCACTGGAAGTCACTCAGCCTCTCTGGGTTTTAGTAACACAGAAAGCTGGTTAATGTGATTTTACATGACAAAGATACTTAACTGGCCAGTCTCCACTCGCTGTACTTTGTCTGCTTTGTTTTTACAGACACCGGTACAGGTACTTGATATCTGTTCTTCTTGTCTTTGGGGAAGGTTCCTTTGATGAGGAACATCAGCAGTGACCGTGGGACGGGCTCCTATGGGCACAGATATGAAAATAAAGGTGCAAATCTTACTGCAACATTGCATCATCCTGTCTGTTTCTCTGCAGTGTGTCAGGGAAGGGAATCCTGTCTGGCCATGCAGATGGAACCATAGTGCGCTTCTTCTTTGATGATGAGGGCTCAGGTGAATCACAGGTATCAAAGATCCTTCTTCAATAAACAAAATTCCTGTTTGCACAGCCTGCTCCCCAGCTTGAGAGCTCTGGAAAGGGATGAGGCTGTGGAGGGAGTGCAAGGCTGGAGAGGAACTACAGCCTGTGCTTGCTAGCAGAGGTTTTGGGAAGCATTGAAGGAGGCAGAACAGTGACTAGATGCTTTGGAATACACTGAAGGTGGTGGTGAGAGGGTGTTAAGTTATGCTTTTGTGTATGAGGCATAAGGCTGTCCAGGTGTCTGAAAAGATCTGATGTTAAGTATCCAGGAGAACTAAGCAGTGTGTAGTTTTTCTAGTTAATCCTGAATCTCAGCCTCACACTTTGTCCTTGGACACCTAGCATTCTGCTGAGCCTCCTGCTCCTCTGCTAAGAGTCTCTCTGTGCTTCAAGCTGTGGTGAAGGAAATGCTGTTCTCAGATCTCTTCTCTCCACCTGAAGCAATTTGAGCATGGCTGCTCACTGCTGTGATATGCTGAAGGCCCATTTATACTCAGCTATGTTGCCAGTTCAATTCCAGTTTGGTTAATAGTATTGTTCTTCTTACTGGTATCAGGAATCATCTCTCACAGTTATATGAATGGCTTAGTTGATACATCACTCAGTTCTGGTTTCTGTCTTCCTGCAGACTCGGGAGCGGGCAAAGCTACCCTCAAGACCTGGGCTTTACAGAAGGGCCCATCCTGGTCTCACTGCGATAGCTGAGTACAGAGGCCAGCTGGGGACTGGGGCCATTCAGGTGTTCAGGGTGTTTTTGTCTGTTATAGGGTAAGCTGGTGGTGCATCCCTGTCCTCCTTATGCCCTCGCCTGGGCTTCCAACAGCATTGTGGCTGCAGGCTGTGACAAGAAGATTGTTGCTTATGGGAAGGAAGGCAATGTGATTCAAACCTTTGACTACAGCCGGGACTTGTCGGAGAAGGAATTCACCACTGCAGTCACCAGTCCTGGTGGCCAGTCCATTGTCATTGGCAGCTATGACAGGTACCGTGTACCTGATGGGGAAGTCTCCCCTTTATAATGCTTCTTTTGTCAGCTGTACACAGTTTACACCTCTGTTCTCTCCTTTCTGTCACAGGTTACGGGTTCTGAACTGGAGCCCGCGCCGCAGTGCCTGGGAGGAAGGCAAGCCCAAAGAAATAGCTCACCTTTACACTATCACAGCTTTGGCGTGGAAGAAGGACGGCTCACGGATCTGTGCGGTTTGTACCATCAGTCAGCAGCCCTGAGCCATGAAATTCCATACCAGGGACATCCCTGCAACCTTACACATGCTCATGCATGGAACAAAGTGGTGTGGTATGGGGAGGGCTTTGAGCAGGGCCATACTGTCACCTGGGGGTGCAGTGCAGGTGATTTAGTCACACCATGGCCTGGGGGTGCAGTGTGGGTGATACGGTCACACCACGGCCTGGGGGTGCAGTGTGGGTGATGTGGTCACACCACGGCCTGGGGGTGCAGTGTGGGTGATGTGGTCACACCATGGCCTGTGCAGAGGCCAAGCCCTTGTGCCAGGGAACTGCTGCAGTCAGGTGTGCAGACTGCAAAGCTGTGGAACCTCGTGGCCATTGGTGTGATGGCTTGCTGGCCACATCAGCCCTCTTCTTTTCCCATAAGTATGGTGAGTTCAGCATATCTTCTCCAGAGCAGTCTCAGGAGCATTCTTTACTCTGAGCACTTGTGAGATGCCGTATAAAAATGGAGCTGCTAATTACACTCTGTGTTTCTGTGCCATGTTTTCAGCTCAGTGTTGTCTTTCTTCTACTTTCAGCCATTGAGCCTTGATCTGCCTTTTTTCTATTAAGTTGAATAATTCTTTAAAGCTCTTAAAATTAATCTTTCTGCAAATTTTTCCTGAGCACTTAAAATATTTAGGAAAGTTGTTATTTACAACTTTTCTCGAGTAGTTTTTGCATACTTTTATGTTCAACAATCAAAAATCCTTGAAATATTTTCAGACCAAGAATTTTTGAACATGTGAACGAATACTTGCAGAAAAGGGAAGGGGGCTAAGGGATAGGAGATCAGTGAAAGGAATGGGGATGTTATGAAGAAAGAGATAAAGGTGAAAGGGGTCTGCTGGAAGGGAGGAGAGATTGGGAGGCTAGAGAAGGGATAAGTGGGAAACTGAGAAGGATAATGGAGAAAATGAGGATAAAGTTGATTTTTAATCCCTCCTCCTCTTTTCCCACATTCATGCCAGTGCTTGGTAATCTCTGTTTCTCTGAGAATGGATCAATCTTTCTGTTATCTCAAGAAAGTCAGGGCTGATCCTCCTGCATCTGGGGGCTTGAGAAGTGTTCCCCAGGACAGCCAGAACTGATGGGTTTGTGTCTCACCTCTGATTCTGTTCATGTAAGCAGGGTCTGGAATATTTCTCCTTCACAGAGTTCACTGACCACGCAGTGTGTTTGTGTCCTCAGGGTACACTGTGTGGAGGAGTTGAACAGTTTGACTGCTGCCTTCGCAGAAGCATTTACAAAAATAAATTTGAAATTACATATGTGGGACCAAGCCAGGTAAGAGAATATCAAATGAGGTATGAAATTCCTGATGGAAACTGGATGCTTGCTAGAACTAGACATGTTTGGAGTTCTGCACCTTCAGTCTGTTCATAGCTACTTGTTAGGATATTCCAGGCACAGGGCCAAGGCTGGCTGGGAATTGGCTAGGATCAAAGACCATGGAGTTTTTTCCTAGCTTATGAATTTGTGTGAGGTACCTCCATGCCAAATGCAGACTCCTAGAGTGGTTTAATTTCAACTAAATTTACCTTGTTCAAAATGAGGCAGTAAGAGTGAGCTGGCAGCCTGGGCACCCCTCTGCAGTCAGGGGAGAGAGTGCAGGACTCTCTGAGGGGATCTTGTCCGTGGGGACCGGCGTAGGCCTCCAAGTAGGCTAGTAACTTGTAAATGGCAGAAGTGAGAGTCCCACATTACTACAGCTGTCAAAGGAATGGTAAGGTTTCCTTCAAAAAGCGGTGTGAAATGATGTGGGGGGACATCTAAATATCCAAGTATCATCTGCCTAATCTTTTATGGGACAAAAAGTCTGTGTTCTTCCTGTATGTATGGCCTTACACTGCTTTTTCCCACTTTCTCTAGGTCATCGTGAAGAACCTCTCAACCGGAACTCGAGTTGTGCTGAAATCGCAGTATGGTTATGAGATTGATGAGGTGAAGATATTAGGAAAGGACAGGTATCTGGTGGCCCATACCTCAGATACATTGCTGCTGGGTGACATCACCTCCAACAAGCTCAGTGAGGTATTGGGAAGTCTGTGGCATTTCTGGAGTGTCCAGTGCCTGATTTCATAATTCAGAGGGTATGATTTCTGCATGGGAACAACACCTCTATTTTCTAAGAATTGTAGGATCATTCAGTTTGGTGTTCCAATGCTTTACTATCCTCATGGAGGAAAGCCTTTTTCCTAAGTCTCGTTGGAATTTTGACTGCTGTTATATGACCATTTCTCACCCTTTCATGGTGCATCTGCCAAAAAAAGCCTGGCGTCGTCTTATTAGAGGTCTGTTAAGCCTTCCCTTCTCCAGGCTGAAGAATTCAAATTCCTTCAGCCTCTCTTTGCAGTGTTAAGTACTTTAACCCCAAGCGTCTTGATGGCAGTCTGCTGAACTTTCTCCAGTTTATCAGTCTTTCTTGTACATGGAGGCCCCAAACTGGACGTTGTACATATGTACATTCCAGATGTGAATGTATGAATCTTAGTGTGCTTTAAAAAATGAAAACAAAAAACCACCCAGAGTACCATTCATGCCTGCAGTCCCACATCTTTTGCCAGTGTCATTTCTGGTACCAAACAATTCACACAAAGTTGTTCCTCCCCTGCACCTCACAGTGCACAGAGTGCTGGGCCCCTGTGCCGAGTCTGGAGAAAGTGGGCAGTAGACCAGTATCTGATAAAAGTAGTACATAGGCTTCAAGGACATATTTATTTTGTTCACAGAGGTATCATATACTTTTAATCAGGCTACTGGTGTGCTATTCAGTCTCCCTGGGAGCAGGAGCTCTGACCACAGACTTGAGCTGGAGAATGTTGATACTCGGTAATGGAACTGAGAGTCTGGCCAGACTGAAACTTCCAGGTTTCTCAACATCTTACTGCACAGAGTTTTTGTTTCAGTTGCACAGGTGTACTCACTTCTTAGAAGGAACAGGGTTCCGAGGAGTCCATTTGCCAGCTTGCTGTCTCACTGGAGTTTTGTTGGAGCAGTGGCTTGGAGCTCTTAGTCCAGGAGGGAAGAGAGCAGCTGTAACTTTGGCTTTCCGTTTTCTGCTTCTCTGACCACTTGGCTGTTGTTACAGTACCTATTGTATTTTCCAGTGCTCTTCTCAAATTCTCAATCAGTTGTTCTCCCACTGGCATTATACTGATCAATCATTTCTTGCATGACCCCAAAAAAGAAAGGTTCCAGCTACTTGTGGTGTGGAGATTCTGCTCCCACCAGTAGTAGCACTGATTCTGTGGAGAAGAGTAATGGAGGCAAAGGGGCTGTTTTGGTGCTTTCAGTAATAAAGCTGGTCTGGGGAAGGTGGAGAAGTGCCTGTGAAGGAATGGGATAGAGTTCCTCGGTTACATAAAGGCCTCTTGTCCAGAAGGCAGTAAGATACTACACAGAGAACTGGAGTTTGAAGCTGAGGTTAAAGAAAGGAGAGGAAAGCGTGGAATTTGCGTGACTGACAATGTTGGCAGCTGAAGTGCTGGAACACGATCCCTTCTGCAGTGTAACTCTTGCTGTTTGTTATGAGAGGAAGAGAGATGGAGAGTGCACCCTAGTGCCTGCAGTCTGGTCCAGGCCAGAGCTGTCAGCCTGTCAGCCTCACCATGTGCCATTGCTTTGTAGGTGGCCTGGCAAGGATCTGGGGGGAATGAGAAGTTCTTCTTTGACAATGAGAACGTAAGTAGGATGGGACAGAATGTTCCCCATGAAGGATGAGTAAAGCTGTATGTGTGCTGGCTAGAAAAGTGTCAACTGCACTTCTGGAAAACCCCATTTCTTGGAAGTTTCCTGGACTTATCCTCTCAATGCAGATCCCAGTCTGCTTCCTCCCTTGTAGTTGCATTTTCCTCATGCCAGGTACAGAACAAACTCAGTGTGTGGACTGGCATGTTATATAAGTCATAACCCTGAAGGAGAGAGGAACAATAAAAGCAACAGCCCGAGAGGGTGTTAGCGATACAGAATACAGCTGTCAGGGGGCAGCTTGACTCCTGCAGGACTGACAGGTCCAGAACTAAAATCCCCAACCTTGACGAAAAGCTGGCAGTCACAACAGGAAGCCAAGGACAGCTCCTTATTCATCCCAGAGGGTTTGAATTTAGATGTGTGTTCAGCAGCATTCTTTTCTACACCTCTCACTGGCAGGTGTGAGTCTCTACATGGCTTTTCTGTGAGAGTGTATTCCCCTGTCACTGTCAGGTCTGCATGATCTTTAACGCTGGAGAGCTGACGCTGGTGGAATATGGAAGCAATGACATGCTGGGATCTGTCCGCACAGAGTTTGTGAACCCTCATCTTGTCAGGTAAGGGTTACACCTGCCTGTGTAGCCAGCACAGGAGTTGACTGAGGGTGAGCTCAGGCACAGGACCTTGGAAGTGTCCCACTGTAGAATGCAGCCCCCTGACACTGGGAGCTGAGACAGTGACCAGTGGTGGGTTTAGTTGTCTGGCTGTTGGCTGTCAAGTTTTAGAAGCGTAAGAGCCTCTTTTCCTGTGATCCATGGTTAGTGCATGGCTGTTGCTGAAGAGGGATGTCCTGTGCACATTCTCAGGCAGCTCTGCATCCAGCTGGTCCTGATAAAGCATCATCAGGGACTCAGTTGCCAGCAGGACCTCCTCTGTCCCTCTGAAATTCCATACTCTGTTTTCTGATTTGGGAGGAGGGTGGATGTGGGCTGCTCAGAGGTGCAAGTGATATAACTAATCTGCTGTTGGGGACCCCTGTTGCAGAGGGGCAGCTTCTAGGGGAAAGCCACGGGTCTGAAAAGTTTGTGCTCACTTGAGGCAGCTGTAGGTACTGGGCAAAAGTCACAGGTCAAGGAACTGCCAGAGGCTCCATGTGCTTGGGGGAACTGCAGGGAAGTGTGGGAGGAACTGTGATTCAGGTGTGAATTTTGAGAGTAGTGACGGTAATAGTCATCATTCCCTTCAAATTACAGTGTCCGTATCAATGAGAGGCGGCAGAGAGGTGTGGAGGAGAACAAGAGACTGGCTTACCTGATAGACATCAAGACTATAGCAACAGGTGACTGTAACCCTCCCTCCCTTCCCCTTTATTTTGCCAGCCTTCCCGATCCCTTTGCATTTCCTGTGCCAGGCAGCATATCCCTGAGGGTCCTCTGCATATTCCCTCTCCCAGGCAGCAGATGCCTAAGTTCCCCTTTGCATTCCTTCTGCCTGCAGCAACCCACTGGAGGCCAGGCTGTTCTGCTTTAGGCTGTAAGGACACAACCGTGGGTATCCGTGGCTGTGGCCTGGACCCAGACTCTGTTCAGCGTGGCGAGCTTGCTGTGCTGCCTGCACTGCCCGTGAGCTGTGTGTGCTCACAGACAGCGGGAGAGAGTTGCTGTTGAGAGGGCATCAAGATAAAATGTCACTGCTATCTGGTTTTCATGTCACAGTGTGTGTGCCGGGGGGTTTGCCCTAATTAGGTCCCAGGCACCTGATTCCCACTGCACAGCATTGAATCTTCAGCATTTTGGGGTACGTCAGGCACTTACACTGTTTCCTTTTCTTCCTTCCCAAGTGGACCTTGTTGGTGGCTACAGCACTGGCATGATCAGCCACGACAGCAAGATCGATTGGCTGGAGCTGAATGAAACAGGCCACAAACTGCTCTTCAGGGACAAGAAGATGAGGGTGAGGCACCTTGGGCCATGTGGCAGGATGGCGTGTCTGGGGAGAGGTAGAGACAGACATGCCTGAATGGAGGGAGGGAGATGAGAAACACACCTGAAGTACTTGTGATTTTTTGACTGCTCCTTTGAGAAGGATTGGCTGTGTCCAGAGTGCATGAGCTGGCAGTGTTGCACGTTTGGTCTTGAGTCACAGCTAATGCTGAACTTAGTTGCTACACATCTTGCTTCGTCTCATCACAGATGAAAATGACAATCACAGATTCTTCTGCTCTACCTATGTCTATGATATTCAAAAAGTCATGTCACTCAGGGGAAGTCCCAGGTGACTAGAAGAAGGGAAACATTGTGCCTGTCTTTAAAAGGAGTGGAAAGGAGGACTCTGGGAACTACTGATGTGGCAGCTTCACTCCTATGCTTGGGAAGATCATGGAACAGACCCTCCTAGAAGCTGTACTAAGGCACATGGAGAATAGGGAGCGGATTTAGGTCAGCCAGCACAGCTTCACCAGGGGCATGCCCTGCCTGACCAACCCAGTCGCCGCCTTTGATGGAGTGACTCCATCAGTGGACAAGGGAGAGGCTACAGATGTCACTTATCTGAACTTCTGTAAAGACTTTCACATGGTCCCCCACAACATCCTTCTCTCCAAACTGAAGACAGATGGATTTGGTGGGTGGACCGTTAGGTGGGCAAGGAATTGGGTGAACAGTCGCATGCAGAGGGTCATGGTCAATGGCACAGAGTCACAAGTAGCATCACTGACCAGTGGTGCCCTCAGGAGTCCCTACTGGGACCAGTGTTACTTAATATCTTCATTAATGACGTAGACAAAGGGATTGAGTGCACCCTCAGCAGGTTTGCAGGTGAGACTCCTGAAGGACGAGGCCATGCAGAGGGACTTGGACAAGCTGCAGACCCAGGCCCGCAGGAATTTCATGAGATGTAACAAGGCCAAGTGCTGGTGCTGCACCTGGGCTTATCCCACAGCGTGGGTAGCAGAGGAGGGGGAGAGGGGATCCTGCCCCTCTGCCCCTCAGCTGAGACACCTCTGCAGAGCTGCCTCCAGCCTTGGGGAACAGCAGCACAAGGACATGGAGCTGCTGGACTGAGTCCAGAGGAGGCCACAGAGATACTCAGAGAGCTGGAACACCTCTTCTGTGAGGAAAGGCTGAGAGAATTGGGATTGTTCATCCTGGAGAAGAGAAGGCTCTGGAAAGACCTCAGAGCCTCTTCCAGTGCCTAAAGGGGCTCCAAGAGAGCTGGAGAGGGACTTCGTACAATGGCCTGGACAGACAGGACAAGGGGGAATGGCTTCCTCCTGACAGAGTGCAGGGTTAGATGGGATATTTGCAAGAAATTCTTCTCTGTGAGGGTGGTGAGGCCCTGGCACAGGTTGCCCAGAGAAGCTGTGGCTGCTCCATCCCTGGAGGTGTCCAAGACCAGGTTGGATGAGGCTGGAGCAGCCTGGGATAGTGGAAAGTGTCCCTGCCCATGGCAAGGGGTTAGAACAAGATGGTCTTTAAGGTTCCTTCCAACCCAAACCATTCTGGGATTCTCCAACCATTTTGGTATTAACCAATGATTTCTCCAACCATTTTGGTACAAACTGAAACAGAGAGACTTTACTGTTCTCTTTTGGCAGGTGTGTCATAAGCTAGCACAGTTCTGTCTTCTTTTTCTCATCTTTGCTAGATGAGGACAGTTATGACAAGGAACAGAGGCATCCTATAGGACTTCTAAGTCACAAGACATCATGTATCTTTGTTATGTCATGTGTCAGGTTACACCTTCCAAACAGTCAGGTTTGTTTCTGGCCAGTATATTCTACAAATAACCGACCTCTCAACTTATTGGCAGCAGTCCTTGCAATAGGACCATGCCTGTGATGGACAGAGGAAGATCCTTCTTGGTGCCTTTGTTTCCATGAAGGACTTAAGAGCCCATCCTCCTGTTCCAGCTCTGCAGCTGAGAAGGAACTGAAGTAGCACAAGGCATATTCTGGTTTAAATACATCTGTCCATGTCCTTACATGGACACGTAAGCGAGGCAGGATCTGAGCATGCTGCTTAAAATGCTGCAAGGCTTTAAAAATGTCTTAATTCCTGGATAGAAATGTGTGTAAATAACTATGGGATTTTAGGCTGCGTGTCTTGGAGGAAGTCTGTTTCCTGATGGGTAATGTCTGTTTACAAGATGCCTGCTCAGATGTTCCTGCGATGTTTGTGTGAGCTGGCAGCCCAGCCACGAGCCCAGCTGATCTGTTGTCCTCTGCCCCCTCCAGCTGCAGCTCTATGACATTGAAAGCAACACCAAGACGACTATTCTGAACTATTGTTCCTACGTGCAGTGGGTCCCGGGCAGTGATGTGGTGGTGGCTCAGAACAGAAACAGCCTCTGCATTTGGTACAACATCGATGCTCCAGAGCGAGTCACCATGTTTCCTCTGAAGGTAAAACTTTGGAGGCTTTGATTGCCTCCTGCAGTTTCTGTTTCTTCTTGCTCACGTGTGTGGGGTTAGTCAGGGTGGTATGGCAGGAGGGAGACAGAAGGGAACTGCTAGTTTCTCCTGGACAGAATATGAGCTCATCAGTTAACTGCAGACATTCCTGGCAGAAGATGGAGGCAATTAATATAACAAGGAGCTGCTTCATGGCTCTGTCTGCTCAGTGTGAGCTCATTCAGCAGAACTGTGACTGGCAGCGCCCTCCCATCCTTGCTACCCCATGTACTTCAGGAGAACACAGGAATATTGACAGCTGATACTCTTTCCAGGGGGATGTTGTAGACTTGGAACGGAATGATGGAAAGACTGAAGTGATAGTATCTGAAGGGGTGAACACTGTGTCGTACACCCTGGATGAAGGCCTGATAGAATTTGGAACTGCTGTTGATGATGGGGATTATCACAGGTAAGGGCTGCGTACACCAATGGGAATGGCAGGTGGGTCACGTCACATACCACCCACCTGGGAATCGGTAATCCATGAGTGGCAGCAGCACAGCTTTCCATACAGAGTTGAACTCTAGGCTCTGAGCATGATGTTGGTGCCACGTGTATAAAGAACATCAGAGTCCTTCAGGAGTATACATTCAGTATTTACCTTCTCATAGCTTTGTGGTTTCAAACTCAGGGAGAGACTGATCCCATAGACACTGAGAAGGATTTGCTGAAGGCAGTTGTCAGTTAATTGCAGTGAATAAGTGTGTCTCCAGAGCAGCCAGATGTGAAGAGGTGCTTGGGTGCTTCTATTGCTGCCCTTCCAGGGATGGTGGCAGTGTCATGGAAACAGCCAGAAGCTGTGCAAAGTTAAAACTGACTGCCTGAAGCAGTGATGGCAGCCACCTGGGCCTTGCTGACACTGTTATATGGGTTTTAAAAGTGATCAGGGGAGAAAACTTCATGTGTTCCTAGCACTGTTACTGCTTGAGAGAGTTCTTCACCAGGGACTTGCATCAGACACAACATTTTGGACTTTTCCCACACTGCTACAGCCTTCTGCTGATCATCTGTCTTAAGTACCTTAGCCCAGGTAGGGATCACCTAGGTCTCTAAATTTTCCCCTGCTCTGTCAGGCCCTGTGTTACACTGTCCTCTTCAGAACTGAGTACACCCAGCTTGCTTTGTCTTCAGTGCAGCTGTGGTTAGCAAGCTCCTGTCTCAGCCTGGGATTTTCATCAGAGAGCTCTTCTGTAACTGAAAGTCCACAACTCTCTTTGTGTCAAGGGCTACTGCATTTTTGGAGACACTGGAAATGTCCACGGAGACTGAAGCCATGTGGAAGACTCTCAGCAGACTGGCTTTGGAAGCAAGACAGCTGCACATTGCAGAGAGGTACATCACATCTTCCCGGCTTAAACACTCTCTTTGCTGAATCCCTCATAGAAACCGGGGTCCAACTAAAGATGTAGCTCTATGTGTGGCCTGGAAAGATTCACTGTGTTGGAGACTTAAGTGTTCTCTATGCCAGGCCATGACTTGCCCTTTCGTCCCAGGCAGTAATGCCAGAACAGAGAGCAGGAAGACATCACTCTGTATCAGAAATTTTAGTTGATATATATAAAGCAGTGTATAGCAAGGCCTCAGGGAGCTGACAGAGATGGACAAACTTGAGGCAGCTCTGAAGCCTGCAGAGGTGAAACACGAGCCTTGGTCATGCCCTTGGATTCTCCCATGGAGCAGGGCTAGAGGGCACATCTGAACATGAGTCTGGGCAAAATCCTCCTCTTGAAGCAGGGGTATCTCACCTCTCCCTGAGTCTGCTGCCCAAGTTCTGATTTTCTTTTCTTGGACCAAAAGTGAGCAACAAAACCCATTTACTGACTAACTTTTTTGTCCTTTCCAGGTGTTTTGCAGCTCTGGGAAACATGGCAAAGGCTCGATTTCTGCATGAAACCAATGCCATTGCTGACAGGGCAGCTCAAGAGCATGTAAGTCAAACTTTTCCTTCTCTCTAGGGCCGCAGTTTTCCTAAAAACACTCACATTATCTTCTGTGTCCGTGCTCCCCAGTGTCATGCTACAGACTAGTACCTGCTCACGTAGAAACTGCTGACGTCCTTCATCCCTGCCTGCCAGGTCCCTCTCAGGGCTGGCCATTTCGTTCTGCTCCTGGGTTGTCACTGCTGGGATTCTCAGCTGTCTTTCATTTCTGTAATGACCCAGCCCCCACCTGCAGTGCATCCCCCTCCATGTTCCATTCCAGAGCCTGTTCCTTCCCTCAGCAAACTGAGCTCTCTGCTGTTGTCTGCAGGGTGGGGATGGCACGGACTATTACCTGGTACGGGCCCGCTTGGCCATGCTAGACAAGAACTACAAGCTGGCTGAGATGATCTTCCTGGAACAAGTGAGTAAAGGAACAAGGAGTAGAAAAGATTTAATGTATTTCTGACCGGAGGGGTTTGTGTCCTGCTCTGTAAGAGGAACAGAAGACGTTGCTTGTTTTTGCCATGAAGTTGAAGGAGGTATTCCTTTTTCTAAGGTATAGGATTACACTGAGGTGCATGAGGAGGGTGAGGGAGGATGTATATCCTTGTAAAGGAGATGGTACAATTTTTCAAGTGTTGTCTGCACATCTAACTCTGCCTGCTTCGAGAGTACTGAGGCAGTGTGTCTGCTCCTAACCTGGATCCTTTGCTTTGTGACACAGAATGCCACGGAGGAGGCCATGGATATGTACCAGGAGCTGCACATGTGGGATGAATGCATTGTGGTGGCCAAGGCCAAGGTACAGAATGTTGCCGCACAGGGGTGTGGGCTGAGCCTGCTTGGTAAATCTTCTCTTTGGGAGTCCATTCAGGCCTGGGTTCTCTTCACTTGCCCGACCTGGCTTCTGCTTAGAAGGGCTCCAAGTAGAAGGAAAGGTTGCACTGGTGTAACTACAGATCTGGGTGAATAATGAGGGAGAGAAGCTACTGAAATTGGTTCAGTATCTGTGGCTTCAAAAAAGAACAGATAGTGACATGGTACACAGGCACTATCGTATTGTGGTTTCTGCTAACTGGGCAGCAAGAGGCCAGGTGCTATGACCAGGTGTTCAGAGCCTGCAGGACAAGCTGGACAGCATCTCCTCTTGCCCAGGTCAGTCAGTGCTGCATTTCTCCACAGGGACACCCTATGCTGGAGAAGTTGCGTCAGGGTTACTACCAGTGGCTGCTGGATACCCAGCAGGAAGAGAAGGCTGGAGAAGTCCAGGAGGGACAGGGTGACTACCTGGCAGCCATCAGCTTATATCTGCGGGCAGGGCTGCCAGCCAAAGCAGCACGGCTGGCCATGAGTAGGGATGAGCTGCTCACCAATGAGGATGTCGTTGATAGGATCTCCATGGCACTGATCAGAGGGGAACTGTATGAACAGGTGAGTGGCCCTTCCCACTGGGCTTCCTTCTTAGGGGCATCAGGGACCGTACCCCATCCTCTGCATCTGTGAGACACGGGGGAACTGGAAGACAGCCAAACTAATTCTCTGTTGATAAGTTTGCAGTTAACATTTATGAGGAAATCCTCACTGTATCCATTGTACATGGATGAGGTCTAGAATCAGTGTTACTGATCAGGAAAAGATTGCATCTCATGGGCAACATGTCTCCAGAATATCCTCTGAGCATTAGTAATTGTCAGGGAGGCCCCTGGGAAGATGGGAACCAACAGGAACAGAGTTGTGAATCAAACAGAAAACTTGATATCACTATGGAAATGTTAGTGCTTCCTCACAGCAGAATAAAAAAGGATGGGTTAAGGATAATCTAAATGGAAAACCTAAGGGAGGAAAACAGAGGAGGTTGAAGACTATCTATAGAGCCATAAATGTCATAAAGAAGGGACGTGATTATTCTCTGTGTCTAATAACACCACAAATTGGTAACTGCTTATTATTAGGTAACAGTTTTAAAACCAAAAGGTGTTTTTCCCACAGCACATAATCATGTTAATGTAAGAAAACAGTGCTGAGTCTGCCCAGTGTACAGCTCAGTATCCTGGCTAATGCCTCTGGCAGTACTTAAGAAAGGGAAATGAAGAGCAGAGCAGGCAAAATACAAAGTGGCACTTCCCCTGGTGTGCTTTCATGTGGTCCAGCTGTTTGCAGACTACAGTGTACCTGAACATTTTTATTTTTATGTTTAAGAACTCCTGATAGATTTTAATTCCATGAGCTTGTCAAATTATTGCTTGAACCATCTGTACTTTTTGAGCTACAGTTTCGGCTGTGAGTTGAGTTATATGTGGTGTGAAAAAAACCCAGTGCTTTTTACTGGCCTGTTTTACGTGTCCTGTGCAAATTACATTTCTCCAGTCTCAATTTACCTCCAGCATTTTCTGACCAAGAGAACGTAGTGCTTTTCCAAACCTGCCACCTTTCCTTAAGCCTTCAGTTGAAAGAATAACTGCGGAGCTTGTAGCTACTGGATGTCTGGTTACCAAAAGTATAAATGGTCCAAAAGTGATTAGATGAACCATGGAGGTAGAGTCTGTCAAAAGCCATTAAATATGGTGTTGTGAGGGCATCACAACACAAACTCAGGAATTTCTACTGTGCAGGCTGTCAGAGATGGACAGATATAACAGAGGAAAGGGTGCTATATACTCACTGTGTTACTACAGTCTTTCTCTAGAGATGTGCTTCCCTTCAGCTCCATTCAAATACTAAAGTGGTTGAGCCCCTGGTCTGCCAGGATGTCTATGCTGGGGTCAATTGCGAGAGAGGACAACGATCTCAGCACCCATGGTCTTTCCTAGAAGTTCCATAATGCCCATGCTCTTATTTAGTGGACAAGGCAAAGCTGGTGGGGGAGTCTGTGTGACAGGACTGACAAGCTCTGTGTGTGGGACTGGTAGGGTACAAGGGTGTGGGGAGGTGGTGGCTCTGGAAACTGGCAGCTTGTATTTGTCATTAGGCTGGAGACCTGTTCGAGAAGGTCAGGAACCTGCGGAAGGCTCTGGAATGCTATGGCAAGGGCAGTGCCTTCCTGAAAGGTACTGTGCTCAGTATGTTCCTCCCCTCCATCTCCAGCAGGAGCCTGGGTACTCTGGCCTGGTGGCAACATGAACTGTTGCCCTGGAGCCCAGAGATGCCTGAATGCTCTGAAGCTTCCACCTATCGTCTCTTCACTGTGTGTATTTCCACACAGTTGTACTTGCACATGCTCCCAGAACAGTGTCCTGTTCCCAAGCCTTTGACCATGCTGATTGCCCGAGCATGGATTTGGTCCAGTTCTCCACAGGCTCCAGGTTGCTGGGTAACCCGCTGGAGCTGAAGTGGCTTAGACAGTCACCATTCCCCTCCCACTGTGCCCCATCCAAGGCCCATGTTTGCCCCGCAGTTCTGCTTCCTTGGTGGCCTGAGGGTGACAGCTCTCCTGTCCCCTTACAGCCGTGGAGCTGGCTCGCCTGGCATTCCCCGCAGAAGTTGTGAAGCTGGAGGAGGCCTGGGGAGACCATCTGGTGCAGCAGAAACAGCTGGATGCTGCTATTAACCATTACATCGAAGCCAGGTGGGGGCAGGGGAAGGCTATATAAGCAGCAGGATACTGGTAGGGTATGAAGTTGATACTGTTTGCCTCTATCAGCAGAGGGTTTGCCTGACTGAGCCCCCTCCACGCTGCTTTGTAGCGCCCTCAGTGCTTGTGTGCAGTCTCTGCTGGCACCAACCATGGATACCTTCCCACATCTCTTCCAAGGTCTTTCAGCCCTGATTGCTCATCCCTGCTGTCCTAGTTCGTTCATCCCCCTTAGCATTGCCACTTACTCAGATCCTTTGTGCTGATCTGACCCAAGAAGCTGAATTAAGCAGCAGAGCACTCTGGTCTCCCTGGCAGAGGAGGTGGCTGTTGCCTGGCTCTAAAGAGTGATGGGTTTGATACTAGGTGCTCAGTTAAAGCCATCGAGGCAGCCTTGGGAGCTCGACAGTGGAAGAAGGCCATCTACATTTTGGACTTGCAGGACAAACAGACAGCAGCCAAATATTACCTCAAGATTGCCGAGCACTATGCAGCTTTACAGGAGTACCAGGTGAGGCCACAGACCACAGTTACCAGCGCTCTGTATGTCCCTTGGGAATGCTGAGTGTGGTCTTTTCCTGGCAGGTTGCAGAGGAGCTGTACATCAAAGGAGGCCAGACCAAGGATGCCATTGACATGTACACACAGGCCGGGCTCTGGGAACAGGCTCACAAGGTAGAGTCAGAAGCCAAAGCTTCTGGGGACCCCACCCCACTTGGTGAGATGTGTCTTCTGTCAGGAGGTGGTGGTGCACAAGGTGGTGCGCAAGGCACCACCACCTGATCAACCAGCACTCTTCCCAAAGGATGCATTCAAGGCCATCCAGTAGCCAGCAAGAAATCTGTTCCCAGTATTCACATGCTGACCTTCTCTGTCTCACAGCCCCATGTGGGTGCACCTGTGACACAAATGGCCCTCTTCAAGAGCTAGTCCTATGTGCTTTGATCACAGTGACAAGTGACTACCCATTCTCTGCGGACCATATAGCATGGATACCTGTTTGTCAGATGGGAAGGAAATTGGTTTTCCCCTTCTCCTTCACTGCCACATGTCAGGAAATTGCTGTGCAGTGATTCCCTGTGTGTTCCTTTTGGCAGCTGGCAATCAAGTGTATGAGCCAGGAGGATGTGACTGTGCTGTACATAACTCAGGCCCAGGAGATGGAGAAGCAGGGCAAGTACAAAGAAGCAGAGAGGTGAGTGTCTTCCTTGGTACCTGTCTAAGACTGAGTCCTGAAAAAAATGGCTGTAATGAGGAGGAGCCCTTTCCCAGGCTTGGAGTAGAATTTGGGACTGGGATTTTGTCGTTGGTATAAACCTTCTCTCAACTTAGAGCAGTTGTGTTGGGGGGTGTGGTAAAAATTGTCCCTAGGCAAACCCACGACAGGTTTGAAAAGACCAGAGGAACTCTCTCCACACACAGAGACCTAGAGCTGATATTTCAGGATGCAGAGATATTTCAGGGATTGGTCATGTCCTTTACTGAGCCATTTGGATGTGCTTGTGTTCTCAGGCTGTACATCACTGTGAATGAACCTGATTTGGCCATCACCATGTACAAGAAGTGTAAGATGTATGATGAGATGGTTTGCCTAGTAGCCAAGTACCACGAGGACTTACTTGGAGATACTCACCTGCACCTGGGCAAGGTGAGTGCATCTCATGGCAGGGGATCAGCTAGGCCAAGCCCAGGCAAGAGTATCACGATGTCATTGCCTCTGACTGCAGGAGCTGGAAGCAGAAGGGCGCTTGCAGGAGGCTGAGTACCACTACCTGGAAGCCAAGGACTGGAAGGCTACAGTGAACATGTACAGAGTGAATGACATGTGGGAAGAGGCATACAGGGTAATGATCATTCAGAGTTCCCCACCTGTGCAGGGGTCAGACTCTGGCTGCAGGATCCTGGTGGGAACTGCTTTGTGTCTCTTCACTGCAAGATCAGAACACTACCCAGCCTCAGCACTGCCCCAGCCCTGGAGGCCTGTGGGCCTCCTGCTCTGCAGCATTGAAGCCCAAAAGCAGGGCTTGACCCTGGGCTCTCTGCAGCAGTGCCTTCCTCCAGGCACTGCTCTGCCCCTGACCACTGCATCGCCTTGTACCTCAGAGGTGTTGTTCTGGTGGGAGCCGCCCCTAGCACTGCTCCCCTCTGTGTGGACATGGAGTGTGTCTGCTGCCCAAACAGTGGTGTGGGCTGTGCTGAGAAGGCAGCAGCTATTCTGCTCTGCCCTATATGCCTTCATCTCAGTCTCCCACTCACCAGTCCAGTGGTGGCCACAGAAGGGTTTCTCAGGAGGGAACAGATGGGTTTGGTGCTCTCTCATGCCAGTAGGCATCACATGAGAGGGGCTCAGTCTGCTGAAAGTGAAATCGATGCACTGGGCTCTTCCACTTCCTTTTCTTTGGACAGGTGGCCAAGGCGCATGGGGGAGCAAACTCCCATAAGCACGTGGCCTATTTGTGGGCGAAGAGCCTGGGTGGAGAGGCAGCTGTGAAACTCCTCAGCAAATTCGGGCTTCTGGAAATGGCCATTGACCATGCAACTGACAGTGGGTATGCAGGTGCCTCTGCCCAGCACTTCCCTGCCCTCTGCCTGACCTGAGGAAAAATGGGTGAACCCAAGATAACTCTGTGCACATGGTAGCTGCAGGGCCAGGATATGGCATGTCTTCCCACCCCACTATACTTCACGCAGGCATTCCATTCCCTTGACACATCCCACTTCCCATCCTCATGTCAGTCTCTCAAATGCCAAGTCTGAGCTGTGCAGGCAAAAGCAGTTTACCCCCCCAGCACATCCTTAACCTCAGCAGGAGGGGCCTTGTGAGAGCCTTTGAGCGTGAGAGGAGGTATTCCTCATGTCACCATAAGTAACTGCCACAAGAATTTTGGCCCTGCTCTCCACCTGAGCAGGTGTCTGCCTGCACAGCCATTCCCTGCTGCCCATTCCCCAAGCCCACACATCTCTCAGCTCCTGCAAGTCTTGTCACCTCCCTTTAGGATGGAACCAAGGGCCTCGGGTGCTAAAAGCAGGTGTGAAGGAGTTGAATTTCCTCAGTGGGGGCTCTAAAAGCTCCTGTTCTGGGCAGCAGCAGGTGGAGCAGGCAGTGCCCGTTCACCTGGGACCCTCTCTCCTCTGCCAGTGTCTTGTGCTCTACTTGATGTCTTGCTCTTGATGAAGGCATGCCCTCAGAGCAGAGAGTCCTGGCCTCACCCCATTTTCTCTTTTATTGCAGGGTCTTTGAATTTGCTTTTGAACTGGCCCGCCTCTCCATGAAGCAGAAGATGCCAGACATCCACTTAAAGTATGCCATGTTCCTAGAAGATGAGGTAATTTCCCCCTTGGAATAGGTGGGAGTTCTTTGGTCCCTCAGATAACTGAGCAGTTGTCCCTGGACTGCTGCAGCTGGCACAGTTCTGGCTCAGTCACTGCACATCCAAAGGGCTCCACAATGACAACCCCAAATTCCACACACATCTTTGCCTCATAAGCCCTCCCTGCCTCATGGTAAGTAGAGGAGGTCACGTAATTGTATTGGGACAGGAAGGACGTGCAAGCAAATTCGTTCCTTTCTCCTAGGGCAAATTTGAGGAGGCTGAAGGAGAATTTATTAAAGCTGGGAAGCCCAAGGAAGCCGTGCTGATGTATGTATCCTTCCACATCCTGGCCTACTGCATCTGCTCTCTCCACGTGATGCCAGCCTAGATGCCTCTCCAGCATCAGGCTGCTCCGTGTCATCCCCCTTGTTACA
Source organism: Pseudotriccus pelzelni (assembly GCA_035584735.1). Lineage (NCBI taxonomy): Eukaryota > Metazoa > Chordata > Aves > Passeriformes > Tyrannidae > Pseudotriccus > Pseudotriccus pelzelni. The sequence continues at coordinate 217,933 of JAWMRA010000016.1, read as the reverse complement.
TCTCATGGTGGTTCCCTCAGGTTTGTGCATAACCAGGACTGGGATGCAGCGCAGAGAGTGGCTGAGGCCCATGACCCAGACAGCGTGGCTGATGTGCTTGTTGGACAGGCACAGTTTGCCTTTGAGCAGAGAGAGTTCCAGAAGGCAGAGGCCTTCCTCCTGCGAGCACAGAGACCTGAGCTGGCCATAAAGTACTACAAGGTGAGTGTATTCTGTAGCAACATCATTGCCTTCCTGACTGGACAAGAACGTAGTTTGGATGGAGGAGTGAAATCCACCTCCCAGCTCTCCCTGTCAGCTTAGTAGCCAAAGAAAAACCATTTACTCAGGGGGTTCCTAGGGGAACTTATTTCTGGCCTGAAGACTGAACCAGTGGATTTCACAGCATAGCTTTGCTCTCTCACAGTTCCTATAAGAGGTGTCCTGCCAGAATATGGGTGGTCCTCAGGGGTAGCACAAGTGGGTGCATTTGGTGTCTTACATACCTATTCCACAGAGAGAGCTGGAATGGATGAACATGTTCCCCTGAGGTACTTTGGATGAGTGGATAGACATAGGTAATATTTGGGGGGAAGAAAGATTTGGATGGTGCTGCTGTGGTTGTTTCTTCCAGTGGGTTCTCTGGTAAGATGACATAAGGAGCTAGATGATAGGTTATGTAATGCAGGAGTGGGGGGATCCTGGTGAACTGGTGAAAAGTTCTCCCCATTGTGCTTGTGCAGGAGGCTGGCATGTGGAACGAGGCCCTGCGGATCTGTAAGGAATACATGCCTAGTCGGCTGGGAGAGCTACAGGAGGAATGTGGCAGGGAAGCTGGCAAGAAGGGCTCTAGGTAAGGAATGCTGTGGTCAGGCTGCAGGAAACAGGCAGGTAGCTCTTCCTCGTGGCCGTAGTGCTGATGCCTTACAGCCTGATGGGAACCCTGATCCCATTGTTTCCCTCTTGAGGGGTCTAGACTTCTTACTGCAGAGGTTTCCTATCGTCCTTCCTCCCCGCTCTGGAGGCTGATTGCTGCCGTTTAAGGTCTCCCAGATGGCCTCTTGACACGTAGATATCTCCATGGTGTCCAGTCCTGCCGGTGCATCTCCCAGGGGTCCTCAGTCAGTTCTCTCCTCAGCACTCTGTGCACTCTGCCACATGCTCCGTTCTTGTCTGAGGTCCCTGGCTTACCTGTGCCATGCACCTCCCTGCCCACATCCTACACTGTCTAGAGGATATCTGACAGCATCCCAGCCCTGCTCACAGCCTGCATTCCTCCCTGCAGCGGAACCGAAGGGCTGCTGGAGCAGGCCCGGGAGTGGGAGCAGACTGGGGAATACGCCAGGGCAGTGGACTGCTACCTGAAGGTGCGGGATCCCAGCAACAGTGTCCTGGTGGAGAAGTGCTTGCTGAAGGTACCTTCAGGGCCTGTGATTGCCTTCACTCGCTCTGCTGCCTGGTAGCTCTCGCACAACCCGAGAGCACCTTAGAGATCCCAATCACTGCAGGGCTGAGAGTCTTCCTAGCTATTCTCTTGAGCCATGATGGGCTGTGCTTACCCACGCAGCGCTGATTCCCTTGCTCTGGCACTGCTGCCTGTGGCAGGCCAGTACCGGTCTGTGTGCTCACAGCTCCCTGCACTGAAGAGCTGTACTTTATGTCTCAGCCCTTGCTAGAGGAGCACCTTCTTGCTTTGTCCCAGCACTTTTTGTTGCGTTCTTGTTCATACTTTCGCACTCACATCCATGTCCTTGTACCAACTTCAACAATTATGTCCTTGTTTGATCTTCTCTTGTGTGTGAAAGTAGCTGGGCTTTGCTTCTCTGACTTGCTGAAGTGAGCTGCCATTTCTTCTCCCCTTCCCTGTAGTTCAAGTGCTCCCAACTCTCAGTCTTTTAGCTGGGACTGAGAACTTCCCCACTTTATCCCAATCTCCCATAGCTTTTAGCATTTGTGCTGCTGACAATTTCTCTTCACAGGCTGCCGAGTTGGCTGTGAAATTCTTGGGTCCGTCACAGAGCATGGAGGTGACACGGACTGTGGCTCCTCAGCTGGTGGCCATGAAGAAATACAGCATGGTGAGGGCTGGCTCCTGCCCTCAAACTGCTGGAGAAGTAGTGACTGACATAGGAAGGGAGAGCTCTGTCCAAGGGAAGGAGGCCAAATCACATCCTGGGGTGATGGGTGGATGGCTCTATCCAGAGTTAGGCAGTGCAGAGTCATGAAGGAGGGGAAGGAATGAAGTCCTGGAATAGTGTGAGAGCGGCAAGCCTTGGGAGAAGGCAGGAAGGAGAGGAACGGGTTGTCTTTTGGGAAGAGGCTTTCTGTTGTGCCTGTGTGCTGGTCAGCACCAGCTTCAGCCTGGAATGCATGGACTGTCTCCCATGGGGCCATCTCTGACCCTCCAGGCAGCTGAACTCTACCTAAACTTGGACCTCATCCGAGAAGCTATTGATGCCTTCATTGAAGGGGAGGAATGGAGCAAAGCCAAGCACGTGGCCAAGGAGTTGGACCCCAGGTACATCCTGAACTTTGCAAATTATACTCTTCCTGCTCCCTCTCCCACTCCCAGGTGATCCCTTGTCCTGTCTTTTCCTGTCATGCTCTCCCCAGCTTTCCTGGATTTCCCCACAGTGGCCTTCCCAGGCTCAACAGGGCATATTTTCCACAGCTGCCCTTCCCAAGCCATTTACCATTCTGACACTTTCCTACTGTCACACATCCCATGTTTCATCCCTATCTCTCTTTCCCTTGTCTTAATCCTGTGGATGCAATTTCTTCTGAAAGCCCTGTGATCCCTCGTTCTCCTCACATGTTATACTGTGAAGAGCTGCCTCGGCCCTTTCCTCCCCCTTCTACCTGTGTGCCAGCAGCCCACCAGCAAGACATAGCACAGCTGGAAGTCCTCTGGTTCCAACACTGGCTCCAGCCTCTGCACTGATGCAAGGTACAAGGATTCTTTCTACCCACAGGTCAGAGGAGTATGTGGACCAGCGTTATAAGGAGTATTTAAAGAACCAAGGAAAGGTGGATTCGGTATGTATTTGGGATGCCTTGCAGGCTAGGGCGTGATGTCAGGACGTGTGCAGATCCTTGGGGCCTTTCTCATGGGGCTTTTTGCCCATGGGTGAGGAATCTGTGTGTGCCCATGAGCCATGGCTATTGCATACCGGACCACGGAATCACAGATGGGTTTGGATGGGAAGGGACCCTAATGCTCATCTCATTTCATCTCCCTGCCATGGGCAGGGACACCCTCCCGTAGAGCCGGTTGCTCCAGACACACATTGCTGGATCATGTCCAGTCTTTTGCCCGCCAATACCCCCAAATCCTTCTCCTCTGGGCTGCTCTCAGCCGTTCTCCCCCCGGGCTGTATCTGTGTGTGGGGTTGCTCTGACCCAGGTGCAACACCTTCACTTGGCCTTGTTGACATTCGTGAGGTTTGCACAGGCCAACCTCTGCAGCCTGTCCGGGTCTCTCTGGACGGCAGATGGGTCACACTGGCTCTGTAAGTTCATGCCATGGAGGGACTATGTGTCTGAGAAAAAAAACACAGGTGAGCTGATGCCTGCCTGGATGTGAGTAGGAAGCCTGGCCTGCACAGTGAATTTACAGTTGTTTCCATCCGCAGCTGGTGGGAATCGATGTCATGGCTGCTCTGGATATATATGCAAAGCAGGAGCAGTGGGAGAAGTGCCTGGAAGTCGCAGCTAAGCAGGTGAGTGCCTGCGTCAGCCCTCGGGGACAGACCCAGGGCCCTGGCACCTTGGAGCAGAGCCAGCTGGAGCAGGTGGGCAGCGGGTGTTGTGGAAGCACCACACCACTGTTCCCATCGTGGCCAGCCGGTCTGAGTGGGGAAGTGTTAGAACCCAGAAGCATCCTGTGTTTAAATTTTGTGATTAATGGAGCATTGGAAGAAGCTAAATGAGTTGTTTGGACTGGAAGTAATTGGTACCATGGAAACAGAGGATTTATAGAAGAAAGCCTTCTTTCTCCATGTTCTAGAGAGCCCTGGAGTCTGTCAGAATGAGACATCTTTGTCAAGAAAGCAAATTTGACATTTTTCAGTTTTTCTAATCTAAAAGTAACAAAATTACCTGAGCAGGGTAATAAAAATGAAGAAAAGCAAAATGAAACTGTTTTACAGTACTCTTCCATGTCAGTAACAGGAGGAGAAAGCTCTCAATTACTGGGATCTCCTTCGAGGGATGGTTTGCATTCAGTAGCTGGTGATTGGTGATTGGTTATTGATTCAGTGGTTGTTGATAATGGAGATAACCAAAGGGAGGTGTTGATTCTTTGGAGTGAGGTATTGGTTCAGATTGAATAACAGAGCAGCCCTGGCAATGGCATCTGCCATTGGTGGAGACAGCACAGTTCATCACTTGGGCCAGCACTGATGCCTTGGACAAGCACTGGGAATGTCTGCGACTGTGGTTTTATAACTGTGGTTCCAGCAACCTGAGTTTGGGTTCTACTAGAGCCAACTTGCTTTCGCTTAGACTTGGGCTTCTCTGTGATGCGGATGGTCCCTACTGTAATCATTTTTCTCTTGGAGGCTCCTGTACTGATGTCCTGTTTATCAGGAGCCACAGGTGTTGATCTTTGTCCGCAAAAAATAGCACGCTCCATTCCCTGGGAAAGGCTCCGTTAGATTATTGTTGACCAGGCATTCCATGGTCACACTGAGCCCAAGGAGATGTTGGTCTGCTCGTGCCTCTTAACCCCTTCAGAATATTATCACTTTGATTCAGCTGATCTACAGTGATTGCACAGCAATAATGTTACATTTATCAAAACAGCTCACATACCAGACTGAATCTTTATCCCAAGCTGTGCTGAGCCTGAGTGTTCAAGTTCTAGACATCTACTGGGGCACTGGTCTCTCTTCTGCACAATAAACTTGCTTCCATTGCTCAGTTTTTAACAGGGTTGCACATTTTGTGTCATTTTCTTCCTTTTTACTATATTTAAGCATGTGTGAAGCAGGTCTTTACTCACTTGAATTTCTGTGAGGCCAAGAGCAGTCCTCAGAAGTGTCTGTGGGGTCAGCACAAGTATGAGCAATGCTCCAAGGATAGCTGGAGTCCTGGAGCTGTGACATCCTGTGAAAAATGGACTAGAGCAGCCTTGTAAATTACAAACATCACCAAGGGGTTTAGATAATTCTTCACTAGACTTCGGGCTGGCTTACAGTCAGTACCCATGGTGCCACACGTAGAGTGCTGCATCCTTCAGGTGTTTGGCCGTATATCTTTGGCAAGTGCTGAACAGCTGGAAAACAGCTGTATTTGCATGTGTGTGGGATCAGTACAGCATCAGTTAGACAGGATTAAGGTGTCAGTAGGGTCCAAATCAAAACCCAGATGTGCTGTGGGCAGTCTGGCTCTGATTACCCGTCTCGCCCTTTGGGGCTCAGGTGGGTGGGTGGGTGCACACACAGCTGAATCCATCTCCACCGAGCAACAAGTCTTCAGTTCATGAGTCTCATGCTGCTGCTTTCTGTGTGTCTTCTCCAGAACTATAAAGTCCTGCACAAGTACATCGCTCTGTATGCAACACACCTGATCCGGGAGGGCAGCTGGGATAAGGCCCTACGCCTTTATGTCCACCATGGAGCACCTGCAAATCCACAGGTAATGAGGACAGCACAACATCCCAGTGTGAGCTGCCCCAGTGTGCTGGGATCTGCCACCTGAGTCAGGCTTCCAGTCAGAACTGGGACTGTCCAAGTCACTCCAGCCCTGTGGTGGATTCTTCAGAAGGCTAAAGGCAATCTTCTGTCACATTCTCGACTTGAAGCAGCAGGGGGAGTTGAGTGTTTGTGTTTGTTTTGAACACCTTGAGGACCAAGTTCAGAACAAAAGGAACCATTTGCCTCTCAGAGAGCACTGGCTGCAGGAAGCGTCCATCCATCCATCCCATTTCCTGCCTTGTCTCCAGCACTCCTTGCAGCCAGCAACCTGCAACAGTGCCACACCAGGAGCCATTCCCTCAGTCTGGGCCTGGCAGCAGGAGAGCTTCAGAGACACTGACTCCTGGTCTGGCTCCTTCCACACTTCTCTCTTTGTTGCAGAATTTCAACATTTACAAGCGTCTCTTTGTGGAGATGGTGAATGCCTCTGGCATGAACTGTGCCGAGGCATACTCCAGCTGGGCTGACCTGCGGGATACGCTCCTCAGTCTGGTGAGTGTGGCCATGGCCACTGCTGCCCGTTCAATTCCAGCCCTAGGGATTCCTGACGGGACAGGAAGAAGAACTGGTCTCTCCCCAGGTGGCAAGGGCAGTGTTTTTAGAACACAAGCTCAGGGGAAAGAGATGGCAGTGTGGACAGCAGGACAACAGGATTCTGTGAAATGAACGTAGCTGAACAAGAGAAGGCAGAGAAGAAGATGACCCTGCAGTCAACAGCAAATCTTGGCCCCTGCAGAGCTCTCTGTGTCACTGCAACGTGGGAGCCTGTCATGGCACATTCTCATCCTACACCCACATTCACCAGGCTGTGTGGGGAAAGCACAGAGCTACTGAGCCTGGAAAATACAAGTCTTCCCCATCTTCCCAGGGATGCTTAGAGCCTTCTGTTCCTCATTCCTGTCCCAGAACACCTCAGCCAGAGCTCATGATTGCCTCATCTCTGTTTCTGTCCCACAAATACCCACCCCTAGCACAAACAAAATCAACAAATTCCCCTTTGTCCATCCAGACTCATCCCTGCTTCCAGTGCTGGCTGTTGTTGCAGTACTGTTGACTATCCCTGGCTCCCACAGCCTCCTTCCTTCAGCATGCTGTGGTACACAAAGCATCCAAGTCCCAGCCCTTTTCCAGTTCTAGAGGTGTCTGAATATTTCATATCCCACTGTCCCTGGGCTTCCCTGGTCTCAAGTGGATAAAGAATGCCCTTGTGCTCTCATGCCCTCAGTTACTCTTGTTTTGTCTTCTCAGTGTGAGAACTTAGTGAAGTCCAGTGAGGCAAACACTCCTGCACACGAGGAGTTCGAGAGGATGCTGCTGATCTCCCACTACTGCGCCACCCGCTCTGCTGCGCAGGGCCTGAAGCAGCTGGTGAGGCTTTGAAGTTCCTTTGCCAGGTCACCACCCTGAGTGGGGAACCCTGAGGGGATGTGCAGGTTCAGGGATATCCATTGGTTACTATTCCACTTAATGGAGCACTTATGTATATCAGGGATGCATGGGAATGGGACTGCAGTGATCTGGGAGCCCACCACCAGCAGGTGAAACTGGAGATGGTCTTCTCTGCTTATAGTGGGAAGTGCCCCAGCCATTGATGCTTAGCTGTAAACCAGGGGAAAGCTGATCCACATGTTTGGCATGACTTGTAAGAGCAAAGGCACCATAGAAAGTTAGGGATTCACAAAAATTCTGGTCTTCCCTGGAGCGGGATTGCTTCCTCTCTGCTATCCTGGGCTGCGAGAGCTGCTGGGCTTCACACGGTCTTGAGAGCAGCTCATCTGCCCAGGGCTTTGGCGGGTACTGGCCCTGTGTACTGGGCCTCTCAGGGAGCTCAGAGGCCTGGGGTGGGGGGCCTCAAAAGTCTATTTTGGAGTCTTTTGTAGACTGGGATTTGTTGTGGACCACAATATGTAGCAGCCTTCTTGCTGAACTCTTGATCCATGTGGGATTGTGGAATTGAGCTAGAGGTCTGTATCAGTGTGGGTCTGGAGCTGTGATGGAGAAGGCTGTGGAAAGGAAAGGTTGCCACAGCTAGGACCCCAGTGAAAGTCACAGGAGAGACTGGGGCGTCGCCATGGCTGTATGTGTGGATGTTGGGAGACCAGAACCATGGCAGACAGCAAGAGCCAAGTCTGTACAGACCCCCACAGCTGTGGAATGTTGAGGTGCTGGGCAGTATATTTGGGACCATGGAGGAGGGGTGATGATGTGTATTTGGCAAGCAGAAAAGTGAAATCCCCCTTTAATTCCTCACCCCCCACTCCAAAATTCATACATAACTGAATACAAGAAAAAGCTTTACTGGGACTGTGGCTGGAATAGGTTTCCTGGAGAGGCTGGAGAGTCTCCATCCCTTGAGATAGTCAAAACCTGGCAGGCATGTTCCCGCCTCTGCTTTGACCAGGGCTGGGGCAGGACTTGGCAATCACCAGCAATCCCTTCCAACCTCACCTGTTCTATGACTCAAATGGGGGGAATTTGGGGTTGGCTTCTACTGGAAAATAGCAATGTTCATCAACAGAAGAATTTTACCCTCAGGTGACAGTCCCATGTGTTCAGTAGTGAGGGAAGTCGGGGTCAGAACTGAAACTTTTGGCCTCTATTTATTACCTGAAGGGCACATGTGGGTGCAGAGTCTCTGCCGTGAGTCTGGGGTAGTGTAGTCTTGTGAGATTACACACAACCTGTTTTTTCTGTGCTGAATTGTTGTGTCTTTCCTGTCCTGTGTGTCCACAGGACACCATGGCTGCCCAGCTGTCCATTTCCCTGCTGCGCCACACGGATCTGCTCCCTGCAGACAAGGCTTTCTACGAGGCTGGGGTAGCTGCCAAGGTAAGACCTACCTGCCAGCAGAGCAGAGGAGGAGGCAGGGCACCCTGGGCTCAGAGATTCTCAGCTTTGTCTCCCCACATTCCTCCCTGGTTGCACTGGCAGCCCTCTAGCCAGATTCCAGCAGCTGCCCAGGCTCAGGCAGGGAGGACAGACCTCAGCCAGCCAACAGGACTTGCAGAGCCAGACGTGGACAGAGGCCACGTTCTGGCTCTGTGAGTGTGGCTGTGAGACTGCTCAGCTCTGCTCTGGGTCACCCGAGTGTCTGACAGTCTGTCCAGGTGACACCTGGCGAGGACAGCAGCTTGCCCTCACAGCCTGGACCTGGCTGTGCAATAATGGAATCATGGAATGGTTTGGGTGGGAAGGGACTTTAAAGCTCATCTCATTCCACCCTCTGCCATGTGCAGGGACACTTTTCACTAGGCTAAGTTGCTCCAAGCCTCATCCAGCCTGTCCATAATGCCTGGCTGCATTGTGTGCGACAGCCTGTGGCCATGGGGCTGGTTGTCCCAGGGATTCATTCCTCGGGTGTGGCGAGATGGGATGTGCAGTCTTTTTGTCCATTTCCTGTGCTGCAAGTGGGGTGCTGTCACACAAAGAGAACCATGTCCTTCCCAGACATGGCTCTGGGAGGAGAGCTGTGGCTGTGAGGATGAGCTGCCCAGTCTCACTCGGGCTTCCTCTGTACCAGGCAGTCAGCTGGGAGAACATGGCATTCATCTTCCTGAACCGCTTCCTGGACCTCTCAGACGTGCGTATGCTCTGCAGGGGGAGGGCTGTCCCACTAAAATGACACTGGGCTACAGGCTCAGCACAGACCCCCAGCCTGGGCAGGGCACACCTGAGGCTCTTGTGTGGCAGCACAGTGGAGTTCATGCTGATGGAGAGCCTCAAACCCCACTCAGTGTGTGTGTGCGTGCACAGCACTCGGTATCCTCACACCACCTGTGGGAGGACTTGCCCTGCAGGGCACCTGTACAGCCCTAGGCGTGCCAGTGCCACCATGCATGTGGCAGCAAAGAGCACGTTGGCCTGACAGTTTAGGCCTGAAGTCCTTATGGCTGCAGGTGCTGTTACAGCTTTCAGGATGAGCTCACTTGAGTTGTTCCAAAGGAAAGAAAACTACCTGAGGGGGGGAGGCCACTGCCCAGTGCCTTGGCCACTGTGGTACAAGATTTGGAAGTTCCCTCAGCCCCTTCTTTGACCAGCAGGTTGGTCATCAGAAACACTAAAACCAAGGGAGCTGACAGACCTGCTGGGGGAAAACAAAAGCCCTGGATTACATCTTTCCCTTCTTTGAGGCCACCTGACAAGTTTGAGTAGGAGAGTGTCTCAAGGGCACTGCAGAGGGTGACCATGGATGCCAGGAGGGCCTGGTCAACAGAGCACAAACAGACAGGGGCATCCTCACCATGAATTGTACTGTGAGCTCCACAACTGGCATTGCCCAGTGCTCCACCACTTCTCCTTTCCCAGGCCATTGAAGAAGGGAACCTGGATTCCCTGGACCACTCCGATTTCCAGGGAACAGACATTCCTTTTGAAGTGCCACTTCCAGCCCAACAGCATGTGCCCGTGAGTATCATCTGCATTCTCCAGCTCCTCTGAGCAGTGATGGTACCTCTGAACAGGGACTGGGATGAGGCTGGGACAGTAGAGACTACTGGGGATGGAAACAGAGCCAGCCCTGGCCCCATTCTGTGCCCCCCTTCTTTCCCATGCTCCCCAACATACACACCCTTTGCTGTGCACCACCCATGTGTGTGTACATGCCTGTGCACATCCTGCACACCTGTGTCCTGCTCTCCCTGTGCTCCCTGGTGCTGCGGGGCTGGAGCCGGCAGTGGCACAGCAATTGTGCCTGTGCCTGCAGGAAGAGCAGCGGGAGGAGGTCAAGGACTGGGTGCTCACCATGTCCATGGACCAGAAGCTGGAGCAGGTGCTGCCACAGGACGAGCGCAACACCTATGAAGCCTCACTGGTAGCAGCAGGAACCGGGGTGCGTTCCCTGCCCTGCCTGCTCACAGGTAAGCTCTAGGCCAGCTCACTCAGACAGGGGATGATGGTGCCATGCAGGGAGTAGCAACATGCTGCAGGGCAGGTCTGGGAGAGGATCTGGGCTGTGCTGTAAGAGGAGTGGGGAGACTGTGGCTGTGGGGAACCAGCACTGCTGGAGGAGATAGAAGGACCCTTTTGTTACTGTGAGGGTGACTGAGCACTGGAACAGGTTGCCCAGAAGTTGTAGCATCTCCATCCTTTCCGACAGTCAAAAGCTGTCTGGACACAGTCCTGGGCTGGGGTGGCCCTGTTTGAACAGGGGGTTGGACCATACAGATCCCAGAGCCCTTCTGACCTCAGCCACTGTGTGTGATGGGTCAGGTTGGCACAGCTCTGCCTGGCGACTCCAGGCTGGTCCGCACAGATATTTGTGTCCAGGTAGCATCTGACCCTGCTCTACAAAAGCTGTCACTTCTGGCAAGTTCTGTTCCCCATGGGTACACTTCAGACAGTACCGGAGTACAATGCAGGATTTGAAAGAGGATCAGGGAAGGGAGAGCAGGGGTGAGCCACCAGGAACAGGCTTTAAAAGTCAGGAGCTGGGTGTCATTGACCTACTCACTTGGGTGTCCTTGGCCAAGGGCAGTTCAGCCTTCATCTTCTGATCCTGCCACTTCGGGCACCCCCTTCTTCATTCTGATCTCTTAAAGCCTGAGACAGTATCATCCCCCTCAACACTGTGCCATGGGCAGCCCCAGCAATGGCAGAGGGAATGGATGTATTAGGTGGGGGTCTGCTGCGGGGCTCAGCTTGTTCTGAACGTGTCGCTTTGTGCCCAGGATACCCTGTACTAAGAAACAAGATCGAGTTGAAGCCAGGCCGGGAAGTCAACAAGGATGCATGGTACAAGTTCATGATGGCTGTCAAGGTGAGCCAGGACCCCGTGGGGCAGGGAGACAGGCTGTAGGTGTGGGTTCAGCCCCTCTTGCTGACAATACAGTCCTGGTAGGTGAATCACTGTCCCGGGAAGGTTTATTGCACTCTCCCAATGTGCCGTTGGGTGGGGATTAACAGCTGGCCCTGCCAGCCCCCGGGGTACTCTCGGGGTCCCCCAGGAGAGAGCCCCCTTGCCAGTGCCAAGACTTCTCTTGTTCTGCAGACATCCCACAGCCCTGCGGGCCAGAATGTGATCGAGTTCCTCCGACGGTGGTGTGGGGGACTCCCGAGCACCAGCTTCTCATTCCAGTGAGCAGGACTACAGAAACTTTCAGGGCGGTTCTTCAGCACCCTCTCCTTCCACCCCCAATAAACGTGTACCTCAATGCTGCTGTGCTCCTGTTTGCCAGGATGCTGAGCCCACAACACAGGCAGCTGCTGGGGCACAGGGCCATAAACCCTGTACATGAGTCTCAACCTCCAGACATGGCTCTATCAACAATCCCCATGTCTAGGGACTGGCAGGCATGGACACAGACTCTCCCAGCAGCTGCACGGTCCTTCCTCAGCAGGCCAAGCTCCCAGCCAGCACTTGTCCAGCAGAGCCACTCACAGAAGCCAGTGTGGAAAGGAAAAGTTTATTTACTCAAGAAAGCCAGAGGCTCATATCAAAGGGATTCTCCACCTTCTGTTCCCTGCCCTGAGCATGAGCACAGCCAGCTGACCTGCCCACAGTGACACCAGGACTTGGGCCCCAGCACCTCTGATCACCCCAGTCACTGCTGACAGACATGACTGCCGACAGAGCCTTCAGCATGCCAGGAAGGGCCTGGCAGCTTGGGGAAAGAAGGGGAGAGCGTCTGGGGCCCACAGCATTTTCTGACCTGCAGTATCTGTGGCAGGTGAGGTGGTGAGGCTGGGGATAAGGAACGCACACCCCTCACCCCTGCAGCCCACCCTACCCACGCCACCACCACAGCAGGGGCATGGTTGCAGGTGTGATGTCACCTTGCTCTCGATCTCAGCAATCCTGCAGCACCACCTGGGAGTGAAGGAGCACACGTAAGTGCAAGGCTGTGCTGCAGGGCCCAGCATCACGCTGATACCACTGGCCATGTGCTTGGGCAGGGGTGTTTTGAAAGGCTGGTGTGAGCAGGGGCCATTTCGATGGCAGAGCCTGCACCCTGCTGTCCCCAAGCATGGGCCATGCGCTGCACTCACCTCTCCAGCTAGGCACGAGACTCAGCCAGCCCTGCCAGGAGCTGCTGCCTCTCTCGGGGAGGCCTTTCCGTCACTGCACTTGGTCTGGCCAGCTACAGAGAAAAAAAAAGGGGAAAAGAAAAAAAAGGGGAGGGTGGCAAGGGTGTGTGATGGGCAGTTTACACAAGGAAAGAACAAGACTGGCTCTCGGGGGCATGAAGAAGAGGGTCTGTCCACAACCACCCAAGATGAAGGGGTACCGGTGTGGCACCCAGGCTGGCCAGAAAAGGTTCCAACTTGGCATCCCCCCTCCCGCTGCTCAACAGCCTGCTTGTTCCCAGCAGAACCCAGCACCTTCAAAATGCAGCAAAAAGGCAGCAACTGTGGGGCAGATACAGGGAAACCCATCTGGCTCGACAGGGCCTACCTGCTCTTTGTCACAGCTGTGTGCACAGGGCCCGATGCCCCGGAAGACCAGGGCAACCAAACAGCACCTGCCTGAGAGCACGGCTTCTGCAGCCGCCAGCAGCAGGGAGGGGAACCAGAGGGCCAGGGCTGTGTCCTGTGGAGCAGGGAGGTAGTCATCAGAGCGTGGGCACCATACCAGGCTGCCTGCACGCCAGGCAGCAGGGGAGAGAAGAGGGAGAGAGAAAAACGAGAGGAAGCAGCGAGAGAAAGAGGCTGATGTGAGGAGCAGGGGTGTGTGGCAGCCCACAGACTCACATAGATGCGTGTGGTGTTGAAGGGACAGTCGTTGGTTGCGATGGCTGTGCGGGCATCCGCAGGCAGCACAGAACTGTTGCAGCCCCTGACCAGGTGCGTGCCCCGGCCGTGCACCGTGAGGGCGATGGCCAATGCCAGCCCCACGCTACACGCGGTGGACAGGAGGCAGTTCAGCAGGGACACGCTCAGCAGGGTCCAGTGCTGCAGACAGCAAGAACACCCGACTGGGGCTCGCCCAAGTTGGGGGAAATGCAGGGCCGGGCACTCTCATCTCTGCAGAGCTGCTCCGCAGGGTCACGGGTGTGCTGGGAGCCCAGCAGACATTTGCTCCGAGAGAGCACACACCATCTCTTGCCTCTTCCAGGACGGCTCATTGCCCGAGGATGAGCGTCTCTCACCTTTCACATCCCTGTGAGCTCGGCGCCACCGGATGCCCCCTCCAAGGGGCTCCGTGGGGAGCCCCGCACAGGTCCGACCGCAGCCCAACCCCGCGTCCCCCACTCCGTGTCCGGCCACCCTGCGAGCCCACGAGGGACCCCGACGCGGCTGCAGCTTCGCCCACGGAGGCGCTCCTGCCCGAGGACGGTACCCCCGCTTCTCCCGCCCTCCCGGGGCCGCCGGCGGAGCCGAGCCTGGCAGAGGCGACGCCCGCAGCCCCGGCAGCCGCCGCCGAGGCGGAAGGAGCCCGCGAGGCCAAGGTCCAGGGGAGCGGCTGCGGGCGAGGCCGGGCCCCGCCGAGGTCCCCAGCCCGCTCGGCCCCGCAGCCCCGCACTCACCAAGACCGCCCGGGACAGGTTGTGCGACACCAGGATGGCGACGATGCCGGCGGCAATGCTCTGCGGGGAGAGCCGCGCTCAGCAGGGGCCGGGCAGGGCTCGCCGCCCCCCGCCCGGCCCGGCCGCGCTCACCAGCAGCCCCGAGCACACCGACACCACGTTGGCCGCCGCGTACTCGGGAGTGACGGCGCGGTGGGCGCCGGCCACGTGGCGCAGGACCGAGCCGTGCACGATGGCGCCCAGCACCAGGCTGCCGTGGCCCAGCACGATCAGCCCCAGCCCCGAACGCATCAGCCGCCGCGGCTCCGCCAGCGCCCCCGGCCCCCGCCGTGCCCCGGCCATGGCCGCCGCCGCCGCCGCCCTCGCACCGCCCCGGGGCAGGGACGGGCGGCCCCGGCCCGCCCCGCCCGGAAAGAGGCGGCACTCGCGTATTTACAAAACAGTTTATTAAAAATAGGAAATGATAGAAATGAGATGCAGGAGCCGCGGTTCAGCCCCGCCACGCGCCGGGACGGGACGGGGCGACGAGGCCGCTGCAGCCCCCGCAGCCCGCGGGAAGAGCGGGGGGGCTGCGAGGGCCGCGGGGCCGGAGCTCACGCCGCGACCCCGGGCGGGCGAGAACCAGTAAACAAAGTGCAGCCGGGGGCGGGAGCGAAGCGCCGGGCAGGGTGGGGAGCCCGGCCACCCCCGGGCCCCGCGGCCCGGAAACGGGGGCAGTGACGGGGGGAGCAGAGGGGTGCGGGGCGTAGGGGCTCACCCCTGCTTACCTTTAAATTAAAAAAAGGAGGGAAAAAAGAAAAAGAGAAAAAAACAAACAAACAACAACTAAAAAAAATAAAACCCAACCAAAAAAAAAACCATTTCGGTGCTGTGCAAAAGACACTTTGTACAATTCAAACAGAACAAACTCCATGCACATGAGCGGGGCTGCAGAACACCCCGAGCCAGGCCTCAGCTCTGCAGCATGACCTGGGCAAAATCCCAACAAAAACAGGGCTGGAAATAATACTGATGCGCAAAGTCCCCTTTAGAGGCGGGCAGGGAGGACTGTCGCTGAGCCCAGCCACGGCACATGCAGGATGAGCTTCCAAGCACTGCAGCTGGGGTCTTGCGGATGCCCGACAGTGGTGGGCAGACACAGAGGGGTCGTAGGCAGCGAGGCCACGCTGGCCGCCCGGGAGCCATGAGGCTAAGATGACACAGTCACTGCCGTCAGGGATCCGTTCCGAGTGTAGTAGAACTTATTAAACGCCTCTTCAAGTAAACAGGTGAGTCTGCTCTGGTCAGCCTAGGGAGAACAAGGACAACGAGGGGTAGGCCCTGTCCTTTGAAAGCTGAGAGCTTGGCTGGAGCACCGCCGGGGCAGGGACATGGCTTATTCCTCCTGCCTCCCCATCAGAAAAGGATTGATCTTGCATGAATCATTGAACTTTGAGAAAGGAATACAGGCCTATAGCTCTACCTGAGCTCCTGCTTACCTCGCTGATGAATCCAAGCTGGACCAGTTCAGCCGCCAGCTCCTGGATGTTATCATCTGCAACACAAGGAAGAGTGTCAGTCCCCGGTCCAAGCACACTGCTGGCCCCAGAGCACCTCAACACGGTCAGAAGGCTATTTACTGGGCTGAGGAAGGTACTTACTGGGCTAAGGAAGGTACTTACTGGGCTGCAGGTCACAGCTCAAGTGTCGATTCAACTTGTCTTCCAGTTTCAGCAGCAGTGTCAGCTGTGGAGCACAGAAGTTCTCATGAGGGACTGCAGTCCTGCAAGCTGCCACAGCCAGCCCAAAGCACCCCCAGAAATGTCCTCCAGAATGGGAACCACCCCTTCAGAGCCCCAGGAGGGTCTGACAGAGCAGCCTCACTCAGTTTCATCCCGAACCACAGCTGGCAGCACCATCCCACACAGGAAACCTGGACCTGGGGGTGGGCTGAAGTCACAGGTCAGTGGCAGGCACAGCCTCAATCGGGCTCTGGGTCCTGGCAGTGGCAGCTGCGGCAGCACAGGGTCCTCCCAGGTACCAGCAGCACATCAGAGCCATGAGCTCTACACAGCTGCCCTGGTCCCCCCCAGCTCAGCTAGAAGTGGGAACATACATGGTGCTTCACCCCTTCCTCCACGGACTCGATGTTGCACTGCATGAGCACCACCTAGAACAGAGGCACAGACGCAGTGAGTGGCTGCCTGGTTCCCCTGCTGGGGGATGGGACAGGGGAATGGAGCCCCCAGCACTCGCCTTGCGCGTCTCCACCTCGGCGGGCTCTGGAGTTGGGGTTTTCACTGATGGGGGAGCAATGGGAGATTTCACCACGACCTGCTGAGGCTGCTGGGGCCGCGGCATCCCAAAAGCTGTGAGGGGGTAGATTCCATTCCTACAGGGAAGGAGCAGGGTCTGAGTTTATGGCTCTCTGAAATTTTTCCAGTCACACACAGTTAAAGGTGCCCTTCAAAAAAACCCTCTTACCTCACATCCTCCAGGAACTTGTCCAGCTCCAATGCCGGAGATTGTGAGAAGCTGGAAAACAAAACAAAACAAAACGTCCTGAGATGAGAAGTTCTCACAATAACATCCACTCAAGTCTCTTGGGGTGCAGTTCCAAAACCCCATGTCCTGGGCTTTCTGTGGGCAGGATGGGTATGGACAGAGGCAGCCACACATGGGACAGGCTCCAATCTTACCACAAGGACACAACTACCCACAGGAGCTAAGGACGAGGCAGTGGTTAGGGCAGAGCAGTCTCACTTCCCTGCAGAACTGACCACTGAAGAGTTATTTGGAAGGTGGCCCAATGACACTGTTCTTGGCGAGGTGTTTCACAGACACGCCACACAGCCCCCTGATTGCAATAAACACTTTGAATAGCCAAACCCCTGACTCAAGGCTGCTCTGAAGCATTCCAGGGATGAGGCAGGGACTGCAAAGCTGCTCAAACCCTGACAGGATATCCACAGGCGCTTTGATGTCCCACAGGTCTGGTGTGGGCTGCACACCTGTCTTGGCTCCCTGACCACTCTCCAGCCCTTCGCACACCCCCAGCAGCTGGGACTGCCCCATCCTCTAACACAGCAGTAGTTTTCAACAAAGGTTTTCTTCTGGCAGCTTGGGTTGCATGGTGGTCTGATGAACCACTCAGAAGTGATACTCTCTGACATTTCAAGTCATTGCTGTGCTTCCTTTCCCTTTTCCAGCACCTCCGAGGTATGGCACTACCAAAAGCAAGTCTCAGGCTGGTGCCTACAGTCAAACACACATAGACCGACATCCCATGTATGTAAAGGATCTCTCTTGTACAGCTTTGGCTGTTCATTTGTTGTCCTCCATCCTGAACCTTTATCAAAAACATTCCAAAGAGAATTCCATACTATTATTTCCTAGCACTATGACAACTGAAAGGTCAGTTTTTAGACGGATCTCTATGGCTCAGAGAGCTGCTCAAACAGACAGAGCTGTTCTTCCTTGTCACCTTGGTTACTCTTGTTCAGCAGCTTGAGCATCCCAGAACTCTGGGCTCCTGTGGAAGTACCCTGGGCTTCTCTGGGAACACAGCACTGACATCTTAGTCTTTTCAGATAATCCTTCAACTGGCCAAGGCTTTGTTATCTAAAATCAGTTTTTGGCACCCTAGTTGCTCCATACGCATTGCAGTCACTTCCTCAGGGAGCCACCCCTACAGTGTAAATGGTTCTGTGTGTTGCTGACAGGTGCCCAAACTGCCTTTCCCTGTGCAGAGTGTGGAATAGGCTGCTCCGTTAGGAAAATGCAGAGGAGCTCTTCCTCCAAGGTGTTGGACTTCATCTGACAAGGCTGTGATTGGTCTGAGCACCTTCCCAAACTGTTCAGCCATGTTTCACTGAGGACCGTTCCAACTACAGCATATTCACTTCCCACCCCTCCACCTGGGAAAAGATTCACATCTCAGCTGCCTGGAATCTGCTCCCAGGACACAGGTGCAAGGTCTCCTCCCACCCAGGAGTCACCCCAGAACTGTGTGTGCCCAGAGAGGCAGCGACTGCCCCTTCACCTCCAGCTCCATCAGCTCCCACTGGCTCCCTCAGTGGCGAAACACGACCACTGAAGTGATGGGCAGAGTCCCAGGCAGACCCCGTGGCCCAGTGCCCCAGCACTGTGGCCCAGTGGCCCAGTGCTCAGCCCAGTGCCCCAGCACTGCTGCCCTCAGCAGCCCCCAGAGCACACCGCAGGGACTCACATCATCTTGACTCCTTCCCTGTCCTCATGGCTGATCTCTGCCAACACCGCATTCATGTCGAGGTTTTTGGTCATTTCTTCTAAAGCATTTTCAGGAATCATATCTATGTTTTAAAAAAAAAAAAAGGAAAAGGAACAATTGCGGTTCCGTTGCAGACTTGGAAAAGTAATGAAAAGCAGAGAGGTCTTGAGCTCTCTGATGCTCCTGGAACAGTCCAGGAACCACAGCCCTCCCGGCCCCACAGTGGCCACCGCCGCATCCCACAGCCGGGTCCCTGCCCGTGCAGAGCAGCAGGGCGGGGGGTTCCCAGGGAACCAGCTGCACTGACAGCTCGGCAAAGCTCCACACGACACAGACTGATGAGAGGATGTGGCTGCCAGGGCTCTGTACTCACGCTGGTGCCCAATGATGCAGTGAGCAGCCAACAGCTTCAGCGACGGCACCTCGAACAGCGCCTGGTGGAACAGAAGCTCTCGGGCTGTGGGGCGCCTGCCAGGGTCCTGTTCTAGACACTTCTGAATGAACTCCTGAAGACAAAACCAGCATGAGACCACAAGCAATGCCTCCAGAGCAATGTAGGGCACCGACCCCCCTCACTCACCCGCTGCAGGGGGTCCTCCAACAGCTGGATGGCACTGTTGATGGCCTCCTGCGGCACATAGGATGACTCCCCATTCCCCTGGATCTCCAGCACCGCCATCTGCAAACACAGAGCAGAGCATCAGACTCCACTGGGAATGACAGACTGCGGGGAAGAGAGTTCAAGGAGACCGCTGCCAAGCATGAGATCACCACAGCCAAGCTGTTCGGGGCTATTTAAGGTCAGAGTTTGGAGAGATGGAGAGAGTGGTACCTCATTATGACAGCTCGCTCCTAGCACCCTGACAGACTGCCAGGGAGATCCGAGAACTCTGCCAGCAGCATCCTGGACACTAAATGTCCCCATCCTGAACCTCATGAGCCATTGGCCTGTCATTCTACTTGATAATTCCATCCTCTAATGAAGCAGTGCTGGATCACTGCCAGGATCTGACAGCGTCTCTCCTGGCTGTGTGAATAACTCCATAGCAAAGAACAAAAGCAACCACACAACACATCCAGAATGGGTTCCAGCCAACACAGACACGAATTCCCAGCTAGGAAAGGCTGGAAAATATTGCAGAGAAGGTCTTTAGACTCAAGTTTTGTTTCTTGAAAGTTGCATCTTTCCACAGTTCTCCTCCTGCTTCATTTATGAAATGTGCAGCACAGGTTGAGAGTTCTTCATATTGGCTCTTTCTGACAATTCTTTCCAGAAAATATTCCCAACAACAACCATTTCCTGGACTTGGGCCTACTGACTGCAAGGATGGAGGAACCACAAAGCTGCTACAACCAGGTGTGTAGACTCACACTGACTACAATGAGCATCTCTATCAGATGGGCACAGGCTGGCCCAGAAAAAGTGATGGGCTACAGCTGTCCTCTGCTCCGGACACCCCAGGAGGAACAGGGACTTCCCAGCTGGGAGCACACATGGACATTATATACAACTGGCAACAGTGACTGTTCCCACCAGCCAGTGGGGTCAGACCTCAGGACTGGCCAAGACCCACATTCATTACCCGTTAGGAATTTCGGGAAGAACTATACATCACTGAGCCATTTACTTCTTAGTGAGGCACTTGGAGGAGCCTCCACAGGGATCCTTCCAAGGCAAAGTGCACTTGGCTCTGAAAACAACTTGTCACCAAGCTAACCCACTCATGGCCACAGCTTCTCCAGAACCATCTCCTTCCTCATATTTATCCTCTCTGTCCCACAGCCCGTGCTCCACACTCACCTCCAGTGCACACATCCCAAAGGAGTAGATGTCCACAGCAGTGGTGACATTGGCAACTTCTGTAACACAGAAACAGCGCTGTTATCGCTCAGCCCTGCACTCAGCAGCACCACTCTGTGCCAGGCTGGGACAGTCCTGGAGCTTCTCCCCGCTCTGCTACCAAAGGACAGAGGAGCTGAAGCACTTCAGCAGGCAAATGGCTCAGAACTGTTAATGTGACGCCTGACAGGAGCCTGGAGCTGAGAACAAGGTGCAGAACAGCTGGGAAGCACCAGTAAAGCCAACAAACCCAGGCTTGCAGCCACAGCCGTGCCATACCTCCATATTCCGGGGCAAAGAAGTGCAGGTTCTTCTGCTCCTCACGACAGGTCTTCACGTGGTTGTTAATTGTGTCCGGTGCCACTAGAAGAAAGTCAGGAACGCTTAGGATACAGGAAACCATAGCCCATCCCTGATGAGATCCCAGGGAACACCTGCAACTCCAGAGATGTTGGTGCTCCAAGGGACAGGGCGGTGGAGTTAAGGTGGCTCTTCACAGCCCTCCTCTCCAATCACCTGCCCCAACACAGTCCTGCATTGTTTCCTTGGCAGCTTAGCATGACCCTCCAAGGGCAAACCTGGAGACCACAGCTGCTGCCTAGTGAGAAGACAAGCTGGGAATGACGCTCAGTTGAAGTGCCAAACTTCAATCAGATCGATAACATTTGTCACTGTTCTGTCATCCAGAACAGCAACCCGAGGAACATCCAGAGATGCCAAAGTCACTGTTATCAGTCACCACTGTTTTGGGAGGATGGATCTACCAGACAACTCTTACACTTATCAGAAAGACACTGGTGCCAGAGTGCCTCCAGACAAGTTAAGCCAAGCTGCTGAAGTGGAGGGAGGTGGCCATCCTGAGAGCAGAGGCCTCCACGCAGCCAGCACCTCCACAAACCACTGAGAGCTATGGGGAGGGAAAAACTTGCAGCCACAAGAACAGTGAGCAGAGCACAAGTATGGACCCCCATGAAATATAAGCTTTTGCGACAGGGACCTCCGCAGAGACTGCAAATAACCCTCTACAACTAAGCAGCCGTCTCTGCCGGGGAGAAACATTGAGGTGGGCAGGGAGCACAGAGCCATCATCCATTTGAAGCTCTACTGTCACACTGGAATGTGCTCAGTCCCACAGTTTAAGGCCCATCTCCCACCTGGTCACCCTCTTGGGCAATTGCAATCGGTCCTGGTCTGTACTGGTACAGTGTGGGCTCACCCAGGACATGCCAAACTGCTTGTATTTTTCCACACCAAAGAGGATTCCCAGCTGAGTGAGACCAGACTAGTTCCTAGTCTCAGAGGAAAAGATGTTCTTTGGGCTGTAGTCAGACAAGAAGGACCACCTTCAGTAATTCAGCTCTGCCTTGCTGCATGGCTCATACAAAACACTGTATCTGATCTGAGCACTGGAAGCAGAGCTTGCTCCAGTGGCCAGCCACTTCTTTCCCAACCAACCATTCACAAGTAGCTTACTGCTTTTTGTTCTTGTGCTAGCTCTGATTCTGGGAGCCCAGCAAGATGACTTAATTCCTAGTGCTCAGCTGTTCCCAGACACTACCAGGTCCCCTCACCTCCACATCGCCAAGCAGTGTAAGCTACGTTGTCTTTCTCCTAAGACATAATCTGTTTTCCAGTGACACTGACTGCTTTAGACAAGCTCTGGCCAGGGCCATGCACAATTACACCAGTTCTCTGTACTGGGGACTCTGCCCCAATGGATCTCAACACCCCCCACACATGGCAAGTGGCTCAAAACCCTCCTCTGAGTGGCCAGCAAACATCTGATCCTCCTCAGTTCCCAAATGATGAGCTCTAAGTTACAACTGGAGTTTGTCCAGTCCTCTAACGTGTTCCTGTGCTGCTGGAACCAACCCCTCCCTGGGACAGCCCCTACCCCATCACAACGCATCCGTTCAGCACCACCTTTAGTTCATGGAGCAAAGCACCCATGGCTTGTCCAGCACACTGGGTTCTCATACCAGGCCTTTTAAAGAGAGTATTTAAGGCTTCAGAAACCGTTCTGTTCTAACATCAGATTTACATTGTTGTTTATGGGGCTCCCTGATGTCCCTGTGAACGATGCAGTGTACAGGAACTATCACACAGGTGTTTGTGATCCCTGCAGGCAAGGCAGAGGGACTCATGGGGGTGAAACACACAGTCTGAGGAGAATAAATAACCTGTTTTCTGGATCTTTTATTCGTTCTGCGTTTCTTATCTGTACAATGGATTGTAAGAGGGAACACAAATCCAAACCTGACAACCCCATCCTGCCAAACGTGGAGCAGAACCAGTCAAGGATAAAGCCCCTTTCCATGAGATGTTGTGATCAGATTCATTTTTCAGTGTGTGTTTAAATCCTGTTACAAACATGTGTTGGACAGCAAGGGCCAGTCCACTATCCGGCCACTCTGTTCTTGGCTCCTGAGCCCATTTAAAGAGGGGGATGAGGCAGTAATCAGTCACAGACCAGATTATCAACAGAAACCTCAGCAGTGACAGTGTGGTAACCGAGACACTCCCATATCAGACAGGCAGGTAGAGTGGAAGCCCAGCAGCCTCCATCTATAATGGCTGGCTGGGCCTCATTAAGGACTTCATAACAAGCTCCTCTGCATTCAAGTCCTACAGACCTTCTGCAGTGGCATCAGCATTTCCAGAAAGAGCCAGGCTCACATTGTCTGTGGAAACCTCCAACTTGGACACAGGTGGGTAGCTCTGAATTTGCTGCTGTGGGTCAGCCAGGGACCTGTCACCTCTGGTAATCTGGTCCTTGTGCCTCCCAACTTGCTGATTCCCACTGGAGTGATTTTCTGTCACCCTTGCAGAGATTGGGTGCAGCTGGATTTGACCAGCCACACTTGGCAAGGAATCTGCCTGTTCCAGACATTTTCCCAGCTCACGTGCAGCTTGACTGAAGTGACAGTCAGCACCTTGCTCTGTTATTGCAGAGCTGAGGCAGGGCAGGAGCAGAGCAATAGCATCAGACCCTCAAAATCTCCTGTGTGCCTCCAAGCCGAAAAGAGACAGCCCTGCTCCATGTCACTGACAGCACAACTTGCTTCTGAGGTCAGCTCTGAAAAACTCCCTGCAGGCATGTTCAACACGCACCTGTGACAGGATTTTAGATGCTGGGACAAGAAACTCTGGGTCCAGTCTGGTCACCGTGCTATTGCAGGTCCATCAGCTCAGTGCACAGGCCACTTAGCACCGACAAGGCTTTAGAGCTTCACCTAAACCTCCATTTTAAACCAAGCTCCTGACTGTACAAGGTAAGAACACACACCTGAAGGGACCTTTGACACAAGCTCTCCTGCCTGACCCACACATGGCTGCTACCTGTCACCCGCTGCTGGTCCACACTGTGAGAGGTCAGATGGACCAAGGCTGAGTTGGTTATGTTAAGCAAGACAAACAAGGAAGGTCACAAAGGAAAGCCGTATCACCAGCATTAACAACAAACATGTCTTTCTCAGTCACAAGAAGGTGACAACAAGGGGCAGATTGCAAGACACACCCCTTTGGGACTGACCAGTCTGACGGGGAATTAGCAAAGATGAATTTTAGAAAAAGGTTCAGCCAAATACAGTGTCTGTGCAGGGCAGGCGTAGGAAGAGCAGAAGGCTGGACAAGCAACCTGCCTTTGGCAAGCTGAACTCGGTCTGACAACAAAAGCATGAAGAGGGATAATCAGCATTCCTACAGGAACATGGGGAGCTGGTCAGACTTCTCAAACCCTCAAGGACATTTAGAACTGGCCAGTGTAAGTGGATGGCTCGTCAGAACACCCACTAGTCAGCGGTGCCAGCCAAGGACACAGTGGTGGCATTCCTTCCCAGCTGTCCCCACGGGAGGTTTAGCAGAGTGCTTGGGGAACACAGCCCCCACCCAGCCCTCCGGGCTGCAGAGGTCATTTCCCTCTTGTGTGGTGTCCAACTCACACCTGCCTTTGTTCTGCATTCAGCACTTCCTCCTTGCAGAGGGGAAACAGCCTGTGCCTCAGTTCTCCCCACAGTCCCCCCCACAGCTCTGCCTCATGGCCTGCAGCAGCCACTGAGAGCTGCTTGCGCTCCTACAAGTGTGTGAGCGTGCTCCAAGGCAGAACATGACTCCACTCCTCAGCAAAGGGCTCAGTGCCAACAGATCTCAGCAGGGTCAGAAAGCACAGGGAAACCAGGTAAAAGCAAGAAGGATCAACGAGTGACCTCTAAGATTGTCCCAGGCTTGCTGTACAATCCAGCACTGGTACGATTAGCCGCTGTAGTAGCATCACAGAAACCCTGAAACTATCAAGTGAACCCAAGACCATCTCTTTGCTGCTATGAAGGGGTGGCCACAAGGCCAGGAGAAGTACAAGGCTACATTATTATCCCCTCCACTCATATGCTTGAGACACTTTCACTCCTGCAAAAGGGTACAAGACTGCACAACCCCATGACATTTCACAGCTCGCTTCCTCTGCACACAACAAAGACAAAAGCTTTTTTATTAGGGAGGGCAAGGCCTAGAAAATAAGGAACTAGGAAGCTATTTGGAATAAAAAGAAGCATACAGCCATCAGACACACAGTCCAACAGGAAAAGTTGTAGCAGATTTAGGCTGGTCACAGAACACAAGCACCCTACAACCCTCAGATCTGTATCAGGGATTGCAAAATACTCACAACACTGAGTCATCAGAAGCAACAGGATTTTATTATTTTTACCAGTTGAGTATCATGAGCTGAAAGGGCAAATAGGTACAGCACATGAAAGGTTCACCACACAGTTTCCACAGCCAGGCGGCTTCAAGCCCCCCAAGCTGCTTACACACATGTTCAACCCTGCCACATCCACTGACACTGCTTCCCAGCAGGATAACCAACCTATGCTAAACACTGCCCATGGTTCACTCCAGAGAAAACACTGCTGGAGCAGAACCAGTGGTACTGACAACAGAAAGCTGATGTCACACAAAAACTGGAGAAGGATACCTCTCCATAGAAATTAATACAGAATCATAAAACCATGGCATGGCTCATGTGGGAAGGGATCTGTGGAGGTCACTTTGTCCAACCTCCCTGTTCCAGCAGGGACACCCAGAGCTGGTTGCTGAGGACCATGTCTAGATGGTTTTTGGGTAGCTCCAAGGATGGAGACTCCCTCACTGCCTTGAGCAACCTGTGCTTGTGCCACCACCGCACTGAGGGGGGTGTCCCTGGTCCAGAAGGACCCTCCGGGGTCCAGCCCATGCCGTGGCCTCTGGTCCTGTCCCTGGGCACTCCTGGGAGCGCCTGGCTCACCTCTGGGCACCTCCCTGCAGGTGCCACAGCCACGGATCCCCCGAGCCCCCTCTGCTCCCAGCTGAGCAGCCTTTCCCCAGCACAGACACTCCCGCCCTGCCCTGGGGAGCCACAGCTGGGCTCAGGGCTTCGGGGTGGCCTCACCAGTGCTGAACAGAGGGCCAGGACCATGCCCTCCCTCCTCTGGCAATGCTTTGCCTAACACAGCCCAGGGCATCGTCAGCCATCACTGTGGCCAAGGCACATTCACTTTTGTGACTGTGCCACAAAGGGACGTGATCACACTGTGCCATTTTTTGTGAAGCAGTGGGTGCTGCTTTTACATTCAAGTAAAAGAGCACTCAAGAGTTTTAACCTGACCCTTTTGAAGGAAGCAGAAGTGGAAGTAGGCAGGGCAGAAAACACAAGAACAGATAAAGAGGAGCTGTAAGATTAGTACCTGTCAATCCTGGCTGCATGCAGGTTCTTAAGCAGGGACTTAGGAGCTTATTGGCATTTTATCTGGAAGAGTTCACAATACAAACAACTTCATCCCAAAGTAGATCTGGAGATCTGAAATCTGCACGCAAAACCAAGTTTCCTGTTCTAGACCAGAGTAATGAAGATCCCACTGACCGTTCAAACCCTTGCCTGGGCTGCACCATCTGACTGCAACATAGTATTGATATTAAAAAGATAAAAATCTTCACATCACAGGGTTATACCGGGACATCACAGTGCAAGAATTACACACAATCAGACATTCACTGAAATGCTACAGACTGAGCTACTCTGGAGGATTCCTCTATTCCCAAAAGACAGAACACACTGTAAAACAAAGTCCTCAGAAACGTGACTCTGAAAATGATCTTCTGTTGTGAGCAGTTCTGCTCCCCCGGAAACGGGGACTGAACAAGTATGAATGACATTGCACTAAAATGCAATTAGAGCCCATGAGTTTTAGAATTTCCAGTTCATATTTCCCAAATTTCAAACTCCACATCGGTGATTACTGTTGTTCCACAACATGCCAAAGGGACCTTGGGAGACTTAACCCACAGCAAAGCTCATCCCTGGAAGCAGGAGCCAGGGAACAAACACTGCTTGGCCCACACAGTTCCAGGCCTAAATCACAAACCTGTCCTGGTTGGGAGGGACTTCTTGAGAACCCCCTGCTCAGGAAGGGTCAACCACCACAGGCCACCTTTGCTCAGTTTGTGTTCGAAGTGATCTTTCCAGAAGTGGCACAAAGAAGCCTCCTAAACTGCTGAGGTTCCCAAAGCCTTCAATCCAAGGGCTCCAAAAGGAGAAAACACCTGCACCCGCTGTGTTAATACCCAACTGGGTGAATGAGGACCTGGATGACTATAATCCGTGTCTCCTGACCCATTGGGAAAGCCACATAAAGGCAGAGAAAAAACAGAGCCCAGCAAAGCTGAGGCAGCAGTGCCTTGAATGCAACATAAAATTAATGCTGACCTCAGAAAAGGGATGTTCCATAGCCTGGAGCACTAAACCGACACATCTAAACCTTTTAAAATGTCCTATTTAACTGAAAAGTACAACCGGTCCAGAAGATCATAGTTTCTGGTGTTTTCATGAGTGAGCTGACTCACAGCAGTACACAGAGCAAAGGAGGTAAGTACACTGAGCAAGAGCCAGCTTCTAAACCTTCTGCAAAATAAAAATGAGTTTATTACCATCACAGCATAGTAGGAGGAACATCTTTGTAACAAGGCCACCAGTTCTTACCACTAAATCTGACCTTAAAACCCCATCACTCCCCCAAACACACACTGAATCAGAGCATATGCAGTCAGTCAGGGGCAGCTGCAACTTCCAACACAAACCACAGACAGAATCCACAGGCTGTCACTTACCCACGGCTGTTCCTGCTGCCCTGAGCTCTGTGCTTACACAGAAACTCAGGACAGGTCTCTGGAACTGTTTCTGCCACTCCAGTAATCCCAGCAGCAGCTAGAGCAGGAGATGGCTGTCCATTACAATTGAAATCAACTTCATTCTATTCCACCCAGTTTGTTCAACAGTTTCCCAAGAACAGCACAAATGAGAAGCATCTTCCCTTGGTGAGAGGCTTTTACACCACTGAGTCTCAAAGACAAGACAGAGCCATGGCAGACAAAGCCTTTAAATAAGAGAAAGCCCCCCACCCCCACCCCAAAAAGTAACCTGGATCCCACCTTGGACTTTCTGAAGCATTCTGGGCAAAAAAGTTCCACTCCAATTATTTACCTGCCCAGTCTCATTCCCAGCAGCACCTGTAGTCACAGACAAACCTTGGGAACTGCCTTAGTTTGTCAAGTTTCCAAGGAACTGAAAATGTTCGGCTCGGTAGAGAGATGCTTGACTCGCACAGAAAACTGTACAGCAAGAAGCTAAACTACATCAATTCATGTTACCCTAAATCAGTGCCACCATGAGTGAAAAAATCTTCCATTTTTATGACAGATTTTCTATGTCTGATGGTTTCAATTATCCATTATTTTTTCTCTAAACCACACTTCCCATAGTTGAAAAAATAAAAAAGCCAGATTTGAGATATCCTAGTAACCTCTTATTTCTACATTACCTAAGTGCCTCAAGTGTCTGTTAAGGATGTGGAAACCAGCAAGACAAGTCTTCAAACATCAGGCAAGAAAATCCAAGGGAGTGAAGTGATGACTGAAATAAGCTTAGTTGTGAAAGCATGTCACTCACAGTCTCATTAGCTCAATGCTCACGTGAAACAGGAGCCTTATATCCTATACCTAATGTTTTCAAACCTAAATCGCTGTCCAAGGACTAAGGCTTAAACAATGCCCAGCTCTCATATCAACAGTACTTTGTGGTACAACACTTAGAACAATTTCACAAGGAACAAGCCAGGAAAGCTCAGTATTGCAAGGCCATCTGATGTTCAGTGTTCCAAGGCCAGCTCAGGGGAGGTACCACAGTATCTCCTGGCACCTGCAGAGCGCTGGCTCAGCCTCCTCCTGCCCTGCAAGAACCAGGGCCTTTGGTTCTGCTCTCAGAGGTGCCTTGATTTCAGAGAAATGGCTACCAGCCTTAAGCCTTGCTGTCCTCAGCACGACTGAACCCAGGCTCAGTCACATTCCCATTCCAGCGGTTCGTTCCCAGATCAGTCTGTCCACTGCTGCTCTGCCATCCTGCACAGCCTGCAGCCATGCCCAGGAACATCTGCCCTCCTCAGGACTCCAGCCCTGACTACATCACCACCACCCTCAGCTACACCAGATCCCAGGTTCAGCTTTTTGGGAGTTTCTGCTCTGCTGGGGATGCAGAGTGGCACGCCACGTCCTCCTGCCAACATGTGGAAGGCACAGAGCCCATCCGGTCAGGCCCTTCCCTTTCCAATGCTTCCAGCTCATGCTTGGTGGTTCCCAACTCAGTAGAAACAAACTCTAACATTGAGAACAACCCTGATGGCAAAAAAAAAAAATTATTATTTTACATGTAAACATGGTATTCTGTGCAATAAGGGTACAAATTGCAGCACTCGAATCCTTCTCTGCCCCCACCAGCCCAATTCCCTCTTCATATGCACACATCTCCCCAAAACCAGAGCTTTATCAATAGCCAAGCTTACTTCAACCCAGGGACTCGTTTGAGGTGGGAGAGTTCTGGCCATCAGGAGCCAGACACATTCACTGAAACATTCATCTTCAAACCAACACATCTAAGGAGTTCAAACTACAAGCAAGCAGTTGGATAGCCAAGCATACAGCGGGGCTAGTCCAGGGCTGGGGGCCAGCCAAGGCCAGCAGAGCAGCAGCAGGGAAGAGCCTAATGGATGTGGGAAGTTTAGCTGGGAAGAGCTTAGAACAAGGCATGGCTTGTTGACATGCGGGAGCCAGCATGCACAGGGCCCGTGGACTAGCACACGCTAAGAACATGGAGAGGGAGAGAACTAACCAACCAGGAGACTTCACAAAGGGCAGTGCTCCCTCTCTGTAAGGCTCTGGCCAAGAGCACGGGAATGGTTTGCATCCCGGCACAGAACACAAGCTCTCCAAGCAGGATGCACCTAAGCCAAACAGTTTTACATACAGCCTTATAGCAAGGGAACACTGTAAATAGATCAGTGTGTATGTTTGTGTGTTACAAATATAGATATACACACACATATATATATAAATATATATATACAGATACACACACAGATAAAATCATGTACATGACAAAAGTGGAGTCACATCACAGGAGCGGAGAAGTTTGCTCACCATTAGCAAATATCCTATGAAAGACTGTTGTAACAGAGCAGCCCGTGAGCGGGAAGTAAAACGAGATAAAGTCAATGAGTTGATGAACAGCAAAGCACTTACATCCATAGAGACAGCTGGGTCAGAGTCAGGGCACACAGGGACAGGACTGAGCTCTGGGCCCTGCCTCCAGCCACCTCTTCAAAAGAAATTTACCTAAGGAACATCAGGGTTTCTACCTAAAAACCAGACTGGGCAGGAGAGACACCTCTGACCAAGCAGAAGATTATGGCTGACTCCGAAGCCAAGAAGCCAGAAATTCTGTTCTTTCTGTGAATGTCCTACAGTCCCTTAGCAAGCCCCACCTCACCCTTTCAGCATCTACATCCCAGCAGATTCTCCTGGTCATGGATCTCGGCAGCAGAACCACACTTACACACCTGGCCACATGATGCCACAGCAGAGCTAACACCCAGTAAGAGTCCTCGCCCTGTGGCTTGGAACTGAGGGCAGGCTCTGAGCAGACACAATGACATACCGAATGAGTCCTAGGTCAGGTGTGGTGCAGACAGGAGACACACACACTACCAGTGCCCAGAGGAGGCATGAGTGGGAAATCTGCACTGCACCCCGCACAGCTCCCACTGTGCTCCACTGAGCTCTAACTCAGCACACGCTGACACATTGCTGTGTCTCAGGGGCACCAGAGGACACTGAGACTCTCCAGTTTGAGGCCTCCCTTCTGCTGGGGCACTCCAATTCAATTCCATTCCAATTCAAACCCATCACTTCTTTCCAGCTGTGAATGGTTCTTACACTGCCGGTGAGAATTCCAGGAACACCTCCCAGCAATGCCAACACAAGCAGGCAGCAGCACCAGGCACCCTGTCTGAACATGGTGTTCTCCTCCCACTCACAGCACCAGCAGCCTGTCCCAGGAACACACCTGGCAGCATGTGCCCTCGCTAGACAGCACGGATACTCAGAGGCGCCACGGTGTTGCATGTGGGTTCTGTGGAAGAGTACATAGGACACAACCTGGACCTCTCACAAGGAATGATTTCATCTGACCACAGCTCCACAAAGCAGCTGGAACATTCCAGTCTCTATAAACACCAGTAGCAAGTTTAAGAGCGGTAGGTGTCTTTCCTATTCTCATCACGAGTTCTCCAAAGCTCCCCACTCATTTGAAGCTTTCCATCCTTAAATCTGTTAACTCTGTGCTTTATGGCACTGGAAAAAAAAGGTTAGTAAATGAATGGATTACAGATGGCTTTTGCATTTAAGCAGTATGCAAAATCCTCCCTCCTTCCCACTCCCTTTTTCTTCCATAGCTGACCCTCAGCACACAGAGATTTCCACGCAGAACAGAGAAACAGTGATCAGTCCAGCCAGCATACGTGCTCCTGCATCCCAGGGAGCGGCAAGGAACAAAGGGCTGCTCCCACACCTGAACAGGTGTCACAGGAACCAGTACCAATCATTTCCGACATGACACTGCTCACCTGGCACTGTCTTCCCCTAGAAGACAGCAGGATGTCCTGCAGTGCAC
This sequence comes from Pseudotriccus pelzelni, assembly GCA_035584735.1. Classification (NCBI taxonomy): domain Eukaryota; kingdom Metazoa; phylum Chordata; class Aves; order Passeriformes; family Tyrannidae; genus Pseudotriccus; species Pseudotriccus pelzelni. The sequence goes on along the minus strand of JAWMRA010000016.1, from coordinate 186,696 downwards.
ACCAGCAGCTCCCTTAGCCCAGGTTTGTGCCCTACATTCAGCAAGTATTCTCTCTTTGCCAAAGCCAAGGGGGCAGCAGCTTTGGGAACAGTGGCCAGCATGGTGCTGGGGACAGAGCACCAAAACACAGATCACAGTGCACCGAATCCTTGTTCCCCGTAAATCCATGGGAACTATTGTCCCACTGCAAACACAGGGAAGTGCTCAGATATCAGCCAGCTGTACAGAACAAGGACAGGAAGGAGCAAACATGGGCCCGGCATCATCAGTGACCCTGCAGTGACCGTCGCTCCAGGGCTTTAACATGAACCCAGCCTGTCTGGCACTGTGCAGGCAGCACTGCTGGAGAACGAGGCTCAAGCTCGAACACAACCACCATTCCTGGGGACATAGCTTTGCCTTTCCTGCTTGGGTGGGCACTGCAGGAATAGGAGTACATCCTGCAACACTGCCAACTCTAATTTCAGCCTCCACTGGAAATACAGCTTTTCCATCTGGAGGATTCCTCTTCTGACCACAAGTCCAGTAGTGCTCACTTCCTTTTTTATTTAGGAAACCAGAATCTCCCACTTCACTTCACTTCTGAACATGAGGTGAATCAGGCAGCCCAAAGCTGTGGAACAGAGGGGTTTGCTCAAGAACAGCTGTGCGTGAGCGCTGCTGCTGCACAGTCACATCCTACAGTTGTGACCACAGACACCTGTTACTCCTGGCACAAGCCCACTGGGGTGACTGCTGTGTCTCTCCCACCAAAGCTCGGTGGAACTGCAGGGAACAAAGGTGTAACTGTGCTGAGGCCACCATTTGTGTCCCACATTCAAAGAGCCATCTTCCTTCTAGGCAGCCTCTGAATGGCACTCGGTGAATGGCTCATCTGACCTGCAGGACCTCCCTCTGGTGTAAGCCACGGCTCCAGCATCACCTGCATGGGTTTGGCTCTACACACAGTGCCAGCTGCCCTGCAGAATGAGGGCACCTGGATGATACTTCTAAACTAAGCTAGAAAAAGAGGATTTCTTGTGTCCTCAAGTGTACAGCAGACTTCTCATCAGTGGCCTGAACTGAATGCCAAGGAGCCAGCTGTGTTTGGCAGCACACAGGTACCAAATGTACACACTCCTGGAAATCTCTTCCACCTGGACAAAGTCAGGAAAAGACAATAAAGTGAATCCCACAATGACATCAGCCTGTGCAAAGAGCAAGCCCCTAAGTTTACAGGCAGGTTGGGAGCTTAGTGTGCCTCCTGCCATGACCCTGTCTCCCAGGTACAAGCAAGAATCTGAGGTTTGCTATGGAGAACAGAGACCCCGGTTCTGGAACAAAGGGACAACACAAGAGTTCTTTGATGGGAAGAAAAGTCAGAGGTCTGCAGCTGATGGAGAGGCTATTTTTGGATGACAGGAGAAGCAGAGCATCCTTCCCTGTACACTGCCACATCAAACCAAAACTCATATAGACAAAGGCTCCGGGAAGGCAAAGATCCACTCCTCAGGCCGAGAATACTTGCAGAAGTCAAACAACAGGTAGCAAAGCTGTCCCTTGAAAGGTCACGTCAAAGTGTGACATAACACATCCTAACTGCAGGCAGATTTTTAGAGACATGGGCATAGCAAAGGTGGAAAAACAAGAGCATGCAAGGATGCACTGCACTGCCAGGAACATCACTGCTTATTTATTAAATAAACCATTTCCTCACAGCACGGCTGCCTAAGCAGGGCATGTCTGTGCCAACCAGGCTCAGGGCCGTCCAGCAGCCTGGAGCCAGGCCCAAGGGAAAGAGGATGCTGGGTGAGGATGTGCAGACAAGCCCCTCGCTGCAGCCAGAGTCTGTCACCCTTGATTATAAATGTGGGTTGCTACAAGCAGCAGTCATGTGGCCTTAGTGGGCAGAGCTACCCAGACAGCTCCCAAAGCTCCACAGTGCTGGGAAGAGAACTCTGTGTGTATTAACATGAAAGACTGAGGAGCAGATGAACCCAAGGATAATGTGCCTACAAAACTTCCAAGTTTCAGCACCATTTCCTGGGTCAGTCCCTTCAGACAAAAAGTTAAGGAAGGGGATAAAACACAAAGAGTACCTAATATCAGTTCTTCCTGCACCTGACAGGGGTTCACTCATCAGTAAATTCTACTCCCAGTCTCTGGCACACCTCATGCACAGGCAGAGGAGTCCATGTACACACATGCCTATCATGCTAGGGAACCTGGAAAGGAAGAGCCTTTTTCTGTCTGGGCAGTCTGTCTGATAGGAAGGGGCACCCCCAGCAAGCCTTACCTGACCCGATTTTGATCAGTCCGTTGTGCTGGATGAAGATGGTGTCACACGTCAGGTTTCCGTGGATGATGGGGGGATCACAGGAGTGGAGGTAGCTGGACATGCAGAACAGAGCACTGGTCAAGGACTGCCAAGGCCTGGAATATCCCCCTTAACCCTTTCCCAATCTCAAGCAATATCAGAAGAGAACAGGAGAGCAAAGGGCACATGCCAGGGATTTACAATAGTGGCGGGGGGGGGGTGGTGGTACAATTCAGTGACTGTACATCAGTCTCTAGCCTAGCTCTAGGAGAGAATTGGGAATATTGAGGGATTGTCTCTAACAATCAATCTCCAGAACATGGGAGAAAAAGGAAACCTTTCTCTGATCACTTTCCAAGAAACTCAGGGTACCAGAGGCAAAGAAACTATTTCATACACCTCAGTACTGCTGAGTGGGTGCTAAAAGGGTTACAATTATATACCAGAAATATCAGAGCCTTATTCTGGCCCTACTCACAGAGCACCAGAGGCACTTAGTGCTATATACACAGGAGTCGGCATATCTGCCAGCAGGCACAAATAAAGTTTTTCGGAGCTGAGGTCACAGGTACACCCTGTTTTTGCACCTCACTCCGCCTGGGTTTAAGTTAGCAGCCAGCACAAATGAGGATGGTCAGCTCCCAGAAGTGTATTAGAACCCCAAATATTCACCAACTGCTGTAATTTCACAAAACGGCACCAGAGTTTTGTCTATGGAGCACAAGCTGTGCTCTGCCATCTGGATTATTGTTTATTCAGGGCTCTTCTTAGCTACACACCAACTCTGGCTCAGGTGGAGAAGAGTTTTTAAAACCCCAAACACATTCTGCTCAGTTGCATTGCACTGAGGTGGCTGCAGAAGATCTGCATCATCAAGAAATGTACAGACCCACACACACATCTAACACTACGCCTCAATATCCATGAATCCACTGCCTGCCACAGAGCTGCCGCCTGCCAAAGCTATGGAAGGTTTCCTCAGTCCTCTCACGTGGAATTTCATTTCTCTGTCACCTCTGCAACATCCTCCTGTCTGTGGTGAGACCTGGCTCATAAAGCTGGATACCCTGGAGAGCTCCCTTATGCTCAACTCCCACACTCACCACATCATTCACAACTGCCAGGATCTCAAGGTCAGTACCCCACATACCTGAGAGCAGAGAGGATCTGGGTACACCATCGCTTCCAGGCCTGCAGACACAGGAGGAAAAGGATAAAAATCATCCGCAAGGAGCTGATCTGTAGTCCTGTGATTAACAGCCCGCTCATAGGAAGGAATACACGCTCCATTCTGTAGCACCTGAGCTTTTATCCAGTACAGGTGTAAAAGATCAGCTCTCTCATGCTCAGCTTCATTTCTACATATTCCTATAGGTCCAGAAGCACACCCTGAGTCCTCCCCTGCACAGACATCTCCCCCCTTTCCTGTGAGGGCCCATGGAGAGAGACATGCCTGTCACACCACGTGTATGAAGCTGCAGAGCTGCTGGCATCAAAGAACCAGCACAGGACTGCTGTCCCAGAGAATCTGTAGCTGAACTAGGCCACAGGGACACCGAGCAACTGCAGGCACATGTTATCTCCTCTGCTGAAAGAGCTTTCCAAGGGCTGATGGCTTTCAGAGAATATGGGCATACAGGAAAATAAAGAGTTACCTTTTCATTCATAGTTTTGTGGTTTTTCTTTGTCTTCTTCAGGAACTGTTTCAAACTCCCTGAAGACATGTACTCAGTGATAAAGATCACCTGTGGGGCAGTGTGACACATTACCCTCTGCTTCACTAATTACCTCCACAACACACAATGAGAACCCAACAGCCTGTTTGCTGCTCTTACCCTGGCCTTGTTCTCCTTCACATCAGCCCAGTATTTGTGGAACTTCACAATGTTCAGATGATCCAGCTGAATTAAGTTGTCAAATACCGCTTTAACTTTTTCCTTAACATCAGAAAGACAAAGACATGTCACATCAGAGACCACATCAACCCACATCCCTCTTTCTCCTTGGGTCTTGATCCCCTTAAGCAGCACAGTACATGTCAAGCTCCTACGCTAAGGATAGACGGCATCTCATTTCCTTCTGCACTGCACCTCAGCAGAGCGTGGTTTGATCACCAAATCTAAACAAACACAAGAACCCATGGAAACAGCACAACGGTTTTCCAGCACATTTCCTGGACAGGCCAGGCTTCAGCCAAATTGGCTACACTTGGGAAGCACAGCACTCCAAACCCAGCTAATAATCCACACAAAAGGTCACCAGTACTCATAATCCCACCTTGGTGCGAGGTATGTTTCCACATTCTGTTGAGAAACACATAAACTTACTTCCTGAAGCTTAAAGTTCTTCCGCTCAGAAAACTGAACTTCATTCCAAACAACTTCCACACCCTCCTCCGTATCCATGGCCAGGTAGGCACTGTCGATCCCCGGGACGTTACGCTGGTTCACCTGGGGGAAAGGATGAAGAGAGGTGTGAGCTCTAAGGCAGCAAGACCAGACCACTGCCAAGCCACCCTCATGGGAGAATTATGAACTGTGGTCATTAACTTTTAATTAAATGAGCATTCCAGGACAGGATCGTGCACATGTATCTCAGGATGGGGCATAACCAAAATGAGCCACCGTAGGCTGTGTGAGCAGCAAGTCCTGGGCATACCTGAGGGAAAAACCTCTCGTGCACAAAGGCTGTATTGGAGCAAAGCTGCATTCTGCCAACAACACATTAGCTTTTCATGTTTTAGGATACCTGTAGTCTATTCCACCACAAAGAACAACTTCAACCATACAAAAGGGATACAGAAATGTCTCAAGAACTCAGATACAGCTTCACAGAGGAATCTTCTGAAAGGTGATGATACATGAAACTCAATCAAAGCAGAGAGCAACAAAGGGAAAGCTGCAGGTTCTGAAGAGACATGAGAATCAATGACACAGTGGAAACTGCTACCATAATTTCTTTAATTAATAAATGCAAACTCTGACCCAGCACAAGTACATACACACCCAATACTAAATACAAAGATGAGCACTAAGAGAGCAGCAAGGTAAGGGGAGGGGACTGAGAGTTTAGAGCCCAGCACGAGAATGGCAAAGGTTTTGGGAGGACGTAATGCTGAAAGACCTGCAGAGATCTGAGATGAACCACATTCCCAACACCAAATTTTCCCTAACACTGTTTTTCCTCAGATACGTTGCAGCATCCAAAGATGTGCACGGGCTCTCTCCTCCAACATCCAGAGCATTTGCTGTTCTATAATGTCTTTGACAGGCATAGTCATAGACATGGTGAATGTCCCACTGCACCAGGCAATGTGTGGTAATAAAATGGGATTCCCGTCCCAAAGCACTTAGAGAGGACAAGAGGGTAAAATTTACCTTCTAATGGTCAAAAAGCAACAATTACTGTTCCCATCCAATGGCCACACACCTAGAATCACTTCATAGAATCATTGGATATCCTGAGTTGGACGGGACCCACGAGGATCATTGAAGTCCAGCTCCTGGCCCTGTACAGGACAAGCCCAAGAATCCCACCATGTGCCTGAGACCAATGTCCAAATGCTCCTTAAATTCTGGCAGCCTTGGTGCTCATCACCAGGCTTGGCAGCTTTCAGCTGATCCAATTTCCCCCATGAGGTAACAGCTAACACAGAGATTTGCATGGCAAATCCAGACTCATCTTCCACTTCTATCACCTCTAAGTCCAGGCCACTTCACAGCTCTTCCTTCTCATACTGTTACCTTCTCCTCCCTCCCTAGGGACCCCACCAGCATACCATTTGCTGGAAGCTTCTCACCATATATAAGAGCTTCCTCAAAAATCCCTTCTCCCTTGGCAGCCACTTTCACATGATCAAATTTACCCAATTTCATCATTCCAGCTGAACTGCTCTACCCTGTTCTACTCCTTCAGCAGCCCAACAACAAAGAGTGGCAATCCACCAATACAGGTGAGGTTCTTTATGATCTCCCTGGGGAATCCAAAGAAGCCCTATGACCTTCAAAACTCTGACACTGCAGGTGACACACTCCAGTGACAAATGACATTGAGCACAGCAACACCAGAGTGATGAAGATTTCTCCAGCAACTGAGCAGTAAATGAGTGTGACACAACCAGCTGCAAGGCGTGGCACAGGCAGGAATAAGGAATACAGGCCATAAATATGTAAGAACAGCCTGAGCTATGGAAAATAACATTTGAAAACCATCACAGAAGATGATAGCTATACATGAACCACCTGGCTCCCTTCCACCTGAGCCACCTGCATAACTGAGGGGTGAAAGAACTGAGTTTTGGTTTAATATGATGTTCACATTGATCTTAAAAACTTGATTTTTTATAAATATATATACACACATATACACTGACACCAACATCTAAATACCAGGCTGGGCCGCTTACATTTCATCACTAAGGAAAGCTGAAGGAATAGAGATAATTAAGGATAGAACACTTTTCCTTCAAACTGTAGTATAAGCAGTATCTTAGGGATGATAGCAATATAAATATGCCCAGTACAATTACTAAAGCTGAATGACAAAAGCATTTAACTTCAGCAATTTTAAACAAGCCCCAGGCAGCAGAAAGGCAGGTGTGTGTGAGTCAGTGCAGAGAACAAGGTAACAGCCACCACACCGACACCCAGTGCCAGTTCATCCCTCTGGATTCTCTTCTTTCATCACGCTTGCTGCCTATTCACAGAAACATTAAGGTTGGAAAAGACCTCCAAATCCCCAGCCCAACCGTTAAAGGCCCTCTATTGAAAGGCCCCCACCTTCACTGGATTAACTAAGTCCTCAAGTACTGGCAGCCACTCAAAATCTGCCCCGATAACACAGCCAGGGCCTGAGCACTTGCCGCATATCCCACTTCTGGCCAAGCTCTACAAACGGAAATTATTTCCATGACTCACAGGCAATATTCCAGGGCACCAGATACGACTCAAGACACCAAACCCAGCTGACATCACCAATGGCAATTCTCAGTTTCCGAGGAGATTCGACAGCTTGGACAGACGAGTAAAAGGGGGGAAACGCAGACAGACAACTGAAAGGCAATAGCTGATTCTTCCTGGGTTAAGGTTGCCAAATCTCTGTTCCACATCCCTCTTCGTGCTCGGCAAAGCAGAATCCTAAGCCCTCACGAAAGCATGGAGATAATGCAGCACTGGTGTTTGTCCCAGACAGCCCCACGGACTAGGCAGCTTTTATACTCTGAGGGAGGAAGTGACCTGAGCTCAGCTTAGCCTGAATTTCTGCAGCATGGCAAAGGAAGCAGCTCCATAACACAGAGGTACTAACACAGCTCTGTGTAAGCAAGAGGCAAGGAAACTCAAGAGGAATTCAAGTGAATTTAATTACTTAAAGGGGAGTGGGGGAAGTGGCATAACAGCTCTAAGGGGAAAAAATCTGGAAGTTAAATCTCCCTTTGGGAGGTTATTTCAATTGTCCAGTGCGTATTTTTTTCTATAGCTCTCAAACATCTGGATATCTATGACTGAAAGAACACATAGTTCACCTGATCTGTCAATTAAACAATAAAACAAATACAGCCTAAGCCACAGGTGAGAGCAATTATTTACAATCTAGAAAGAAAAGGTATAAAAAACTAAAATATCAGTACGGAATGGAACTGTACATTGAAGCGATGGAGAGTGGCAGCACATCAGGCCAGACTCTCACAAGAAGCCCTCAGATCTGGTTCAGAGTAGCATGAATATGTTAATGAATTATCCCTGGCCACTTGTTAAGGCCAGAGAAAGGGATCAAAGCTCTGCCCAACCAGCTAGAAAACTCTTGGGACCAGAGATAAGAGAGCCCCAGAGCCAGCAGCTGGGCCACGTGGAGCTCAGCTTCTCCCGGGGCTGTGGGGAAACAAAAAGCAGCAAATTTACCATCAGCAACAGAACAAAAAGGGCTCCCTGGGATCTGAGGCTAATTCAGAGTGTAACACAATAAAGAATGCCAGATCCACTGCAGGAAAAAGGAAAAGAAATCCAACAAAGCAAAGAAGCAATCCTGCTTCAAGTTTTAATTAAACTGACACACTGGCCTTGGCAATTATAGTAGCAAAATGCTTGAAAGGTGTTAATTCAACAAGAAAATTAAAATAACCAATGTAATATAACAGTGGCAAGGAAAGGAAGGTATTGATTATTACCATGGTGGTACAAACAAACTCACACAGCAACTGCAGTGTAAGGAAAAGACAATGTGACCATCAGCAATATATCAGCAGGCTTGAAGGGTATATCCGTGCTTGTAAAGCCCTGCAGCGACAGGCGAGGGACGAAACGGCAGGTGAGAAGGTGCACTGGGAGCCGCAGTCCTAACCCTGCATGCAGGCGGTTCAGGACATTGGTCGCCTGAGACTGACCCCGGAGATGACAGTCTCT
>JAWMRA010000016.1:147447-175703 GCA_035584735.1 Pseudotriccus pelzelni | reverse complement strand
TCATCCCCATATCACCATTGGCGAATCAGAGCTCAAATCAGTCCAGCAATTCAATTACCTGGGAAGCATCATCTCCTTGGACAGTAAGATTGATGCAGAAATAGACAACAGGTTAGCAAAGGCATACAGAGCTTTCGGCAAACTCCGTAAAAGAGTTTGGCGAAACAAACACCTGAAGAAAAGCACAAAGATCAGCGTTTACAGAGCCATTGTACTGTCTACTCTTCCCTGCACACGCTCCAGCCCCTTAACATCTCTCTTGTCACGAGGGGCCCAGAACTGCATCCAGGATTTGAGGTGCAGTCCCACCAGTGCTGAGTATCCCAAAGGGAGACAGGCATCATTCCTATCTATTTAATGGATATCAGAAATGAATACAAATTGCCTACTGCAAGACCAAAGGGAAGAGTACTCAGTTTCACTTGGTGCTTCAAAATAAACAAGCAATCCAGACAGGATAAGCATCAAGTGAGCTATTCCCATTCTGCTCTAGTCCATCCTGCTCTTCTGTGAGACAGGCACTGAAGACCTGAAATGGGATTTTTCCTGAACACTGATAAGTAGAAACAGGATACAGTCATTTCTGTCATCCCTGTTGCCATGGAATGTTTGAAAAAACACCGTGCTCCCATGGCTAACTTCAGCCTGGCTGTGCCTCTGCCCATCAGGATTTGCCACGCAGCTTCCCCACAGGCAGGACCTGCAGTCAGAGGCAGCACGTGGCCTCTCCCCTCTGGTGGCCCAGCAGGAAGCCTCTTCCCAAGCCTGAGCCCCACCAAACCCACAGTAGCTGTCACGATACCTTGACCTCTGCCTGGGCTTCCCAAGGCAGGGCTGAGAGGCAGAGGGCCAACAAGGGAAGGCTTCGGTGCTGCTGCACACACTACGGTATTTTTAGAACAGCTCTGTAAGGACTGCAAAGCAAACCCCATCCCTCGGTCGCAGGCAACTAGAGGGTGACCAGCACCTCCAGCCTCCCAGAAGCTCTGGGAAAGGGGTAACCAGCTGCCCCTGCTCCCCGCCACAGCCACATGGAGCGAGTGCCAGCTGTCTGTCACAGTCTGTGAGCAAGGACAGAACAGGGCTGTGACAAAGGCTCAGTCCCCTCTGCACTCTTAAGTGCCCCTCAGCTCATTCAGGCACATCCCAAGGGTTTGTTCCTTCCAGAAAGCCCCCACACGAGACAATAAAAATGCTAAAAGGCTGCACATACTCCCTCTTCTGAGTATCTTCCCTATGGTCAAGAAACACCATAAAAACGACAGCTTTCTCCACCAGCTGGAAAAAAACCAGGTCCATTGCCAAAGCCTGTCAGGGAGCTGGCACCTCTCCAAGCACTGGCTTGCTTGGAGAGTCTCTGCAGCCCATCTTCCTTCCAGCAGCAGAACCCAACGCTCAGAGCACCTAAAATGCCACCTTTCCCAGGAAACATGCCTCCCTTTCCCACAACAGAAACTCAGATGTGTGACAGGAAAAGACAAACTGGTGCTTATCTTTTACTATCTCAGCAAGTTTCTTTCCAAGCACTGAAATACAGCTGTAACACCCAGCCATCAATAGCTGGGAAGTGCCAATCCAAATGACAGGCAGATCCTTCACAGGAAAAGAGAAGCAAACTAATGGCTGTGGTGCTACCTAAATTAATTTTCTGAACTTTTAGTAACAGCACCCAATGAAGAACAGCAAGATTGGACTAGGACACACTCACAGGCACAGCGTGTACTGCCTCAAACTCCGCTCCCCAAGTTTTGTACCTGACGTGACACCTAGGGCCACATGGAACTCCATTACCCTGTCTTAGTCCACACATCCCTGTAAGGGAAGCTTGGAAGGACTGCAGCTTTAATCTAGTTACTTGACAGTGGAAAACCCCAGAAACAAAACCAAAATTAATTAGCATGGCAACCACTGCATGCACAACCACACTGACACACAAGGTATGTCCCCGGGGATGAGGCAGAAAGGAACCTCCTGATCTCAGCAGTCACTGCAGACAGTGGGGCAGAACACGGAAAGTGCTCCAGCAGCTGAGCTTTCAAAAGAGTCAATAACACACTGCGCACAGAACAAGACAGCCACGAAGTCACTGATGGCTATCAAGAACTGAAACATGACCTGCAGCCATCCCAAAAATCCCCCTCAACACTTTAAAATAAGTAGGACAGAAGCACAATCCCTGCACCCACTCAGCACAGGACGGTACAATCAGCATCACGGCGAGTTTCCAGAGAATGACACAAGGTTCTCCCACTGTTCTTGAGCAGCCTGACATATCCCCTGGGAAAAGGCAAAGGTATTTAAGTGGAGACTAGTGCTCTTTCTCCCATTATTTGCTTTTTCTGCTCTACGTGCCAAGCTTCACATCCTCGCAAAAACCCCTGTGCTGGGGAGCACAGCAGCGCTTGAGGAGAGCGACACCACTCCAGGCTGTCCTCACAAGGAGCCTGTGGAAGGGGCAGCCAGGCCCACCCAGGCCTGTCCAGCCTTTTCCCTCTTCACCATGACAGACAGGATCATACACACCTCCTAAAGGGGACCCACTCGTGCCCACATCCACAGTGCAACGCAGATTCCCTCAACAGTACTGAAAGGGTTATTTACCAAAGCACATTACAAAGATGTCAGCAAAGTATTTCTTATAAATTCTTGGCTCATGCAGTCACATGGTGTCTTCCTATGCAGAAAGGGTACAGAAAGAAATGTGGTCAATAGGCAGCTATCACACCCAGGGATTCCCACCTGGGAAGGGTTGAGCCTCTCCTGCTCACGTGAGCTTGCCAAGCTCAACACCGTAATGTTGGGCTAAAAATAAAAGATTCTGCTGCAGCAGAGCACAACTTTTCCTAGTTATGCTGGGCCACTGTTGCACATGACCTGTGTAGTCCCAGGGACAGCAGGCACCAAGCTCTCAGTTTCAGGTTCCCCATGAGCCAGCTGCAGGAAGCTAAACCTGATCTGTCAATGTGGGGCTGCAATCCAGCTCCGTGAGGAAGTTTCTGTTCCTAGGAGGCACTGCAGATAATTCTGACGATACTTGGACAACCCAAGAAAAATAAGTTATGCATGCATGCTGCCTGCAAGAAGGGCATGGAGTGTCATAGGAGGACAACAGAAACAGAGGAGATGATTTGTCAGGGAGAGCAGCCAAAAGGAAGCCAGGTGAGCACAGGCTGGAAGAGCCCATCAGCCCTGTGGCCGCCCTGCCCTCATGCCATGGAGTCTTGCCCTGTGCCTCTGCCATGGGACAAGACCCCCCTGTAAGGCCTCACCCGTGTGTGTGGACACACACAGGACAGCGACCTGGACCGTGGGCAAATTCCAGAAGGGGATTCGGCTCGGAATCCCAGGATGGGCTTTGCTCTCTCAGTGCCCAGGCACACGCTTGCTCTGGCCGAACTGCTGCCGACCAGCACTTGAGTGGCTTTGGTGTCTTTCCTGCGTGCCGCGCCCCGGCTGCTCCTCTCCCCGCGCAGACCTGTGCCCAGCACCAGCTCTCCTTGGGAACCCACGTACTGTCAGGTTTATCAGAGGTTTATTCAGCCCAGGCGGCTCCCGCTAAACCGTGACCGTGAGTTGGCTGCGGCAGCCGCCGCTCGGCCCCTCCCGCTGACCCGCCCCGCCCCGAGGGCGTGGCCAGCGCGGGCCGCAGCCAATGGGCGCCGCTGCCGGTGATGTAACGCTCCTCGGCACCTGCCATTGGCCGGCTCGGCGGCCCGGCAGGCCCTGCCCCGCCCCGCCCCGCCCGCCCGGCACCGCCCCGGTCCCGATCCCGGTGCCGCTCCCGATCCCGGTGCCGCTCCCGGGGCGCTCGGGAGGGCCTGAGGCCGCTTCCCCTGAACAAGGAGCAAGCGGCCGGCAAGAGCCCCAAGACCGTTCCGGGACCGGCGGCGGGGGCACCGTCCCGCCGAAATCTGCTCGTCTCGGTAAACAGGCACCGACACTCCCCGGCTCGCAGCCGGCTCGCTGCCCCCGGCTCACGGGCCCTCTCCGCACCGCCTGCACAGCCCCACCTCTGCTGCAGCGAGGTCATCACAAAACAGTCGATGGGTAGCAAAATACAGTCTATCCTTTTGTAAAGTGAGAAGAGGCCACTGCATTCCCAAGCACACACACCCGAGCACGGCGCTCGGAGCAAAGCGGGAAAAAGTACCCGGAGAGCAGAAGAGCACAGGCAGCACACAGTCACTCTGCGACCACACGCGCCCATTCCTCTCCACGTTATCACATCTCAATGCTTCCACGGTGCCACCTAATCCAGCATCCAGGAGATACCGCCATGATAAAGGATGAGGATTGCATCACCGAGGAGAGGTCAGCACCTCCCTTTTCCACCCCCTCCCTGCAAAGGGTATCGAGTAAGAGCCTGTCCATGTGCTGTGCTGACCAGAAAAACCGGTGCAGTCAGAGCCATCACACCTTCCTGGGACAAGGGGCACTTTGCTCTGGGATGCTCAGAAAGTAAAGCTGTTATTCAAATAAATTTCATGCTGGGATATCAGCAGTGGGAGAGTTTACTCCAGGGAGCAGATCAGTCCAAACGCTGAAGACTGCAAAGAGAGTCTGATGTCATGCAGTTCAGGGAACAAAAACTAAAAGCCTTTCCGCAAGGTTAAGGCTTATCGAGCCACAAATTCACATGTGAAATCTCGAGACACACCAGGATTTCAGTGCAGGGTCACAGCAGTGTGCGTTACTCGCTCCCTGTCAGAGAGCAGTTGGTGCAGCCCTCACTGATGAGCAGCAGTCTCGAGCTCACCCAGATCACCCAACAACATATTCTGTGTCCCCAACACCCATTCCTCAACCCACGGGGTGGAGCAGAGCTCAGACCTCTACGGCAGCCTGAAGCCACAAGCCAGTCATTTAGCCATGCCGAAATTTCAATGAACTTCTTGTGTCTGGGCCCTAATTTGTCTGCAGAGGGGGGAAGTGAAATCCAAAGAAAATACTAGAGCCTCTCAAATCTTACTTGTCATGTAGGAGAGCACAGAAAAGTCTGGAAGGAAATTTCTCTTTCTGTGTCAAAATGATCAGTACCAGATAAAACGCACTGAAATCATGACACAAACAAACCAGCTTTGTTCTCCAGCATCGGCAAAGAGCACAAGATAAAGCACTTCAGGTATGGAATACATTGTGGAGGGCAGAACCAGAGCTTCACGTTGACATCCTCCCCTCTTAACTAATCTGCACAGCCTCACCAGAAAAGGTACCTTCTGACCACACCATGCCAGGGCTTGGCTCATTTTAACCCAAACCATGACAGCTCTCAGCAAGCAAAGGTGAAGAACTGTGGGGAATCCCTGACCTTACTTTGACCTCCAAATTCACAGTGGAACAAATGACTCTAGCCACCAGCAGCATTTGCACTGCCCATGTCTGCAGCAAGGGACAAAGCAGACAAATGCCGGTGCTCAGCATTATGCCGCAGCATGTTGTCTGTCAGCACCTGCCAGGGCTGCACAGCCTGCCCAGCCAGGGCAGGGGCACTGCGCCAGCACAGAGCAGCAACCGGTTTGTGCAGACAGCCCCCAGTAAGAAAAACAGGACGAAGCAACGAGCAGACAAAGGGAGAGGTCCCAAACAACACGATCTAATCTCCTCGTGCCTTCACAGAGCACACTGCCAGCACAAGCACCAAGCAATGGGTGCAAACAGGACAGGCCAAAAAACGAGCCTGTGCGAGCTGACTGTGCTTTATCCTCACTGCAGAAGACAAGGCAAACCAAAAGCAAGGATTCAAAAGCTGATAAGCCCGGGTAACTGGCTGCCTCGGCAGCTATTGCTCTTCCCCATTCCCAGAGGGAAAGATCCACGAAACGCGAGGCACGCTGGAGTGCCGGAGCCACTCCCTGCTCCCCAGCAGCAACAGCTGGCCGCGACACTGGCCTACGGCAGGCGAAGGCAACACCGGCAGCGCTCCAGCCGGGACGCTCCGGGCCCGAGGAACGGCGATCCCTCGGCTGGCAAAGGGCCTCCCCGGAGCGTGACGGACCCCCGACCCTGGGCCCGACTGACGCGGGGACAGGCGGCAGAAGGATCTGGAGGGGCGGGACAAGCGGCTGCCCGAGCCCCGCGCGGCCCGGCCCGGCCCAACTCGCAGTCCCGCTTCGGGAACCGGCCGCCGGCACTGACCTCCTCGCGCCGCTTCTGCCAGCGGCCGCACGGCGACTCTTCCAGGATCTCGGACTCGTCCTCGCTCTCCTCCTCCTCCTCCTCCTCCGGGGGCGCCGCGGAAGTCACCGGCGCAGATACCGAGGTCATCCCCGGGCCAGATGACGCGGGCTCCGGCTTGGGGTCGGAGCCGCTGCTCGGCACCTGCTTAGACTCGCCCTCCGACATGCTGCGGTTGCACACTCTGCGGGAGAGGCGCGGTCCGTGAGGCGCGGCGGGAGGCCAGGGCGGGCCCACCGGGCCGGACCGGGCCGGGCCGGGCCACGCCCGCCGAGCCTGTGAGCCGAGGTCACACCCCGGGCCTGCTGGCAGCACCCGGCAGAGCTGGTGGCGGGCACGGCGGGGAGCGCGGAGCGGAGGCCGCGCACTTACCGGGCCCACGGCACCTCCCGGCCCCGAGCGCGTCCCCGCCGCAACCGCCGCGCTGCGTAACGCGCCGGGCGGGGCGGGGCCTCCTCGCAGCCAATCAGCGCCCGGAGCGCCGCGTCAGCGCCCGCCAATGGCCGGCGGGCGAGGCCCCGCGAGGAGTCGCACGGCAGGGGGCGCTCTGCGGGCCGGGCAGGGAGGGACCGTGAGGGGGCGGGGCCTGCCCGCGCGACAGCCAATGGGAGCGCAACGAGGAGCCTCCAGCGCCGCTGATTGGTTGGTGGGCTCGGCCGAGCGCATATAATGGGCCAGGTGCGAGTGAGCCCCTCGCTGGGGAAGGGACGGGTCTGGCAGCGGCCCCTGGGAGGTTGCGGGGTTTCAGCCGGTGTCGAGTCCACTGTTTCCCTCGAAGGAGCTGCGAGGCAGCTCGAGGCAGCTCGAAGCCAGCGGCGACCCGCGTGGGCCGTCCAGAGGCGGAGCGGGCCGTGGTGCCGCTCTGGCTGCGTCTCTATGGTCCGCGTTTCCGGCCGCGGCGCTTCCGGCCGCGCGACTTCCGGTCGCCGCCCGCCGGTGCGAGGTCCCACCGCCCCCGCGCTCCGCCCGCGCCCCCCGGTCCGGTCCGGGCCGGTCGTCGCCGACCGAGGCCTCCGCGGCCGCAATGGGCGCCTACTTGTCGCAGCCCAACACGGTGAAGAGCTCCGGGGACGGCGCCGGGCTTGGGCCGCGCCCGCTGCACTTCGGGTTCAGCGCCATGCAGGGATGGCGCGTCTCCATGGAGGTGAGGGGCTGAGGGCGCCGGGGCTGGCGGGGCGGCGGCATTCGCCCCAGGGCCTCCTCGGAGTCCCGCGCCGACAGGCCGCGGCGATGAGGGGGTCTGGGGGCTGCCAGTTCCCCCCTCTCCCTCCCGAGGGCGGGGGAGGGATTCTGCCTCTCCCGGTGCCGGCCCAGCCTTCCCCGAATGCCCCACGGCAGCCGCGTGTCCCGGGTCCCACGGGGAGAGCCCCCCGGTCCGCGAGGGCAGGTACGGCCGGAGAAATCCCTGCGAGGAATGAGGAATTCCGGGTAAAAAGCCAAGGGAAGGAGCGTTTAGCGCTTGGGGCAAAACGCGGAGTGAAAACAAGGGGGAAATGTCTGGGTTCTTCTCCTGAAAGAAATGTCAGTGTCTTGCTGTGCTCCTTCCCTGTTTTTATCTAGTTCTAGGAAGATTTGTAGGAGGAATTCTGCTGGCTGCTCTCAGTCTCCTGTAGCCAGTCCTGGCTTTGCTGACCTCGGTGTAGGCAGATGAGTTACCCTCAGGCCCACCTGGCTGAGGATCCAGGGAGGCTGCAGGAGCTGCCCTGCAGAGCTGCTGGTTGGTGTGGGGGCAGTGCCGGGCTGCTGATCTTGCAGGGCTGTGAGCCTCACACCCTCTAGGAGTACCAGTAACGTGCTGACTTGTCCTGCCAGCGCACAGCTGAATTCAGTAAGGATTAACCCTGGTCTCTGCAGCCCCCCAAGTCTCACCTCTCAGTGTCTGGCTCGGGGCCCTATGGCTGCTGGGCCGGACATCCCGTTCAGGCTGTCGGGAGTTCATGAGCCCGTTGTCAGACACTTCACCACGGCTGGAGTGGGGCAGCAGTGCAGGTGACAAACCGCTGACCAGATGCTTCCTCCCTTCTGTGTGTGAAACCCTGAGCTCTGGTTCTCGGGGTAGAAGGTGCAGGACTGGTGCTTGTGCTCTTGAGAGACACAGAGTAGGTGCATGCTGAGCAGGATGACAGCATAAAATGCACTCAGCCAAGCTGGTCCCTCCCAGTGACCCCTGCAGGGGGCAACTGGTGGCACAGGGACATTCCTGGAGCACTGAGATGTAATCTCAAAGGTGATTAGTGTGTGTGCAAGCAGCTGAACACGGGCATGGCTCTGGCATCCCCGTGCCCAGAGCTGCAGCATGTTCAGGAGCCAGCCTGGGATGAGATTCTGACCTCACTTTTTCCAGGGCTGTTGCTGGTACCTGTGCAGAGGCTGGACGAGGGCCTGGGTTGCAGCTGTGGGTTCTGCACTACCCAGCATCCCTGGCTTATCCCTGCTGGAAGAGGCTGTGCTGAGGCCCTTAGAGTGGTTTAGCTGAGTTGTCCCAAAAAACGAGTGGGTGGCAGGAGCTGAACACACATGGCTGAGCAGTCCTGTTGCATTCTCCTGCATTCCAGTGCTCTGTGTTCCACTCTCTGTCATGTCCTGGTTTGTGGGTTTTTTTTCCTTTTCTTTATGTTTATTTACGCTTTTGCTTTTCTACAAGGCCTGCAGAAAGTTCTGCTCAGTGGCGTCGTTGGCAATGCCAGGGCCTGGCTGTGCCCCACGTGCAGAGCCACCAGCACCTGTGCTTGGAGCGGGGTAGACGGGCAGGGCCAAGCTCCTGTGCCACGCATGGGACTCGCTCGGGGCCGGGGCTGCTGCAAGGGGGGCTCAGTGAGGGGACAGGGCAGGGCAGGCTGCAGGGAGGGTTCAGTGAGGGAGCAGGGCAGGCTGCACGGGGGGCTCAGTGAGGGGACAGGGCAGGGCAGGCTGCAGGGAGGGCTTAGCAAGGTCAGCGCAGACCGTCTTTGGTGCCACTGCTGGGTTTCCTACCCAGCAGCATTTGTATCTCTTTAATTACACCACTGTTTGGTCACCTGGGACTCATCCCAGTTTCTGTGCTGTGGGTTTGCAGTCTCACTGGCTTCTGTGAATGCTCAGAAAAGTGAGTATGAAAATGCTGGTTCTTGGTTTATCCTTGTTCTCTTTTGTGTTCTCTCCAGTGAGCTCTGGGGAAATTTCCTGCATTACCATTCAGAGTAATTTTTTCATTTTGAACTCAGATTGTCACTTGCCTGTTCAGACACTTTTCATCCCAGTGTCAGCAATCCATTGCACGGAATGCTGCATAAACCCAGACCCTCCGTGTTCCCATTTTCCTGAGCAGGGAATAGAGTTCTCTTTTTACAGGGTCGTGGGACTCTGGAGGGCAAAGAGCCCTTATCCAAGGCTTCCTACATAAAAAACAAGAGGAGGTCAGTGGTTGCTGGGCTGTGATTGAGTGTAGCTCAGTGTGTGTGTAAATTCTGATATGGAGGGCAGTATGGACACTTTCAGAGATTTAAGCCAGATGTTGGAGTGAGCACAGTGTTTTGGAGCAGCTGTGGCACATTTAAGATGATGAAGCATCACAAAGATCACATTGCTGAACATATCACAGGACGGTTCCTGAACACAAGGGTGTAGGGTGCATCGGGTGGTGGGTGAAGGTTGGACTTGAAGGAATGTCATGAGATGAGTTGGGCAGGTGGAAGGCTTAGGAGAAAGGTTCAGCCCGTCTGTCTGTTCCAGGCTCTTCATTGAAATAGCCAAGGTGGGTTTGCTTACCTGTAGGTGAAGAGGTCAAGCACCTCTTCTGACTGTATAATCGGGGTGCTGTCTCCCTCAAAACCAGCTGCTCCAGAGAGCAGCTTGTGGAGAGGACTAAGCAGTGCATGTGGCTCATGTGTGGTTGACCTTTTGTGCTGGAGCATGTCCGGGGATGGTAACGGAGCTGGGGAAGGGTCTGGAGCAGAAGCCTGATGAGGAGCACGGCGGGGGGTCTCAGGCTGGAGAAAACAAGGCTCGTGGGGGACCTTCTCGCTCTCTGCAACTCCCTGACACGAGGGGGGAGCCGGGGAGGTTAGGCTCTGCTCCCAGGGAACAAGGGACATGATGAGAGGGAGTGGCCTCAAGCTGTGCTAGGGGAGGATATCCACAAGTTGGATATTGGAAACAGTTTCTTCCTGGGAAGGTTTGTCTGGCTCTGGCACAGGCTGGTCAGGCAGTGGTGGAGTCTCCATTCCTGGAGGGATTTAAAAGCCGTGTGGATGGGACACCTGGGGACATGGGACAGCACTGTGGCCTTGGCAGTGCTGGGGGAATGTTGGACTCAATGATCTCGGAGGGCTTTTCCAACCCAAACAGATCTGTGGCTCTATGATTTTCTGTGGGTCTAATGCAATCCTTGTCATTCCAGACCTTTGCTCTCTCTTTCAGGATGCCCACAACTGCATTCCCGAGCTGGACAGTGAGACAGCCATGTTCTCCGTCTACGATGGACACGGAGGTAACTACGCCCACTGGGCTCTCTCCTGTCCTTCAGTGTGACCCCTCTGCGCTGGCTGTCCGTGCCTGCTGGGGCATTCATCTATCTCTAGGAATTCTGCTCCTTCCTGGGAAGCATTTTCTTTGATAGGGATCGTCAGTGGAGGTTCTGACTGTTTCTTAGGGATCCTAGAAGGAAGGTCAGGGGCTGATCTGAAACTGAAATGAGACTTGCATTCCGTCTTCTGTGACTTTGACTGTTTTCATGGTGGATATGCTGGTAGGAGAGTCACAGAAGGAAAGGTGGTGAGAAGAAACACCTGAGATTGGACCAGAGGTCTGAATGTAGAGAGTGTGTTCTGGTGGTTGCCCCAGGAAAAAGTGGAAATCAGAACAGGAAGATCCATCCCCTGATGTACCTGCCCAGCTCCCACTCCCCAGATAAGGGTTCCCTGAGCTGGAAGTTGCAGCCATTCCATCCTGGAGACATGTTGGAGCCTTCCTGATGAACTGTCTCTTCATGAATTTGTTTAAATGCATTTTAAACAGGTTTCTATGTTTGGTGATTGTTTGCATTGTGCATTTTGTATAGAATTATTTGAAAAAGATATGATTAAATCTGCTGTCTGATCATTTTGCTGCAATAGCTCCAGCACTTAAGAGGAATGAGTGAGTGTAATCACTCCCTAAGCACTTTTCACTTTTACCATTTTGGACTTCAGGTCCTTTCTTCCAGTCAGAGAAACCCTGGGCTTGTTTCTGCTCATACAGCTGAATATTGCTATTAAATATCATTGCTATTACTATGGAATTCCTTCTGCCAATATCACATAAAAGCACAAGATCCTGCTGTTAAATCTTGCAAATTATTTTAGTTTTGATCATCCTAAGTGATCCACCATATTTTAATAATCTCTTTTCCTGGTAATTTATGTAGATGTTGGTCAACATCTCTTCAAGGAGCTCTCCCAGTGGCCCTCCTCCATTCTCAAAACTGCTCCTGTCCAACCTCGCTGCTTTTCCCATGGCAGCAGTGTGGGAAACACTTGATGATTTATTTGAAAGCCTTTTGAAAATCTGTGTGGAGTAGATGAACTAAACTGCCTGTTTCCTCCTGGTCATTTGCTCTGAAATGCACTGGCCAGTTAGTGACCGTCCCCGCTGTGTGTGTGTCCCTGAGTATTTAAAAGCTGTGTGTATTACAGTTTGTCCTGTTTGCTGTGTTCCCATGCCAGCTCTGCTGCTCTGGAGTGTTGTGAGCCCAGTTCCCCCACTCTGAGGCACTTGAATGTATTTTTGGCGTGGTCTGTCTGCCTCTCATTTCTCTGATATAAAGCAGATTTCAGTGGAAGGTTACACAGTGCTGTTCGTAACTTCCGCTTGCCTTTAGACCTGAGATATCTAAAATTGCCAATTTGCAAATTACAGCTTACGACCTCTTTTGCAATAGTCCTTACTAAAAAGCTCAGCCTGAGCAGGCTGCTGGCGAGTAGCTCTTAAAAGATGCTGTCTCAGACTGTAGAATGTATTTAATGCTCTTAACTTATTTTTCTCCTGAACTTCGTCTTAGAGTGTGCAGAGGTTCGGGTGGAGCAGTCACTGATATTCTGGAGAGTATGTTTGAGGACATGGGGATGATGGGTTGGTGCTGAGAGGCAGAGAGAGTGACAAGGAAACACGATGTAGGGATTCAGCAGCTACTCACCTCAATGCAGAAACTCAGAAACCGTTTGTGTATGTCAGGCAAAAATAAAAGTAAGGAGCATCTGCCATAAACAGGTCAAGAATTAATAGTATCAAACCATCTGTTCTCCTCTGAGCTCAGTGTGTTGTTTTTTCAGCTGCTAAGAAGGTCTGTTCCATATGTGGGGTTTTAGAGAGACTTTGGACACTCATGACATTCCTGCTAGTGCAGGACATGAAGTGGTGTGTTTGGGGATTTTAAATACAGTAGGGAAGATTCAAGATAGACATTAGGGAAGGGCATGGAATGGCAAAGCATAGGCATGGCTTTCTAACTCATATTTTAGGTTTCTAGTGGTTGAATCTCTACAGCTCTTCCTGGACAAACCATATCAGGAAAGATATGGATATAGTTGAACCTGACTCTGAAGAACAGCTTTTGCCCATCCCTACTATTGTATGAGTTTATTGGTACGTTAATTATTTAGTTTTAAACAATGTCACAGGTCTATCCCTTGTAAGTTTTTTGGGTGGGAACCTTGCTGAACTTTATTAGCTGCCGTGGAAAAATTGAATTTAGCTTCTCTTACATACCTTGCTTATCTCTCAGCATGAAACTCTCCAGTAAGCTTCCTGCTTCAAATGGGTTGGGAAAAGTTTTTATTATTGTGTTATTTGAAAAAAGGATGGGTTCGAGGTGGTTTTTTTTCCTATTAACTTTTTCCATTTCACCCAACAGTTCTTCTCTTACATTTCCCCACTGTGGACAAGCCTTTTAGTGTTTGAAAGATGCTGCTGGGTTGTTTTTTTGCCTTTCCCTGCTTCCTTTTTGTATGCCCTGGCCTCTCTTTTCACAGATCCTGAAGAATGATATTTGGGCACTCTGCCTCTTCAGTGGGGTTTCTGATCATTCTCTGTAACTGTCTCTTTGCGCTTTAGCCTTTTAACTCTTCCTTTTAATAACTGTCTTCATTGACACTTTGCATTGCTTGTCTGTCTTGGGGTTTATTTCTCTCTCTTTTGCAATTTTCCATTTCACTATTTTTTTAAATAATTATTGCTATTATTACCATTTTAACCTCCTCTGAACTCAAGGGTTTCCTTCCTTTTACCCTTCCAATCCTCTCTGCCATACCACGAGGAGAGGTGTGTGGGCAAGTGGCCAGGCAGTGCTTAGTTGCCGTCTGGGGTTAAACCATGAGAGTCCTATCTTGGCACCCACTGTGAGTCTGGAAGGGTTGGAGCTAATAACAGATTCACCAGAGCGTGTTAGAGGGGATTTAGGGCTGTCAGCAGCTGCAGGTCACTGCAGTGGTTCGGCTGTTCCCGCTGTCAGTTTATCTGACCCTCACTGCGCTCTCTTTACCTGACCCACACTGTGATCTTTTTTGTGCTGTACCTGCTAAAGGCTGGTGTTGGCTGCTGGTGTTGGCTTCTGCCTGTTGCTGGGCCCTGCAGTGATTAGTGGTGTTTGCCTGGGAGATCTGTTATTCAAACACTGACCTTGGGCCTAATCTGACATTTGGGCTCTGCACTGAGGCCATCGCTGTCCTTCAGGCCCATCTCATGGAGACAATTAACAGTTATTTACCTTCCTCCAGAAGGTTTTTGTGGAGGAAACACAGAATGGCCAGGGCCTCACCACCCTCACAGGCAAGACTTTCTTCCTAATACCCATTTAGCCCTCCGCTCTGTCAGTGTAAAGCCCTTCACCCTTGTCGTGTCGCTCCAGGCCCTTGTCACAGGTCCTTTCCAGCGTTCCCAGGTCAGCCCCAGTCTCTGTTCCCTGGGTCTGTATCATGGAATGTTTTGCAGCGCTGTGTAGCAGCAGCCGTTTTGCTGTTTCTGTTCTCTGTCAATGACCACTTGATCCCTTTTCTGCAGGCACATTGGAAAAGTCCTTTGTCTGCTGTTTCTTTCTCCCAAATCTCCCCACCTCTCCGCTTCCCATTGTATTCCCTCTGCCTCTCATTTGCTGAGCTGATGGCTGCTGCTGCTTTGCCCTCAATTCCCCTGCTCCCCATTACTTCACAGAGGCCTTGCTTCTGCTTGCACAACTCCTCATCATGCCCAGCTGGCTGTACAGCCTCTGTTGGGCTGGGAGAAGGGCAGGGAGTTGGGATATGCAGCGGCTGGTCCATCCTGTGGAAAACTATCTGTGTGAAAACCGTCCTGTAACCCGAAGGAAAGGAGCACACGTGGCTTTGGCTGTACCCACATCCCCAGGGAAGCCCCAGGCACAGGGAGGCTCTGGGGTGCTGTGTCCAACCACCCATACTGCTGCTTCTTTGCCCTGTGGCAGGGAATGGCTGGTCCAGCACAGCCTCAAGGATGCCCCTGGACCCTGTGGTAGGACCTGCAGCCTGCCCTGCTCCCCTCCCTCCTCTGCTGTCGTTTCATTTGTTTCTCAGTTTCTAGCTCTTAACTTTTCTTTCTTGTGAATGTGAGCCATGTTCCTGTGTCCTACATCATTCTTTGCCTCATACAAAAAACCTCAGTGACTAGTCCAATCTCTTATAACTTACACTACTCTTTCTGGTCCCCGTTCAAGATAAAATAGAGAAATTCATGATCCCTCACTGTTTACTCTTTCTCCTCCCTTCATAGCACCTCCATGATCACAAGAAATGCTTCCATGCCCTGTTCTATATGTGAAACCATTAATTACTGAGCTGTAGAGGGAATTCTGGCTTTTAAAAATCTCTCAGCTGCTCTAGGGTGCGCACTTGGCTTGAGTTGTTGTTCCTCAGTCCCAGTTTATCCCTTGTGCTCTTGGCATGGTGTTCCTTCCAGCTGCTGTTTGTTGTGCCGTGAACACACACACCCCTTCCTGTACCAAGGTAGCTGCCCCATCTCCTGAAAGGCTTATCTCAAGCCATGGAATCCCATTGCTGTTGGTGTGGAACACACACCAGAGCACAGAGCACTTTTTATTGCTCATTACATGTTGGTAACACTCTGAGAGAGCCTACACTGATCAAAAGGTTCCCATTTCTTCTGCTTGCACTGACATGTGAAAATAGAGGTTTCCAGGTAGCCTGGGCCTAAAGAGTCGGTCTGAATATCACATTGGGCCTAAGCTCGCTCTCAGGAAGCTCACAGCATTGGCCACACCTGGTGGTTTGGAGCTCACTGAGGTTTGCCGGGACCATCAGCATATCCTGCTGCTCTGGGGTGCTGCCCCTGGGAAGGTGTGAGTGGGACCCCCAGAGTCAACTGCTGTGTCACTGTTCTGTGTCTGGGGCAGCTCTGGTTTGTGTCCTGGGATTTGCTTCCAGAGTTCAGTTGCTCAAGAGCATTCTGTATCTGGGAGGATCAGCCTCTTTAAGTGATTTCTGCTCTTTTTTCAGGAGAAGAAGTTGCCCTGTACTGTGCCAAGTACCTTCCTGAGATCATCAAAGATCAGAAGGCCTACAAGGAAGGCAAATTGCAAAAGGTAAGGAGCCAGTTCTGCTCTGGAACAAGTGAGCACCAACGCGGGGGAAAGCATTTGCGTTGGTACCCGATGCCATTGTGCAGGTTGTCCAGGGAGGCGACGGAGGCTCCATCCTTGGAGCTGTTCAGAATCTGTCTGGATATGGTCCTGGGCAGTCAGCTCTGGGCGTCTCTGCTGGAGCAGGGGGTTGGATCAGAACAATCCTAGAGGTCCCTGCCAGCTGCAGCCATGCTGTGATTCCGTGTGGTCTGCGTGCTGGAAGAGGCTGGATCGCACAGCATGGCAATACTTCCATAGGGAAGCGGGGGCTGCCCACTCACATCTGTTCACACACAGGCCCTGGAAGATGCGTTCTTGGCCATTGATGCCAAGCTCACCACTGAGGAGGTGATTAAGGAGCTCTCCCAAATGGCCGGGCGGCCCCAAGATGATGAAGATGAGAAAGAGAAAGTTGCTGATGAAGATGATGGTAAGTAAGTCAGATGCCACTGAGCACACAGGGCTGCAGCTCCAGGACAGGGATTGAGAGCAGCAAGGCCAGATCTCCTTTGGGATAAGGTTTTCTGTCCTAGTTTCTCAGTTAGGTTTTGGCTGAGCTGACCTGCTGCCCCTCTGTCCATGGCTTTGGGCTGGTGCTGGGGGGAGCCCAGATTCATTTGGGAGCTTAATGCTATTTTCCATAGGCCTTCCTCCACAGGGTGCAGGGTTGCAGGATGTGTAAGGAAGTCTGAGCTGGAAATTGGGCTTAGTTGTGGAAGGGAAATAATGTGGTGTGCAGCACTTGGCTCTTCCAGGCTGGTGGCAGCAGGTAGGGCTGAAGTAGATTCTGGTCTCTTCCCAAAAAGGCAAGTCTTCCACCAGCAAGTGGTTGACAGTCCCCAGAGCCAGACAGGAGGTGATTCCTGGGGTGGAATCCTGTGCCGCTCTCGCTGAGTACCTTGTGACCAGCCTTGAGGCAGATGTAAGGCAATACCATCACCATGAACACTGTGTTGGTCTGGGAACACTTGAGTTTGTTGATCGTCATTCTCCAGCTGACAGGGATGAAGTAGGTGGTTGGTTGGTTGGGTTTTCTTTATTGCCCTATGTTTTGAGGAGCATTTGGGATATGGGTATGTGTTTTCCTTTTGGGATTAAATAGCAAAGCAAACTATAACCAAGGGGGTGTCAGTAGGGAAGTGGTGGTTATTGGCTTATGGTTTAGGGAAAGTCATCCCATTTTCTGCCTAGTCTCACTCGGGAGATGCTGTGGTCACTGCCCAAAGCTGTGCTCTCACCTGTTGCACCTGTCCAGGTGACAGCTGATGGGGATCCCTGCAGTGTTTCAGGCCCATGGAGCAATTACTCACTTCTTGTCCTGCAGCATTACTGACCAAACCCACACATGGAAGCAGAGAGTCTGCTTCCCCATGGCCTCCCAGGAGCCTGTGCTCAGGAAGGCGAGGCTCTACCCCAGCCGTGCAGCTGATGTGAAGGTTCTGTGCTGCTGTCAGTCAGCCGGGGAGCACGGGGGCTGGGGCGCTGGGACGACTGCCAGGCTGTGCTGTGGTCAGAGCTGCGACCCTGCCGTTTCCATGCTGCTCACCTGCAGCACCTGGGATGGCACAGGCCTGCCTGTGTGCTCACAGTCAGCCTGGGCAGCACTGCTGGAACTCTGCAGCAGCAGCCTTAGCCAGGGCAGCTCATCACTGGACCCAGTGTGGTGGGTATCCTGCTCTCTGAGCCTCTCTGTCCTCACCTCCTCTCCTTTCCATTTGCAGTGGATAATGAGGAAGCTGCTCTTCTGCACGAAGAAGCCACAATGACCATCGAGGAGCTTCTCACACGTTATGGACAAAACTGCACCAAGAACCTCAAAGCCAAGTCTGTAGCTGCAGCTGGGGATAACACTGCGGAGGGGACAGGCAAGCAGCATGATGGGGAGTCAAATATGAACGGAGAGGCTGACCCAGGGGAGCTTCCTGACCACAAGGAGAGGAAGAACGGGAAACCAGATGAAGAAATCATGGGTATTTCCTCCACCTCAGACAAAGCCAGCGCTGGAGGGAACAGCCCTGCTCTGCAGAAGCCTGAACTAGGCAAAGGTGACGAGGCCGTCACCTCTTCCACTGGGGAGGCCGGGCCCTCCTGCTCCTCCACGGGAAAGCCCCAGCGCACAACCAAATCCAAATTTTTTGAGGACAGTGAGGATGAGTCAGATGAGGTTGAGGAAGAGGAGGAAGACAGTGAGGTAGGAAACAGCACTGGGACAGAGTGGCCTTCTGGCTGGGCAGAATGTATTGCTTACGGTGGTACTTGAGAAGAGCCCCTGGCTCATCCTAGGTGTGTCCTAGGAGCAGGTGTTTCAGGCTGATCCTTTGAGGCCATCCCATGGGATTGTTTGGGATTGTTGAGCTAACCCTGAAGGACACACACTCTCATCCTGCAGCAGCCATAGCCAATAGCCCTGGGTCCTGCTGCATGCGCCATCCCTTCATCCGCTGCTGTAGTGACACCCGCTGCTCTGGTTGTAGCCATCACGTGTGGGGGACATGTGCCAGGTCACCTCCCACCTCTGCGGGAACTGACCATCAGTCCCCAGGATGGAGGGACCAGCGGGGGGAGGGCACTGAGTGTCCTGTGTGACTCCTGTGCTATCACTCCTTTCTTGTAGGAGTGCAGTGAGGATGAGGACGGTTACAGCAGCGAAGAAGCAGAGAATGAAGATGATGAAGATGACACTGAAGAATTAGAGGAGGATGAGGATGAAGAGGAGGAAATGTTGTTACCAGGCATGGAGGGGAAAGAGGAGGTACACTCTGTTCTTGTGTTCTGCAGGGTAGTGTGGAGCCAGGGACACTTGGGAGACTCAGTAAGGGGTTATTCCTGTTCAGGTGGGGATAGAACACCGCATGTGCTCTCCTGGGGCTGAGAGAGCTGCTGACAGCCTGGGTTTGTGCAAAGGCTGAGGGATGGGTCTGGATCTGGGCAGAAGGCTGAGGTAGACGCAGCTGATCCTGCTTCTGGGTATAGGGTATATGGAAATGCTGTGGGGCTAGTGTGGAGAGAGAGCATGGGGCAGGAACAGATGGGCTCCAGTGGCACTGCTGCTCCAGGGCACAGCATCACTCCTCACCAGGTCAGGGCTGCAGCTCCTTAGCCTGTGACAGCACAGGCAGGTGGGCCAGGGACCCAGAGGTCATGTAAAGGGGACATGGCTTCCATGGTGCCAATTTCTCCCTTTGGAGAGATGGCCTGGCTTGCCGTGACAATCTGCTTGAGGTGGGCTGGGGCTGGAATCAGCACGTTTGAGCAGGGGGTATGGCAGGACATGTGGAACATCAGGCGATCCTGACCCACTGAGCTGCATGAGGCTGGAATGGAGTTGTTGCCTGACCCTGCGCCTCAGTGAACACCCTCCTGGTGTTTCACGCTCCCTCTGGCTTTCTCCATCGTGCTGTGTGTGGTCATGGGGTGAGATACAGCACCCTGGGGTCTGGGACACAGCTGGGGCTGGCTCCCTTAGTGACCCGACATGGAACCAGAGAAAAGAATCTCAGCAAAATCCTGTGTCTCTTGCAGCCCGGCTCGGACAGCGGGACCACCGCTGTCGTGGCGCTGATCCGGGGCAAGCAGCTGATCGTGGCCAACGCCGGGGACTCGCGCTGTGTCGTGTCGGAGGGCGGCAAGGCCGTCGACATGTCGTACGACCACAAGCCAGAGGATGAGGTGGAGCTGGCCAGGATAAAGAACGCTGGCGGCAAGGTCACCATGGACGGGAGGGTGAACGGCGGCCTCAACCTCTCCAGGGCCATCGGTGAGCAGGAGGGTGGGTGCTGGCAGGCCTGGCCTCAGATAGCCGTGCTTCCAGCACTGTCAGCCACCAAGGTTATAGAACAGTTTTTATCCAGATGAGTAGAGCCTATTCTTTATTTCATGGGAGACTTCAGTCTAATTGGAGAAAATGGCTGTGAAGCAATTGGACACCAGTGGAAAGCAGCACCTGGCACCTCTCAGGTTGTTGTGCCAGTAGCTGGGTTGTCAGAAACCAGCTCATGTAAACTGTCCCAAAACCAGACTGCTGTCTTTGGAAACAGGACTTTTCCTGCTGTCTGTTGAGGGACCTTGGTGTGTTGCTTCCAGGGGACCTGGCTTCAAGGCAGTTTAAACCCACTTGGTCATCTGTACTTCTGCAGAAGGACCCAAACCATTGAAATCGTTATCCTAGGCTAAAGAGATAATAACATCTTTAGGATAGAGACGAGGAGTTTGTTTATCTAGGGGGACACTGGCATTCCCACCTGCTATTTTGCGGTGGCCCTGGAAGTCCCTTTGTAGGCTCTGATTGCTGATTCCAGCTAGCTGGAGCTGAGGGTCAGTTTTCTCAAGTGAGCTTTGAATCACAGAGTGAACCCTGGGATGGTTTGGATGGGATGGAACTTAAAGATCATCTTGTTCCAACTGCGCTGCCATGGGCAGTGACACCTTCCACTAGACCGGGTTGCTCCCAAGCCCCATCCAGCCTGGCCTAGAACACTTCCAGGGCTGGGGCAGCCACAGCCTCTCCAGAGGTGACAGGTGCTGTGTGCTGTTGGCCTGGTGTTGCCCCAGGAGGTCGGGAAGCAGCACTCGATTTGGGGTAAAGAGAGGCTGAGCTGGCCAAGGCCCCTCTCCCCTGGGCCAGCCAGAGCTGACACCTTGAACCTGCAGTGGTTCCTCTGCCTCATGGCCCACAGTCTGATCCCAGGCTGTGGGAGCACTGGCTGGATCCCACTGGGGCCGTGTGGCGGGGCAGTGCTGCTCACTGTGCAGGGCAGGCAGCACTGCCCGATCCCAGACATCCTCCTCCCCACCGCAGGGGATCACTTCTACAAGCGGAACAAGAACCTCCCTCCAGAAGAGCAGATGATCTCTGCCTTGCCTGATATCAAAGTGCTGACAATAAATGACGACCACGACTTCATGGTCATTGCCTGTGATGGAATCTGGTGAGTGGTGAGGGAGCTGTTGTGCCTCTGGGGTATCGCTTCTCTGGTCTCTGGAGCTGGGCCTGGGGAAGGCCTGTTGGATACTGGCAGGTGTGCTCCCTTCGCCTGCTCTTCTGACCTCTCTGCTCTGCAGGAATGTCATGAGCAGCCAGGAAGTGGTGGATTTCATTCAGTCCAAGATCACTCAAAAGGATGAGAACGGAGTCCTGCGGCCGCTCTCCTCCATTGTAGAAGAGGTAAAATCCAGAGCTCTGCTGTCTGTGCAGCAACACAGCATTTGTGTGTCCCAGCTCAGGGCGTGGCTCTGCCCTCCTGCTCCCTCACATGGGCTCATTCAGCACTCAGGGGGTCTGCAGCTCATGGGCTACAATGGGCAGGAGCAGAAACACCTCTGCAATGGGACCCGGTTCCGTGGGCACCCAGGCCAGCGTCTGACCTCAGGGGTGCTGTCCAGCCAAAGGAGTTGCTGCCCACATTCAGAAACCTGGGGCTGCTGAGGTTATTTCTGTCCCTTCTCTGGTGGGAACAGCATTTAACCCATCCCACACAGCCCTGGCCTGGCAACACCTGAGCCACTGTCAGGTGTTGGAGTGGGCTTGGTGTCTCAGAGTGGTCCCAATGTGTGTCTGTGCTCTCTGCTGACCTGCCCCTTCCCTCCCCAGCTGCTGGATCAGTGCTTGGCTCCAGACACCTCAGGGGATGGCACCGGCTGCGATAACATGACCTGCATCATCATCAGCTTCAAACCCCGTAACACACACCCACCTGCTGAGAGCGGGAAGCGGAAACTAGGGGAGGTGGCAGCACCAGTGGAGGAGAACGGTGGGGACAGCACCAAGAAGGCCAAGCTGGAGTAGCGGGGCCTGCCCAGGGACTGGGCTGTGCTCACCAGACTCTCGTTTCTTACCCATGCTGAACTCAAGACTCCAAGTCTTGTCCTTTTTTTAGCCTTAGCAGAGGCCTTGTTTGTCCGTGTCCTGGTTGGGGGGTGGGGGGCGGGTCTGGTTAGCAAGGGCATGTCGCACTGTTCATCTGTAACCATTCCAAAGAGGGAGCGAGGACGGAGCTGCGCCCGGGAGCGCCACAGCGCAGAGCCTGTGGTGAGGAGGAGGAGGATGTCCCCCCATTGTCTCCATGTGGTTGTTGCCATTTCTGTGCCTGTGAATTTCTGTTTGGAGGGAAGAACTTTTTCACTGTTGAGGTTTTTTTAATCTGCACCCGATTATTTAAGGCCCTTTCTGTTTTTATTTGTGAAACAATCTGGCAGTGGTGCTGCGGCCACGCCATGTTTGGTTGTACACTTTCAATCAATACTTTTTTCAAACTAAAAGACTGGAAAACACAGCTGTGCTCCTGGTCCTTGGTTCTTTCTTGGAAGGGGAGATGAGGAAGGTGGGGTGAGAAGGACATTTGTCCTTGGGGTGTTAGAGCACTGCAGGGCTTTGGCCTGTGGCTCCCGGTTCCCCTAGGATGGCTCTGCTGAGGATTCTCAGAGCAGACACAAATCTCTGGAGACAGTCTGTGTCTGAAGGAATGGGGGTACCAGTTACCCTACGGAGCTCACCTGCCTTCAGCAGGCAGCATCCATCAAGCTGCACCTTCTGACAGGGTGCAGCAAGGGGCACCTCCCTGATGCACAGCTCATACAAGGTGTGTTGGTACCTGTGGCTGCTCCTGCAGGAGTGAAGTCCCTGGACTATAAAACACTGATGGAAAGGTGGTCTGTCCCTGTGCAGCAGGAAGAGCCACAGACCCGGCAAACCACTGGAAAAGAAGAGCATCTGTGGTGAGCTATTACTTTCTTCTTTTACATACAACTGGCCCCTTGGTGTCTGTTTCCTACACTTGCTCTTCCCCCCAGTCCCTCCTTCCCACACAGCCTGGAGCAGTCCCACCTGCCCCGGGAACCCACGGGGAGCCCTGTGGGCAGCAGCCTGTGGCAGCTGGGCTGGTGCCTCTGCTGGCTCTGCAGAGGGGACCAGGACTCCTCTGTGCTTCCCCATGTGACCTCCTCCTGGTGAGCTGCCATGACAGAACCTGCCAGGCAGTCGTAGCAAAACCCTGGAGTCTGTTCCCTGAGCAGCTGGGGCCAGTTAACGCAAACACCTGCAGCTCTAAGGGCCTTTTGATGTGGCACAGGACCCACCACAGAGGGCAGGATTAGACAGGATGCTGGGAAGAAATTGTTCTCTGTGAGGATGGTGAGAACATTAGCAGTTTGCCCAGAGAAGCTGTGCCTGCCCCATCCCTGCACGTGTCCAAGGCCAAGGGCTTGGAGCAACCTGGGATAATGGAAGGTGTCACTGCCCATGGCAGGATGGCATAGATGAGCTTTAAGGTCCTTTCCAACCCAAACCCTTCTGTCATTCTGTTACTGCCCAACTTGGAGCAGTAAAATGTCCAGAGGCAGCTTTTTCTCCCCAGGATGCTGCAGTGGAGTCAGAGTGGCCACAGGCAGGACTGCACTGCCTGACACTGCACACACCATGTGCTGGGTCCTGCCCACAGCCTGTGGCGTTACCCCACTGTGCCACAGGAGACAGACAGACCCTTGGAAAGCAGCTTTATTTCCCAGTGGTGCCTCTGGGGAGGGGGCAGGTGGGGTTGGTGCAGCAGTGCAGGATGTGGTCCGCACCTACCCAGAACCCAGCTCTTGGGGCTGGGAGTGCCCGCAGAGGGGGACTGGCTCTGCCACAGGAGGACACCGGGTTTGCGTGTGGATCGAGGCTCTTCCTCTCAGCCCTCTCACTCCACAGGGACACCCACAGAGCTACCCCTGTCACTGGTGGCTCCCAGGGAGTCCCCAGAGAGACTCTGCCCAGACAGGGCGCTGCTCAGGCTCTGCTGCCGGACAGGACGTGGCACTGCTTCGACTGACACCTCCACCTCGAGAATGATGCCTTCCCTGTGGACAGACACCGGCCTGAGGGCAGCAGCCCGGAGGGGAACGTCACCTGTCCCTGCGTGGCACGGCAGGCACAAGGGCGGCTGTTCACAAGGGATGAGTCAGCCCCCAGCACAGCCACCCTGCTCACCTGTCAGAGGTGTCCTGGCCCTCGCTCAGAATGCTCCCCGCCAGTGCCACTGTGCTGGCCGATTGGCTGTCCCATGCTGGCCCGGGGCGCTGGCTGCGGCTGCTGCTGGGGAGGGAGGCAGTGGGGTCTGGGGCTCCGTCCTCACCTGGCCTGGGGCTGTGGTTTGGGCTGGGCAGCACCGACCACAGCTCATTCACTGCAGGAGGGAGACAGCACTGAGCACCCTGTTCCCAAGGACTGCTCCCCACCGGAGCAGGGAGGGCACGGGCCAGGCACGGGACTCACGCTTGGCCAGGTTCTCCAGCTCTACCGTGCCAACGTCTCCAGGTGTACGGCCACCCCCACAGCCCCAGCGGCTCCGGCACAGTGACAGCACCACGGTCCCATACACATAGGTGAGCATCAGGGGCACACCAACACCTGTGGGTGGACAGGTGGTCACTGCCCAGCACCAGTGCCCCTGGTCCCAGTCAGCCACTCCCCAGCCCCAGTGCTCAGTGCAGGGCAGTGCCCTTGGCCCCAGCCTGCACTCACCCACGGTGACAGCTGTTATGATGGGGGACACAAAGAGAGAGAGAAGGACACTGCTGGTGACAGAGAGGCACTGCTGGCACCCCGACAGGCTGCTCCGCCGGCTCTGGCCCAGCACCTGCAGGAGAAGATAGATGAAGGGCTCTACAAAGACCTTGTGGCCTCTTCCCAGCCTGGCAGAGCTCTAGCTGCAGCCACAGCCCCCCAGAAACTCCTCCCTCTCCTCAGGGACAAGCAGCCATGACAGCACTGCCACCACAGCTCAGGTGTCCTTGCAACCCCCCCAGGCGCTCAGACCTCTTTTCCATTTCACCCACCCCGAACCCCACGCCCCACACTGAGCACACCCGCACTGGTGGAGAGTGCTGGGGGAAAGCAGAGGGTCCTGGCAAGGAGGGGTTACGGCCAGTCAGGGGTGGCACAGGGACGTGCTGAGGGCAGTTAGGGATGCGCTCTGGGCAGCGAGGAGCGCTGCAGGTCTGTCCTGGCCAGGGGCCATGGGCTGCCAGGCTCGGCAGGGAGCAGGACCACAGGGACTCCTAGACCTCCTGCCAGTACCTTCCTACCCATGTAGATGGGGATCCCAATGGTAATGACAGGGACAGCAACACCCGCGACGAGGGAGATGACCATGGGTGCACCCAGCACCGTGCCCAGCTGCCACAGGATCCTCCGGGTCCGCGACCACGGCCTCTTCCCCCAGAAAGTACAGCCAGAGGGGCTGTGGGGACAGAGCAGGGCTTGGCCAAGGTGGAGACCAGCACAGCCCAACCCTGTGCCAGGGGACACCTGTGGGCCCACCAGGAAGCAGCCAGCCAGGTTCCCCCAACCCTGAGTTCCAGCTGCCTCCTGGGAATGCCAACAGCTGGCCCCAGCCCTGCTAGACCGAGTGGCACAGACCACCCTGCTCCCCCCAGCCAGCCCCAAACCTGGGCCCAGGCCTGGCTGCCCCCATCCCAGTCCCCGAGCTCCTGTCAGGGCCCCCACCTGGGGCAGCCCCTGCAGCCCCGCGCTGACCTCAGGAAGTGCACGTCGGAGATCTCCCGCAGGCAGAGCCAGCAGAAGAGGCACCCGCAGACCGTGCAGTTCATGCGGTTGCAGCTCCCATCGTTGATCTTCATGATGAAGGCGTTGCAGCGGGGACAGACCTTGATGTCCTCAGCCTCAGCTGGGGGGGAGATGAGACAGAATGGGGGAGCAGGATGGGACACACCCTGTCCTAGGCTCCCCAAGTCCCACAAGTGCCAGAGTGCCACATGCCAGCCCGACTGGCGCAGGGGCTACAAGCCTGAGGCAGCCAGCAGCCCTGGCTCAAGCAGACCGGGAGGCACAGAGGCACCCAACTGTGCCACATCCCAGCCCTGCTGCTCCCATCCCGGGCCAGGGCCTCACCGTCAGCTGAGTCCTCAGGTTGGGCCAGCTGTGCTGTGGGGGTGGCCAGGCCAGGGGCTGGTGGCGCTGGCACACAGGGGCCATCGGGATGCCAGGGCTGCCGGCAGTGGTAGCAGAACTCGGTGCCACAGCCCTCGCGCCCGCAGGTGAGGCGGGGACACTCAGCACAACCATGGGCGAGGACGGCATAGCTGTGGGGAGAAGGCAGTTGCAGCTGGCACAGGCCGGCTGGGCAGTGGCAGGTCCCAGCCCCGCACTGAGCTGACGATGCTCAGGGGAGCGGGGACACACCCTCATCAGCGCAGACCGCAGCGCAGCCCACCCCGTCCAGCACCCGCAGCCCTGCGGTTCATGAGCTGCCCGGCGCAGCCAAGGACACCAGCCCTGGCAGCCAGGCTCTGGGGCCGGACAGGGACCGGACAGGTCCCCACACAGCCCAGCCCCACACGGGACTGAGTGACAAGGGACAGAGCCTGGGAAGGGCTCACAGGACGCTGCTGCATAGGGCAGGGGGCCCACGCCGCTCCCCCGCCGCCACCCCCCCGCCAGGCCCGGCGGTACCTGCAGTCGGGCGCGGGGCACCAGCGGGTGCCAGGGTCAGCCACCAGCAGCCGGCGCAGCAGGAACTCCTCGTACTTGTCGCGGAGGGCGGGCTCGGGCAGCAGCCGGCGCACGTCAGCATGGGGGAGCGCGGCGGGGCAGTGGGGGCACGACACCAGCACGCGGTTCTCGCTGACAGCCAGGCGCAGGTACTGCTCCAGGCAGGCCCGGCATGAGCGGTGGGTGCAGCAGGCCAGCGTGGGAAAGGCCTCGGGGGGCTGGGGCAGCAGGCACAGCGGACACTCCTCCAGCGACCGGCCCTCGTCCGGGGGCAGCGCCACGCACGTCTCCTCGGCTTCCTCCGGCTCCGGCTCCAGCTCCGGCAGCGTCTCCCCCCGCATGGCCTGTGGCTTCCGCCCGAAGCAGCCCAGGAGCCAGCGGGGCCCTGGCACACGCGGGGCCTGCTCCATGGTGGCCCTCAGAGGCTGCCAGCTGCTGTCGGGCTACGGAGGGCAGCAGGGACGTGCCAGCCCTGGCGTGGCCCCCATGGCCTGGCTCCTACCTGGGCCTCCCCGCAGTCAGTGGCGGAACCATCCCCGGCTGCAGTCGGTGCCGCTCAGCCTGCAGAGGAACCGCTCCTGAGGGCAAGGCCCTGGAACGGGCCCTCAGCACCCAGGAGACCCCGACAGTGCCCTGCCGACGGGCCCCAGGCCTCTCCTGCCCCATCTTGTCTCCTTCAGCTCAGTACCAAAGTCCAGAGGCACAGGACTCCCAAATCCCCGGGGTGGGGCAGACAGCAGCACCACTGTGACAGGCAGCTCCTGCAGGTGCAGTGGGACACACAGCCCTGCCTGGCCCTGGGAGACACGGCTGCAGCACCTGCTTTCCCCTGGAGTGCCAAGGGACCCAAGACCCCGTTCAGTGACCAGGAGCCAGGTTCCAGCAGGGACCCGAGCCCGTTTTCCCTTACTCAGAGCTCGGAGTCCATGGCCACACCACAAACCCTCCACCAGAATTGCCCATCCCTCCCCTCGCTCCTTCCTCCTCTACACCCCAAAGCTGCCCCCTGCCCTCCCCAGCTGGGCAGCATCGCTGTGTCCCACCGCCTCCTCCTCGTTCCCGCGGCAGCTCAGCCAGGCGCGGGAGCGCCGGCACGGGAAGAGGGAGAGACCGGTGACCTCAGGGAAGACCAAGGAATCCGATTACACCTGCCCTGCTGGCCCGAGTGCGGGGCTGCTCCACCTCCCCCCAGGGGATACAGCGATGCCCGGGGAGCGGGCGACGGCGGAGCTCGGAGAAACCGGGCTGACACAGGAGTTAGGCGGCGGAGCAGGGCCGGAGGCCGGCCGAGGCTGTACCTGTCAGCGGGGAATCATCGCTGGCGGCACGGCACGGCCACGGCTCCCCCGGGACCGACACAGCCCGACACATCCAGCGCCCCCGGGACCTGCGGAGGGGTCTGTGAGGAGGCCGAGCCGCGGCTCACACAGCCGGGGCCGGTCGGAGCGCGGCGGCACCGGGCAACCAGCGGCCCTTCGCCGCACGGGGCGGGACACGAAGCGCCAGGTGAGCCGCTCTGACCTCGCGGGGACCCCGGCACGGGACTCACCGGGCTCTGCGCTCGGCGGCCAGCGACGGAGGAGGCGCCGCCGCCCTCGGAGGGGCACAGAGACAGTCACCGCCCGACCCGGTCCCGGTCTCAAAGGCGCCCCCGCCTCCCGCTGCCCGGAAAGGGCGGAGCCGCCGCTGTGCCGCCCCCACGGGCCCCGCCGGGCTGTCCCGCGGTGCGGTGCCGGTGCCGGTGCGGTGGCGGTGGCGGTGCCGGTGGCGGTGCCAATATCAGTGCCGGTATCGGTGCCGGTATCGGTGCCGGTATCGGTATCGGTGCCGGTGCCGGTAACGGCGCTGCCGCCAGGCTGGGCAGGGACCGGGGGGGGCGGTGGCGGCCCCGCGCACGCGCACGCCCTGCTTCCGGGTCGCGTGACAGCTTCCGCCTCCGCCCAGCGCACCCGAGGAAGCGGAAGCGGAAGTGTCCGGTCGAGGCGGGGCGGC